>KZ112440.1:0-350955 GCA_002120305.1 Hypoxylon sp. CO27-5 | reverse complement strand
AATTGATTGCATAATTTTCAAAGGCTCGTGGAGTGGAGTTGCATTGCAGTGGAATTGAAGTGGGTGGACACGCGTTGAATAGCGTGGATTGATGGCCAGCCCTGGACCTTCTGCACTTTGCCATAATAGATATACCCAGATTTGTCGGAATCTTCATCCTGTCTTAGAGTAATTTCCAGGGAATCATTCTTCCGGTTATGCTTAATAAAAGACGCTATGAAAGGCAATCTTTCGAATGTCAGTTGTCGAATGACTGGTAGCCTCCAGTCAGGAATCCAAGAGCACTGTCCATCGAGGTGTGTGCCATCAGATCTTTGGGCAGCAAGACGTATCATATTGTTATATCCACCAAGAGAGGCGAATTTTCGCACGGCAAAATCGATATAGACACGTTCTACGGGAATGCTATAGCTGACCATAACTTTCTCTCCCTTCGGTTGGAACTCGGGGGTAAGAACAGTATCTGAAGAGAGTCCAGCAAGAGCATAGATTCGATCTCGCGGATCGGCACATCCTAGATTCTCGAAGGACTCGAGAAGATTCAAGATCGTTGTAGCTTGGTCTAGCCGACTGCTGAACTCGCTGCCGATAAACTGACGTCTCCAGATTGTTCCCATGGTCTTTACTACGGATGAGCAATTCCGTTCTTGGTCAGAAGGCCACGCAAGTCCGACTACTTGAAGGAGTCTCAGCCACGACATTTCCGCCAGACTACAAAAGAGCGTCACATTGGGGCTAAGAACGACCTCTTGGACAATCCAGCGCCTGCCAAACCAGGGCAGTCTCAGTAATGACTCCAGCAGTTCCTTTAATACCACTTTATCGTGCGGGTCGTTTATCCCTCGAGAAAGCTTGTCAAGCTTTTGTAGCTGGGAAGCACCGGCGTCGTTTTGTCCAAGCCAGACTAAAACAGATGAGGCACGAGTGTAGATCTGCGTCATCAGAGGAATCTGACGGGCCTTCTCATCATCATCTTGTTGATTGATGCACAGAGCATCTACCCAAAGCTTCCTAACATCAAGTCGCAGTCGAAAACGGAAGAGTGCATCCCTCAGGTTGGTTGTGATTCGCAATACAGTCCATTGCCCATTATATTCAATCAGGAGTCTCTCAGTGAAATGGGGAAGACCCCAAGTATAAGACAACGCATCATAGTACGGGTCGGAATGTATGTCAATCTCACGCAATTTACATTGCAATGGCTCGTTAGTACTGTGCGCTGGTAGTATTTCTAATATGCGAGTTTTCGCTTCTCCTGGGGATAATGGCTTGTATTGGTAAGGCAAATCCATCCGATCGTTTCAACTATACATGTAGAGGTAGGTATATTAGGCTCAATTTCCTCTTTGTTAAACTGAATGAAAAAACTGAGGGGTTGGGTTGCCTGTGTCTACCGTAGGCTGCGTAGGTAGGTATATGGTCCTATTCAGACATTGGCCAGAGATAACCCAATCTCCTATCAGCACGTGCAAGCTACCAGAGTAAGTGGTAAAATTTCCAGCCACAGCCTTCATTATCTTACTAAGCTCTAGGTGATATCATTTTACAACTCGATACATGCTAGGCGACGTCTACCTACATATAACATTGCCTAGGTACCTTAGGTAGGTAGATTACTAAGACCAAATCTATGAGTAAGTCGACGTACAAGAACTGCGAGACATTATAATCCTCATGTAATATAACACTTGTGGAAGTTGGTGTTACCTAGACGTCTCATGTCAGCCGCCACTCAGCTCGTCGATCTCAAGCCTCATCTCATCTCTCCAAAGTGAAAGAGATACCTTAGGTACCGTACTTGGTACCAAGTTTATAGGAGCTATGACATATGAATTAACGTTGAACAGCTATAGTGAGCTTCAAATCTCCGAGGTTGTGATTAGATATGGTTAGGTACCGATATTTAACTACGAATAGAACAAATTAGACGGCTAGGTATGTATGTACGTATACAAGTAGATACCGTACCTATAATTCTGGAAATATCAAGCTAATATTCTTTTATGCAAGACATACATAACTAGCCAAAGGAGGTCATTTGTGGATATTTCTCCGTGGTTTATCCCCAGACCGGCTAGGCTGGCAAAGCTGGCCGACCCAGCGTACAACCAAAGTACTGCCTTTGTATCCTAACCGGTAATCCTTGCTAGAATGGTACATCCTCATACCGCGAACCCCTGAAGAACCATGAGGCTGCGGTGGTGGCCGGAAAAAACTCCGCTGACGCCCACCTGAAGATTCGGGCGTACACTAGTGTAGAGACCATCATAATAATATCACGTCACCTAAAGTCACGACCTCGAAGGTGTCACTTGTGCTACTTCAACTCGGGGATACCCCAATCATGGAACGTGAGGGAGATGGATCTGGTCCCAACAAACGCCGTCTAGTCCCACTCGCACCCGCTCCGGCGGGCACCTCAGGCCGGGGCGCTGGTGGAGGCACGGGTTCGAGGGGAAGAAGACAAGTGACAGCAGCCTGTGAAGCCTGTCGGAGAAGAAAGTCCAAAGTAAGGAAGCTAAAACTCAATAAAGAAAACAATAGTTACACATAATCTCGTCCGAGTCGCTGTAATATTTCCCACCTTTGGCTGACCGTCCTCGCTGTAGTGTAATGCTGAACGCCCCAAATGCAGCCTTTGTGTTAGACATGGAACCGATTGCCGATATGCCACTGCCCCAGAAGAGACTCATTCCCAGGCCCTAAAGAGGAAGCACAGTGAGCTGCAGACCCGGATCACACCGTACGAGGAACTATTCGACCTTCTTAAAAACAAGTCTGAGACCGAATCTCTAGGAATCCTTAAGAGAATCCGTTCTGGTAACGATGTCGGTTCCATCCTACGTCATGCAAAGGATGGCGATCTCCTTATCCAACTCTCCTTGGCTCCTGAAGCCCGGCGCCGATACGAATTCCCATATATATCCGATATGCCTGCTTCCATCTTAGTCCCAGACAACCTCTATCTACGCTCTTTCGTCTACGAGACCACGTTCCACGCTCCTCCTTCTCACGGCTTTACACATGATTCACATCGCGAAGGGTATGGCGATGACAGATATCTCAAGCCTTATCATGCAGCCCAGGTCGTTGAGCCTAATTTCTCCAACATCAACGTCTCGCGATGGACCAGTGTAACATCTGATAACGAACTGTGTAGAAGGCTCCTCAATGCCTATCTATACTATCAGCACCCTTGGACCGCCGCGTTTCATATGGACTACTTTGTGAAGGACATGGCTTCTGGACGGAATCGCTTCTGTTCGTCGCTACTCGTCAACGCTGTGTTGGCTGCCGCATGCGTAAGTCTATTAGGACGGTCACCTCGTAGCCAACTTATTGAGCTAAACTCATCTAGCATATGTGCCGAGAATTGCCAGACCGTAACAAATTCTGGGTTCCCCAAAACATTGGCTATCAATTCTCGGCTGAAGCAAAGAGGCTCTGGGAGATTGAGAGCCGGAAGTCCGTTACTAGCCTAACCACCATCCAAGGGGCGATCGTCCTCAGCATCGTGGCTATCACCACAGCTATGGATAAGGTCGGCACATCGTACCTGCTACAGGCTTTTGCCATGGCGACAAATATGAACATGTTCAGTCCCACCTGTGGTACAAACAATGAGAAAATGCGGCGAGCACGAGCATTTACCGCTTGGGGCCTCTTCTGCTGGGGAGCGTACGTGGATGAATAACGCCGAACCCCCTATTATCCTCTACTAACGCAGATATATAGTTGGCAACGGTTTTACTTCAGCAGACGTCCCTATGTCAAAGACCCCCCAGCATACCCTCTACCGGATCCCCTTCTCGACCCTGGGTTCTACGGCGAGGTATGGATACGCTATCCGCTAGGACAGAGGCTATACCCGACGAACCTGGGCTGTATCATCAAGTCGAACTTCGAGCTGCGCAAGCTGATGAACGACATGGCAGCGGAGCTCTTCGAGGACGACAAACCCTGCCACATGAGCGTCGAGAAGGCCCTCGAGTGCAAGTCCAGGCTAGACGCATGGTTCGTCGGTCTTCCCGACCCGCTCACGCCGACCAAGGTTGTGCTTCCGGACCACATCAAGATCCAGTAAGTCCCAATTCACCTACCAATTTATCTACCTCTATCCGCGTATCCTCAGTCTAACAACACAACCTCCAGCCTCGAATACTACGGCACCATAATCTCCCTCGTCCGCCTCCTCGTGCAATCCGGCACACCTCTAGACCTAACATGGCAAAACATCATAACGCACGCCGAAGTGCGTCTCGAGACCCTCGCCCGACTCTACTACCTCCGCCACAGCTACGAGTCCTACGACCCGCTCCTAATGCACTGGCTAGTCTTCCTCGGCGACACGATCCTCCTCAAACTCGACGGCCGCCTCAACAGCGCGCCCGCGCTCGTCGCCGCCGGCACCATGCCGACCTCGGCTTCGAACTCCGAATCCCTCCGCTCAACCCTAATCCTCTGCGCGAAGGGGCTCTACGACCAGAGCCGCAACTTCCACATCGCGGTGCTGCTCTACCGCGTGCTGCGCGACCGCATGAAGGCCAACGACGTGGACCTACTACGCACGCACATCTTCCCATCCGGGCCCTCGGCCGGGAGCGGGAGCGCGAGCGCGAGCGCGAGCGCCGACGACGAACCGCTGATGACGCAGTACCTGCAGGCGCAGTGGCTAGCGCCGATCCTGACGCCCGAGGGCGGCAGCGACGGCACGGCGAAGCGCACGCTGGAGTACCTGTTGCGCGAGTACGAGAAGCTGTCGCTGGACCGCAACGTCGAGGACGTGAGCGAGACCAGTAGTGCCGTGGATCCGGTTTCGCCGCTGAGACGGTGAGCCGTGACTAGGTACTTACCTAGGTACCTAGCTACCTAACCCGGGCTCTTACTCGCTGGAATCTGACTGTCGGGATTCTTTTATACGGATACCTAATATTCCACCCCGTTACACCCTCACCCCTCATCTTTTGGTTTCCTAACGTACCTATATACCTACGTACCGTTTGATCTAAAAAGCAAGCTATGTGTCTTGCGATGTGCTGATACGAGATACGATGAATGGGATGTTACATTAGGTAGGTATGCATTTTCAACGCACACATTTTAGGCGATTTAGATGATTAGTATTTGGATGATGAGCAAAAAAGAAAGATCCGGCTTAGTGTCGTCGGTGGAACACAGGACATCGATAGACGTCGAGCCTATATACGATAGGACAATTTACATTCAAATATAATAGTAATCAGACTCGATTGCTTTTTCGGATGAGCTTTTACGTTTATTCTAGTGCTTATGTTATTGCACTGCGTGCTTTGCTCGTCGAATTTTTCTTGGCCTCTAAGCAGCCAGCCAATGCATGAAGCTTGTCTATCTCAGCCAAGCTCGGTACCTAGGAACGCCACTCGATGCTAATGCTCCCTTCTATCCCATCCAAAGCCATGCAGGTATGCTCATGTACCATGGAGGTTGCAATAAGATCAGCGAAGCAAATCTAAGTTGGTCAAGATTGGCTATATTAACTTAGTAATTCTTTAATATCTTCCACTCTTTGGAGTCTCTTCTCCTCATCCGTCATCATGCCCAATGACGTCGCACTAGAGACAGTGAATTAGTAACTGATAATCAACTGATTTGGTAGTCGACATGTCGCAATAGAAAGGGGCTTGCTTACATAAACTTCTTCCGATCTTGGACCTTCAACATCCGCTCCTCGACGCTCTCCTTGACGATGAATCGATACACTTTAACCTCATCCTCCTGGCCCATCCTGTGCACACGATCAATAGCTTGTGCCTCGACAGCGAAACTCCACCACGGATCCATCATGAAGACGCGTTTCGCCTGCGTCAGATTCAGGCCCACGCCACCAGCCCGCAAACTGATCAATAATATAGTGAACTTATTAGACTCTCTAAACTCGTTCAATATCGCGGAGCGAGCCTTCTGATTAGTGGAGCCATCAAGGCGGAGGAACCGCATATTCGCTTTCGCGAGTGCAGGCTCGATGAGCGACATGAAAGACGTAAACTGGCTGAAGACCACGGATTTTATCCGTGGATGCTCCCTACGCAATTCACGTAGATATTTCATTAATGCTACCACTTTAGACGAGGACTCATTTGAGCCTAATCGCTGCAAACTGATCTTCGGCGTTGTGTGGAAGGCGTCCGGGTCGTCATCATGCCGGACTACTTCAAATAGATCACGGCCGTTTATAGGCTCGCGACAGTTGAAGCATCTTGGCACTTGATGGTGATCTGTACTATGTTTTATGAAATCCAGCAGGCATTTCTTGCAAGCGGAATGCCAGCACCCAGTGACTGTCTGGTCAATCATCGGTTCCTCTGAACAAATAGGGCATTCATTAACTGCTTCATCCCGAATTTGCTGAAGAACGTGCGCCCCAAAAGCGTTGGCGTCTTTCTCACCACCAGTAGTCGCAGTGAATCGTTCGATTAGAGACTGGAGGTCCATATCATCGCCAAGACCGGCAGCTGCGTCTGCTTCCGCTCCAGCAATCTCCTCGTCAGCGACTACGTCTTGGTTTCTAACCAAGATCGGGTGGCAACACGACTGGCGGAGACGAAGAATCTGGGCGAAGATGGTAGTATATGCCTTCATAACAGTACCTTTCTCTACATTAGCAGAGAATGTTCGCTGTGCCCTAGTAAAAATGTGATCGTAAACGGCTCGCTCAGCCTCGGAAAGCTCGACCTCAACAATTTCCATTGTCTTTGGGGGTAATGGGACGAGACTAAATAAAATTAGCATTGTATTTCCTAATTGCAATAAGTGCTTGGCCATCACTTACGGTTGACCTTCGGGAGTCTTCATATCCTTGGTTCTCCTCATCACGAGGGGTTCCAGCACTGTCTGCACCACGTCAAGAGCGCGCACGAAGTCCTTGGACTCGAATGGAACAGTGATAAACGTTCGCCAGAAGGAGAAGTTGTTCCACGGCTCCACTCTAAGAAACCTGACCAAACTAAACAAGTCCTCTAGGCGGTTCACGATAGGAGTTCCAGTGAGAGCCCAACGATGGGTAGCCGAAAGTTCGTAGCAAGCCTTCGCGGTTTTAGATTGTCGATTTTTAATAGTATGGGCTTCATCGAGGATAACCCGGAAAAAGTCTAATGAAAATAAGCCATTATGTAGGTCTCTATTCCCATTCTTGGACGCAATCTGAGTAAACTCGGACAGTACTACTCCGTAACTCGTAATCACGACGTCGGGAGCAGAAGTAATGTTAGCTTCACAACAGAGCGCTTGAAGATTGTCAATTTTATCATTGCCATAATAGACGATAGACTTCAATGTGCCCTCTTTAGACGCGTTTTCCGCTTCACTCTGCCACTGCGCAAGCAGAGACATCGGAGCAATAACGAGCGTCGTTTTTGGTGCCGGGAGAATACCAGTTCTAGAGGAAACTCTCTGTAGGCCGTTGACAGAAGCATGATGTGCACCTGCGCCTTGCAAAGCTGCCTCCGACTTATGTGAGTGAATAAGACTCAGCATCTGAATAGTCTTGCCGAGGCCCATCTCATCGGCAAGTATACCACCTAAGCAGTGCTGTTCTTGTACAGGGAAGTCCAAGGATAGTTCACCAGAATACGGGTTCATGTAGAAGCTAAATTGACCTTCAACTTGAGGTAATTCCTGATCGTCGACATCCTTTGTTGGCCAGGAGTATTCCTCCCATAATGGATGCATCGAAGCTTCACGGACTTCATTCTTTTTGTCCTTCTCTTTGGCCAACATCCAATAAAGTGACTGTTTCTGGTACGGACGAAGTGTCATGTTGAAGGTTTCAGCTGGCTCAGCTTCGGGTGTATTGAAATCGAACGACTGAGCCTTCCGATAGAGAGCATCAAGCTGGTCTTGCTCAAGCTCTTGGCCCTCTTCGGCATCTTCCGATGGCGGAGATGAACCTGGAGTACCTTCGGTGTTAGACTTCGTAGTCTCGTTGTTCTTCTTATCAGCCATCTCGGCAGCAGTAAGGAGACCCTGTCTTGCATTTTTAGTCGCGGCCGCATTTCCTCTTGAAGGTGTGAGATTGATTTCCTGGAACAATCGCACAAGAGCTAATTGCCGGAGGCGCAAATCTCGCTCTTCGGTCGTTTCCTTTTCCTCGTAGAGACCAGTTGTACGATTGTCTGACAATTGGAACCCGGCATTCTGAAAAGCAGATTTCATCAAAAAGCATCGTAACTGCAAGAAGACTGTATCGTTTGTCCGCAGTCTTTCTGGCGCATACACACAACTGCCCTCGAATCTGCAGACTTCTTGATCCATAAGAGAAGACACCCAATTTGCAGTTTCCTTAGCCAATCGCCCAATCTCAGTGCCTCGGGAATCGGTGAAGCGCACAATTACGTCAACACGTCTCGCCGCTGCCGAATTTACTCGGGGAGCCGGTACCAGCGTGCCTGTCTTGCCCCTGGATTTGGCGGACAAACCCGGTGGTTGAATCTTCTGACGTTCAATCTTGACTACATCCCCGTGCTTCAAGAGGTTTGTTCCGCTGCGAGTAGCCCATCCTTCCACGCCGAACGCGCCGATATAACGAGCATTCGGCATAGACTGCCATTGTTGAGGTTGTATTGGCGGGGGATCGGGTAACTTAGAGCTGTCGGTCGAAGGAGCCGGGGATTTTCGAGGCCAGAATAGCGCGGGTTTATTGGTTGAAGGCTTTGGGGTACGACATTTCTTCCATGTGCCATCGAAATACATGTTGACAGCACGCTGAAGATCGTTGCCACAGTTGCTACCAATAATGTTCAGCGCTTCTGAGTCAACCTTATCTCCTACAATACTCTGGAACGTATTTTCGTCGAAAATCATAGGATTTTCTGGAGCGGCAGTCTCTGCTAAGCTGGCGTTGGGAACGTTTGCTGTTGGGATCCGATTGGCGACATCGTTAACAATCTTCTCCGTGAGAGGCGACTTTCTTTGTACGGAGTGTGGAATTGGGTTATCTTCGTCGTCCGAATCTGCAAAGAACCTCCTCTTCTTCAAGGGAGGCTCTCCCGAGTCTTCTAAGCTCATCATGAAGTCATTAGAATACCCGCAAATTTCAAATTGGCTATTGTATATATGGATCGGGTTAAAAAGCGAGAGAGGAAAAACGAAGGGACCTGTTAGAGATGAGGAAGAAAGTTAGTTGGAAGGAGGGCTTCCTAACAAGAAAAGGACGCTACATTAGCTGACAAGGCAAGATCCCAGGCCATGCAACAACAAGATACTGCTTAGCAGAAAATAGAGATCTTGTGAATGCTCCCCGCTGCGGCAGGAATAACCAGAAACGCGCTGCGCTGAAATTTCCCAATTAGTAATTGATTGAACGAGACGCGCCTCCCTCAACGGGTCATCAGCTGATCGCGTTCCAATTTAAAGTTAAAAGTGGAAAGGCTCCACGCTAGCGTCGCACGGCCCGCAAGCGTGATATCATTTTTACCTATCCTTGGCATTGGGAACCTCCAATTGCGATTATTCGATATAATAGAGAATTTCAATCTCGTGGTTCTTATAGACAACACCATGGACTGTTCTATATAATACCATTTTCTTATGTATCGGGCGTTTCGGGCACGTCAAGGCCTTCGGTGGCCTAGAGATCCGTTACGATCCTGCCGGAGATGTTACGTTACTGATGTCGACATAGAGAAGGCGCGCCAATACTGTGTCGCACAGCTGAGGTAGAACCTTCACAGAGTTTTCGACGGAATAACAACAACACAGGACGCTAATTGAAATAGACAGTCTGACTATGATTCTTACTTAATTCGGAATCTTTTACCCAAATCTAGGCGAGATGCCTACGATGCATTACGAGCTTTTAATCTTGAGCTGGTACGGCTCCCGGAGCTTGTGTCGCACCCGACCATTGGTCAAATGCGTATGCAGTTCTGGCGAGATGCGGTCAACAACACGTTCGCAGGGAAGCCTCCAAAAGAGCCCATCATGATTCTGCTATATAAAGTCGTCTCACAGCTTACTGAGATGGGTGGCACGCCAAGCTCCATTAAGTTCTGGTTACTGCGTCTAATTAATACCCGGGAGAGATATATGGATAATCGACCGTTTACCAATCTAGCTGCGTTGGAAGATTATGCAGAGAATACATACTCAACCCTTATGTACTTGAATCTGGCCTCAATCCCTATCCAATCCATGCATATGGATCATTTAGCTAGCCACATTGGCAAGGCGTGCGGCATAGTGGCTGTCCTTCGAGGAATTCCATTCTTAGCTGCCCCTTCACCATCTGTGAAGTCGCCTCAAGGAGCTAGTGTAGGCAGTGGTCGGAACCCAGTCCTATTACTACCTCTAGATGTCATGACAGAGACAGGTCTGAGAGAAGAGGATGTATATCGTCATGGCCCTCGTGCTGAAGGTTTCCAAGATGCCGTTTTCAAAGTCGCTACTCGGGCTCATGACCATCTCATCACCGCAAGAGAGATGTTGAAGAACCTTCATGCAGGAGAAAATCCTGGTCACGAATATGAGCATCACGGTGAGGAGCAGCACGAGTACCCAACAGCAACCCCCGGGGACGACGACACGAAACGAGACCTCCGCCGAGGATTTGGCATCCTATTAGAAGGCGTCCCGGCTGGCGATTACTTAGCAAGACTTGAAGCGCAGAATTTCGACCCTTTTACAGTGAAAAGCAGTTGGAAACTCCCATGGCGGCTCTGGAGAGCAGTCAAGACACAACAAATATGAAACGCGCCTCATTTAATTGAGTGCTACGATGTTATACATAGGGAGCCTTAGTAACCAATGGCCATTTTTTGGTACAAAATAGAAAAAAGTAAAATATTCGACAATCTGCCATGATTCCCTTGCAATCGCCACCAGTTATTGCGAATGAGTTAGCTACCACCTACCTGGGCTAGCCAAGCATGTTGGAAGCAAGAGGGGATTACTCAATTCGTGCATGTCCCGCTCCTGCATGGTACCATAGATTATCATATGCGAAATAAGCGGGAAAGGTACCTAAAATATTATTCTCCTTCAGCACAGGCATTTGCGAATCCTAGGCGCATCGTTCGGTCAGCGCCGCGGCTTCCTTCATTTGATTATGGGCGGGCGCCACCCCATGTTGCTAACCGTCATCCCTTCCGTTCGTCACAAATTAGGATAAGTAAATTATTCAGGTCCTCACGTGATACAAAGACTTACAAAGCCATTAATTCAGCTGCTCGCCCTTTCGGAGTCTAGAGGCAGTTTTCTGGTCGTTCATTCGTTTTTCACTGCTGTGCATAGCTGCATCTGAATGTGGACACAAGATATCAACATGCTGTTCAATTCAGGGATTTTTGGTTCTTTTGGCCTGTTGATCGCCGCCTCGATTGGATCTCATGCAGCGATTGTGCAGCGTGACTCGTCAACTTCGATCAGCCATCGTAGCGCTCAGGAAATTGTCAAGCAGCTCAACCTCATCCCCAATGACGAAAAGGGCTACTACGTCCAGACCTTTGAAGACTCGGACACGGTCATAAGAACATCGGACAATGCTACACGGTCTGCAAGCACGGAAATTTACTATTTACTCGAAGGCGCCTCAGGCTCCTCCTATTGGCACAGAGTTGACGCCACCGAGGTCTGGCACTACTATGCGGGCGCACCACTAACATTGTCGCTGTCAAACAACACTGGCACCCCCACGGTGGAAAAGCTCCTCGGTCCAGATATCTTCAACAATCAGCAACCGCAAGTTGTGATCCCCAAGGGCACCTGGCAGAGCGCCCTCTCTCATGGAGAGTGGACGCTAGTGGGAAATACTGGTAAGAAATTTGTGTCACCTCTACTCGCCAGTTGGGAACTACATTAGCTTACATTCATGGTAATGTTACACAGTTGCACCCGGATTTGTACCTGAAGGGGTAGAACTCGCACCCCCCGGATGGAAGCCCAAAGGAGCGTGATGATTCCCGTATCACCTAGATATTTCACACTTACCCTTCTCCCCTGGCATGTAGACCATGGAAATAAGAAGTTCCGGCGTCTATAAATACTCTTCAAAGAGTTTTGCACCAGGCCCTTTTTCACCAATTGAGCACACTAAGTATTTCTTCCCAGCTTCTTTAACGAAGCTTTATAGGTACAAATCCATAAGACTACATAGAACATATTCTATACATTATCTTGAAGAGAACTATGGAGGAATTAAGATTATGTACCTACTTATTCATGGCCTTGTAAGATACAGATGGCCCCTAGTTAAATTTCACGGTCTAATCCGTATTTTTACTCAGAAATCAAATCATACTGTTCATACACGAGACAATTCTGCGAACAATAGTGTCAAGTCAAGTCATTAATGTGGCATGGTGGCATATGCCATGATAAGTTATGCCGATGTTACCACGATCGACCTCGTTCCTCGGTTCCGCCAACTTGGGTCGCCTTTAATTCTAGGTACTCTGCCAGTCTGTCTCCGTGTCCTCCCCTCACCCGATTTTAAAGCAAACACAGTAACTAGGTCCCAAATACCCCGCTCTCCCTGTTCAAGCATGATATCACCCCTGTTTTGTGTACCCTTCCTGATATTATCATGAGAGAAAGACCGCCTTCAGCCAAACCGGATCGTATATAACTTGTTGTCTTTTCTCTATACACAGTTCTCGGCCATTAGGGGAATATTACCATAGATAATGGCAAACACTTCAAGACCAGATTCCATGCAGACCAAGGAATCAACGACCCGATCATCTAGGTTACGTTAACCAAGCTAAGAGGAGCGAATCAACATCATCTTCAATAACTACCTACCTCGTCTCGCTATTATAAGGGGAAGCTCCAATAGCAGGCAGTCGAGCCCTCAGTCTAACAAAATGTAGCCTTTAAACTATTGGCTTTCTTGCACTCCGTTATTCTATCCAGATACAAGATGAAGCGTAAGTAATTGAAGTACTCCACAGATCACACATGTTCCTCACCGCATCAATCTCAAGCAATCCACTTCCACCCCTTCCCCTTCCCATCAGCCCAGCGCACCCCAACACAGCACACCGTGGCGCCCATCAGCAGCGCACCATCCCAATACGCAATACTCGAGTACGCCCTAGTCCCCTCCTCCGAGCCCCCAAGTAGTTGTCCACCCACCGGACTCCCAAACATAGTCCCCAGCCCTCTCACAAATAGTATAAACGCATTCACGGCAGCATACTGCCTAATACCAAAGACCTCGGCAATCAGCGCCGGAAACAGCGCATAATACCCACCGGTAGAGAAGCTGTAGAATACGATGAAAGCCAGCCAGAGCGAGAGCGACGACGAGGTCGTGGATAACACGCTGGATACCCAGAAGGCGAAGACGCTGAGTGCGGCGAGGAGCAGCGTTAGCACGAGCGTGTTCTGCCGCCCTAGACGGTCGCCCGCGTAGCCGGTTAGGATGCGCGATACGGCGTTGATGGCGTTGCTAACCGCGAGGAAGTTGGCGCCTTTGGTGGCGGTGAGGCCGAGGATTACGGTGTACGAGGGGATGAAGGAGAGGGGGAGTTGGGCACCGGCAGCCTAAGGTTTTGAGTGATTAGCCACGAAGTTTCGCGAGTTGAGATTAAGGGTGGGTTACGTAGCACTACACACTCAGGTGTAAATGTAGAAACTGAGATAAAGGGGGGCCCTAAGCTGTTACTGACCTGGAGAAATGCGGCCACAGCTGAGAAGAGGAACGTTGGTCTCGAGGCCAAAGCACGCGAGACATGGGTATTTGGCCTAGCCGGCCCCTCTGCGGGCGAAACGCCCGCGAATCGACTCCTTGGCACCGCCCAAGCAATCGGTAGCCCAGCTATCAGGTTGAAAACAGCGTAAATCCTAAGGGTCCAACGACCACCGACAGAGCTGAGAAGTGCCTGGATCACGTTTGAGAATACGAGACCGCCGACTCCGCCACCGGCTAGAATCTAAGAATCGCACCAAAGAGTTAGCGATGGTGCCTCTAAAGGATTAAGGAGAGACTGCATCAATCGAGCGCTTGAAAAAAAATGAATCGCGTGCAAAACACTCACGAAGCCCATAGCCGTGGCCCGATGGTTGGTAAAATACTCAGGAGCAGGCGCTAAAAGCGGAAAGTACAGGAGCGACATTCCCAAGCCAACCAAGAAGCCCTGTGTAAGCAGAAGCTGCCATATAGAGCTGCTGAATGAGGCCAACGTGAGCCCAGCGGACATCATGAGCACCCCTGACATGGTGATTACCCTCGGCTTCAATAAGCGCAGGATCCTGCGACGCCACAGCCGAGTCGAAGGTGTGGTCGGGGCCCGAGTTCCATGTTCAATTCGCGATATCACAGGATTCACGAGAATACCGCCTGCCCAGGTCAGCCCGTAGCACAGTGTGCCCACGAATGCGAGCAGAGCTGTCGGCGGTGAGTCCTGAGAGGCCGGAGAGGGCACCAGGACATCTTGGCCGGAGGATAGGTAGTACTGTTGAAACACGCCAAAACATTGATTATATCCTATTGTAAGGGCTATAGTCATGAAGGCGGAGAAGAGCACCGCGGCTTGCTTCTTGCGCGATATGGGTGGTAGTACCGGCGCCGCAGTTAAGTCCGGCTCGGATCCGACTCCGGATCCGGCCCTTAGGGTTGCCATTGCCCACACGCTGGTGACTAAGCTCAATTTAGGGAAGAATAAGTCGAGATACAAGAAGGGGGCGTTAATGACAGGAAAGTATTATGTTTAGACAATCGTGATAGTTTACATACCTACCTACCTACCTACCTACCTACCTTATAACTACCCCTAGCTTGGAAAGTCGGTTATATACAAGGGCGATCTCCCGAGATACCTAGGCTCCCCGCTTCGAATGCTTACATAAATACCCCTGTTAATCAGTAGGTAACAGGATAGGAGGCATCAAAATGAATGGGCCATCTACTAATATCAAGCCCTCGCACAAGCTTCAGCTCCAACCGTTCATTTCACAGCGACCAAAGGCACCGAAAAATACGGAAACATGAAATGATAAGATTCCATGTTCATATTTCGTATTAACTCTTTCGCCTTTATTCCCTCGTAATTACTATTGTTTCTCATGAAGTTCCTAAAAAAAAAAAAAAGTGCGTTATCTGATGTCATTCCATCAGAATTTACCGCAATATCCCCTTTCATATTACATGAAGATGTTCGTTCTCTAATATTAACGAGCGCGAGCAGGTCTTGAAGGCGAGTTTTAGAATTCCGCTCAACAAAGTAGCCTATGCTAAATACTGATCTCAGGTGGTAATACATGATAATAAGAAGAACTTGCTTCTATTCGATTATAGCTAGAAACTGTGACAGTAAAATACAATATATTACCCGTCAAGGTCATCCTAGTCCTCACTTCCTTGCCCGGCTCTCCGCTCCATCCAATCATTTCCTAAAATGAGAGTTGACAGAGCGTAAAGTTGATTCAAATATTCAGCAGAATACCATATTTCAACTCGCTCAGCAAAGCTCAGCCGGCTAGGCGTTGCTGTTTTCGCAGCATTAGATTCTTCGGAATTATACCACCTCCTGAATACACCATCTTTCTTTAAATCATTTAACAACCGCTCTTTTTCAATCCAGCAAAAGTTATCTGTGTAGTCGGCGCCATGATGTATCAATCTAAACATAAGCAAATATGTAGATGCTCGGCGACACCTCATCATACCCGCCTCGTATGCTCCCTCAAGTACTCCAGCGTACATATCTCTATCCATAAGTCGTTGGATCCTGGTAGGCATTGGTACTCCATAAGCGATAAGTAACTCGACCATTTCAAGTTCCGTGTAATGAATAGCATATTGAATATGTTCGCTATTGAATCTGTACCCTGAATTGAAGAGTGATTTCGCGATGTGGGTATGGCCATTTTCCACAACGATTCTAGCAATCCTATTCATCGTTCCCAATTGCTCTTCTTCGGATCCCCCTATCGACCAGGAATCCCCGTCAAGAATGTCGTTCGTGATCTCTACATTTGCATCATTAGATGCCGCACCATTTATGGTGCGAAGGGCCGAAAATAGAGGGCTTGCCCATTTAATGTAAAAGTCGAAAAAGTCCGTAGCCCTGAGCCTGGCTTTATCAGTGGGTTGATGTCTTAGTGCAAATACGAGTTTTTCTTTGGTGTGTTCTTTGATATATTCTCTGGTACCATTAGGGGATGAAGTATCCAGAGCACATATAAGAGGCACGATGATTTGATGCGTCCTAATAGGCCTGACAGGCCCTGTAATCACCGAACTAAAAAAACGCCCGAGGACGTCGTTTCGATCGATGGCGGTATACTGGTCTAGAAGTATCTCCAGGAGTTTAAAGCATCCGAATTGAACGGCGTTCCATATATCGGAAGGTTCAAGTCTAAGCCCTATAGACATCAGAAACATCGCAATGTCTTCGTGCCCGAACTCGCAAGCGGCAGAAATGGCGTTATCGGCTGATATAGTTTCCAAAGACCTTTCCTCCTGCAAAGTAAGAGGATGTCTACGAAGATCCATACAAATAGCACGATCCCGACCCCTCGGGGAACTGCCACATTCGACAAGGGCCTTTATCACGTCGAGCCGTCCTGCCCTTGCGGCTGCGACCATTGGTGAAGGAAACTCGGGGTATATGTAAGCCTCCAATATCCTATCGTGATGGGGAAACCACTTTCCGCGAAGCCCGACCGGGAAATACGTCTGGTAAACGTTGATACATTTTTTAATGTAGTCAATATCCTTGCCGGTTTCAATAGCCCAAAGAAGAATAGGCCTGTGCAAATGAACTTGCCTGTAACTGCGGCAATACGCCAAAATGTCCAAACCCAAACTATCCAACTCCTTGTCTTCCGTCATGTAAAGCGAAGAAAAGCGCGATCTAAATCTGATTTTGCTAATTTGCCATATTGCGTCTTTTTTAGCCATATCGAGCAAGCCTATAGCAGCTTCTGTCTGCTTACAGATGCATTTAAAATCAAGCAGCTCAGTTGGCGTGATCAATTGACTTCCTATCTCTCTAATGAGCTCAATTGGCAAATTACGGAGGTGAGCCCCGTCAGGATTGATTTGGGCGGCCATTGTGTCGGGTTTCCCCTAGTTGTAACTTGCGAATGATTGTCTATCGTGGGTTAGTCGTTCAGTATGAGTTCTCTCATACAATGGCGATGCCATATAGTAAGGAGGTGCCTAAGCCTAATGTTCAGTAATATATAGAGTCTCATATATATAACCTCATTATGCTTTGATATTCGTACTATATCTTTGTGTTAGACAACCCATTGTGTATTTGCTCGGCAGGTATAATTATCATTGAAAAGAAAGAAAGAAAAACTAGGCCGCGGAGTAGGGGTTACATATAACAAAGCTAACAAGGTATTCTACTTGTCTCTTTATGGCTCTTTGAAGTAAACAATTCTACTAAATAGTATTTTCCTCGATCCCACGATGTTGTTGATATCGGATATGAAGATTTTCCGATTTCCGGGTGACCACAGCACACCCGGTAGATGATAATAATCTTTCTCACCTGTGAAGACCATAATTTCGTACCGAAAACGTGATTACTCCATTATCTGTAATATTAGGTACCGCGAATTTATTCCATACCTACGGAGCCCTCCAATGCGCACAATGCTAACCCCAAGATTCGTTCGGCGGTAGTGATTACACGTAATCGTTTCGTCACGAGTAAATCATGGGCTTTTCTCCACCCTCCCGAATCGAATGGTGGGACAAAGACTCGCCTACATCAATGTCTTCAATATCAGTAGATAATTTAAAAGGGAAATAAGAATGGGAAAGGGCCCAGAAGACCCAGTTGGATAGTGCTAATGCTTTCTCTTCGAGGGGCCACATCAATCCGCAGACATCCTTTGAAACAGCTCTCCATCACGTACTTGCTCCCGTTCAAAACGTCACTCAAAGCAACTTTTCTATCAAAAAGGTACTATATCCAAATGGCAATGGATCCGAAACTAGCCCTTTTTGAGGAGGCGATGCAGAAGGTTTACGGCCCCTATCCTACGGATACCCCGGTCCCTGCATCCTGGCAACCCCCGGCCAATCCCGGGGCTGGTGGACATCGGGGTAGGTACCTCTGGACCGATGCCTTCGGCGTCATCAATTTCATCACCCTATCCCGCGAGAAGGACGGCTCGCACTCGCACCAGCTTCACCTCGAGCTCGCCAAGAAACTCGTAGACACGGTCCACTCCGTCCTCGGGCGGACGCGGGACGGGAGTTCCCGGCTCCCCGGCGCGACCGACTCCGAGCCCCTGAAAGGTGGCCTACGAATAGGCAAGGTGGATGCTGACGGCCCGGACGGCGATGGCCAGTATCACCATTATCTGACCCTGTGGATGTTTGCCCTGAACCGATTGTCCTTGGCGACAGGCGAGGCGCGGTGGAATGCCCTTGCGGTTCAGCTTGCCAAGGCCGTGCACCCGCACTTCATGACGACGCGGGGCGGTCAGGAGAGCATGGTATGGAAGATATCGACGGACATGCGCCGCGTGCTGGTCAACAGCAAGGGGAACCTCGACGATGTGGACGGCTTCGTCGTATATCAGTTGTTACAGGAGACCGCGGAGAAATTCAAAAAGAAGAGTCCTAACAACGGTTCAGCCTCAACGCCGTCGCTAGATACAGAAATCGAGCATTACCGTCGCATCATGGCCACCCATCCCAAGTCCTTGTCAGGGGACCCACTGGATCTAGGCATGAGCCTGTGGATCAGCCACTTTGACAGGGAGGCAGCGTGGTCGCGCGAACTGGCCGCGGGTGGGCTGAGGATCGCGCGTGACCACTTTCTACCCGCGGCTCAGAGGCACGTCACTACGAGTCGCAGACTTGCGTTCCGAGAGTTTGGAGCCTGTCTCGGAATTAAGTGCTACGTCGAGGATCCAGAAAATCCCTTATACGCTGGCGCCGGCGCCGTTCTCGATGCATGGGACGGAAAGTTGCTGGATGCGGCGGATGAAGACCTACGGCCTATAAACTTAGTTATGTATGCTGCGGCGTTAATTCCTGGAGGTGAGTAAAGATAAATATGTCTAAGTATCTCGAAGATGCTGACTCATGGTCTGGCGCAGCCTTTCGTAATGGATATGTCGGCTTAGACTGATGATTTACGCGGAGCTACCAACGTTCGATGTAGTGGAACGGAACCCGTAGGAATTTGGTCGAATAACGTGCTTACAGCACCTAGCATAGGTCAATCGAAGATCTAAGCCCCGAAGCCACTGATACCTACCTAGGCAACCAACCCCTCTCCCTCTTTAAACTAGGAGCTGAGGTAGGGTAGGAGTACTTTCTTTGGCTTAGGGTCCCTTAAGGTGTGTGAGGGTAAGTACATTATTCAGGGGGTAAATTCTATGTATTAGATAACTTGTCACCTGTTGCTGAAACTTTAAGAATATGAACTGTTACTTTAGGTAAATATTTGACTTGTGCAGCTATTCTATGAGTGACGGGCTAATATACTCATATTCTCTACTTATAGCGTATCCGTCTCCTGCTATTCAGAAGAACGGGAGGCATAGACGACTTGAATAATACCTGTGATGGATTGTATTAATCCAAAGACGAGTGTTAGAAACACTGCAGTAATAAGGCTCCATCTAGTCCACCATAAGGACTCATTCCGGGTATCATACCACAACCTGCTAAGGTTCCAAGACCCCTCGCTATTAGAAGTCTCTAATACGTGAGTAAGCCGATGACCCCAGGTGGGGTAATCCGCCACCTCGCGAGAACTTGGCTGTTCACAGTAGTCCTTTACCAACGTTTGCTGCCATTCTTCCAACCTTCCATTGCCTCTAAGCCAGGCTCGATAGTCGTAGCGGTCTTTTGGAAAAAAGAGAAGAATCGACTTGATCGTCTCGCTGATGAACTGGTTCGTTAGGAAACCCTTAGCACTATAATTCTGTTAGATGATTCCGAGTCGCCTTGTAGGCGCTTAGGTAGGTATGTTTCACTACGCTGAGATTGGCTTACAGGGCAGGGGAACCTTGTATGTGCTTCAGAGCTTCCACATTTCGCAATACGTAGAGTGTCCCGTTCACGATGGTAAGATGATCAGTAATATAGTCTGCCCACTCAACGTGGAGGCCAGCCATTCTTTCCAAATCGATGACATTAAACCACGGTGGGAACGTTTGCAGAACAGGCTCTTGAAGCAACAGCGGTGCCTTCTCAAGTTGCTTCACTGTAGCTCCGATACTCCGATCCTCAAAAAACGGTAGGTGTCTCCGTGGAACATGAACGTTGTTATCGCTGAACTCGACTTTCGTGAGGAGTAACATTCTAATCACAAGTTTAACGGCGTCTCGAGCAGCCCTGGGGCTAAGTTGTGGTGCAATAGACTGTGATACCGAATTGCAAAGTTCTATTCCACTTCGGTCGTGATGGCTGATGATAATGTTTCTAATGATCAGAATATCCTCGAATCTCAAGTCGTGGAAATGCGCGTCTTGATTATTGGCCGCCTGTTGCCTCTCATAATTCATTAAATCGAAGTAAGGCGAAATAGAGGGAGCTTATCTCTTATTGGATTCCCATAGGGCGCAAGTCCATTTCTCCTTTTCCGACTCTTCGAGGTCTCTCTTAACTTTAGAAGAGAATACGATACTCTGGAACATAGTCTCCATAGTGTTTGTAGGTCTCTGGCCGGAAGACTAACATTTGTTGCCTTACATTACGCCACCGCCACCCAGGTGTTGCCAACCTGCTTCCAAGGGTCAAGAGTAGTACACAAAGGAGTGATATTATTTGTTGGGGTTGCAGCAAATGTAAGTAGGTATGTATGTTCTCTGCCACACTCTACACACAGCCCTGCGCCGGGTTGAATGGTGACAAGAATCGCCCGGTTGGTTCATCGCAATATGGTTATGAAAATTGGGCTATAATAGGTACTCTACTGCCGTGTCTCTCGCTTTTTATTCACTACCGAAATATCTTCGAAGTCTTCCTCTAGTTACCCTGACACATCCTATCAACAAAACGCGGGAAGCTTTTTCTCCAAGCGCCCTCTATAAGTACAAAGATCGAGAAACACCTGCCCCGTTCCAGAAAGGCGACAAACAAATGGCCTTCGATATCCAATTGGATAGCGACTCGCAAGCCCAAATAGTCTTTCCTAGACCTCCGGGTAATTTCGAACCACCAGCATCGTTAAAGTTCAGTAAGCGGACTAAGGATCCAAGTCCCTCGGTCTCTGGTTGGTACGTCCGCGGATGTAACCTAGCTGAGGAGCAGTGGAATAATATGAGATGCGTGACCGAGGATGAAACTCAGCGAAGACTAGAAAAATCAAGGCTATATAAGCGCTATAATGGTCTGCCATTGAGACTGGAAAAACAAGTCAATGGGACAGATGCATTGTGGGCTATAAGAGCATACTTCGTCGGACGGGATACGGCTAATGCTCCACCATACGTCGTTGTTCTATGCTCTGAATTAGAAGTGTCGAAGTGTTTAGTCGACGATGTGTCCGATCAACTGTCTGATAATTACGAGAATTGGTACGCAACACGGTTGCCGAATGTCAGGGTGCTGAAGTATGGCACTGAGGATGGTCATTCTGATCTCGAAGAATCTGATGCTGAGGAAACGGATGAGAACGTGCTCGAAGTAATCCAAGTCGATCTCTATGAGACCGGTCCCGCTATGCTTAACGAACTACTGCCGTCTTGGAACGAACGACGTCACAGATGCGGCATGAGGCTGGAAATTGTAAGAGACTCGGGGACCCCAATACGTGGAACCATTGGCGGCGTCATCAGTGTCGGTGGTACGTTGTATGGTCTAGCCGTGGGTCACGTCTTCTTCCACGAGACTCAAAATATCATCGCGGAAGATACTACTACCCACGTTACCGTCGCAACTGGGCATACACAAACAGACATTCCGACTATTTTAGAAGGATGGCAGCAACAAGGACGGTACAGTGCGAGTCTAGACTGGACCCTAGTAAGCCTGCCAGGACTTCAGGGCGTAGGTGCCGACACTTGGGATAATATAAACTTTGTTGAGACTGTAGGCGGCGAGTTTCGCCCGAGACTATTTGCTACGGATGAGCCTTTTTTTAGAACGCCGGTGATCGTGGCCACTCCTGGCTCTACCTATGGCCTCCGCGGGTCTTTCGTGAGCTCGGAGGCAGTGGTGAATATACCAGGGGCCGAAGCTCTATACGCGGTCTGGGTGCTCCGAATGGAGGCTCCCTGGCTCATCCGAAAGGGAGACAGCGGTTCTTGGGTTTTCGACGCAATCGACGGTACCCTTCTCGGAATCTTAGTAGCAGGCTGCCCGAACTTGCTAGAGGCGTATATCCTCCCAGCTTGCCGGGTCTTTGATGAGATCGGAGGCCGCAATAGCACTTCTGTCATCCTTCCATATAACCACCCGATCCCGGACGATCGTAACACCGAACTATACGACCTTACTAAGACACACCACAAACTCGAAGCCCAATTTGCTGCCATCATGGCCTCCAAATATACCCCGTCTAACGGACTGGAAGAGCTCAAGCAGCAACTAGCGGAATGGACCCACAAAAAGGAGTCGTTCTTCTGTAACGAATCAAGGACGCAGAATTTCAGTAGGAGGCAAAAAGCAGCTTGGGTTCGTTCTTTCAATCTCTCACCAGAGCGGAGGACCTGGGTAGGAATCACCAGTGAAATCAACAGGTCGAGCGGCTTGAGTGAATTAAATTTTTCGGAGTCGGCATCATGGGCTATCAAGGCGGTTCGCCAGAGCCGATTGAGGTGTTACAACTCCATGAATGAAGAGTGGAGGAAGCTTTTGTTACATTCCACTTCAAGATCCAAACTGGATCCGAACCAAACGACTATATTGAACGCTGTCTGGGATGCCTTGATCCTAGGAGATCAGAAGAAGTTTCCCCAAACCTATGAGAGCTTCGTGAACTTCCTGAATCTGAGGGATAGGATATCCATCAAAGAGGAGGCTGAATTTTCGATCACCCCTTGGCTGGAGCTTCGGAGAAAATCCGTTTTCAGTGAGAATATAATGGACAAATTTACACTGGTAGGTATTCTCAAGTTGATGGATGAAGGTCTCATGAGCAGTTTTAAGGAGCTCGAGGGTTCGGAATTGCCCACAGTCTTTCAAGAACCTTCAAAACAATCGAGCACTGTAAAAGATAACGAGGAAAATTAGGTATGCGGAAGAGCATAATTACCCTAAGTGTACCTTAGATATCTGACGATAAACTGAGGAAACGCACGATTAGTGGACGGTGTTAGATCACGGCGACTTGCGACAGGAGTCGTGCCGCGTAATGCCCGCGACGCGAAACGTCGCAAGTCTCAACAGCCAGGGTCGCAAAGCACCAAAAGAGGAAACGGGATGTCGTTCATCTGATCTCTAATTTCTTAATCTTATTTAGTTCTCTCTTACCTCAATTCGAGATAGCTTCAATTCATCTTCAATTATTCCCATCTTTCGCTCGTTTACCTCATTTCGCGTCGAATTACCCTCTTTGCACTGGGCCGGGATCCCAGCCTTCAATTCTCATCGCTATATTCATTTCATAGGCATATTCCCGATCAGGGCGGCAGAGCCGTCTTTAGATAGTAAAAAATAAAAATGAAGGACCAACGCAGACCGAAAGATGAATACCGAACACTCAACGTCATCCATGAAGAAGACCACGACGATTCAAGCAGCACAGACGTAGACCTAGAAGCGCTCGACTTAAACGAGAAGGACTACATGCACGGGGTGACATCGCGAAACGGGAAAGAGAAGGAGGGCGGATTCTTCGCCGTCCTTAAAGAATATTGGTGGCTAGTCGACACATTCCTTCTAGTGGTCATCATAGTCCTCGTCTTGGGGAACAGCTGGGGCCGACGCGGAAGAGACCACTTTTTCGAAGGCGCCGGCGATTTAACAGGATTCGCGCCGGAGTTCTCGCAGAAGATCACGACGTTCTCTCCGGATCCGGCCTTTGTGCCGGAGAACACGTCCGAGTTCTTCTCAGAGGAGACTCGAAAGAAGTGGCTGAGTCTGGTACCGAGTAAGTCGCCGCATGCCACCAATTGGCAATTAAAAGATCAGATATCGCAGCTAAGAGACTAACCATGTGTGCATGACCTCAGAGGGTCTTGGCTACCTTGAGATCAAGAATCCAGGTGACTACGACAACCTACCCCAGCGACTTGACGCGTTCCCGGACCAATTCGTCGTCACGTCGTCAATGACACACCAACTTCATTGCCTGGTAATGACTTTTTCTCCTTTACCCCAACTTCTTCCCTTTATGAGGATAGTCCTTTAGTTACTAACACAATGGACCAGTACGCCATTGCCGAAGCCTACTCGGCCCTCACATCAGACGTGAACCGGGTACCGCAAGAGACGCCGTGGCATCTAAACCACTGTTTCGACTACCTGCGGCAGGGCATAGTGTGCTGCGGCGACGTTGCGCTTGAAGGCGAGCAGACCTCCTTTCCCGAGGGCTTCGATGGGAGCGATGGATGGGACGCGAAGCATGTCTGCAAGAATTATGATGAAGTATATGACTATCTCGAGAAGAATCGAGCCAATGATGCAGAATGGATATAAATACAAAATAAATGCGAAAGACAAGACATGCAATAATGCTGTCGCGCAATACTTGGCGGCGAGGATCACAGAAGGACTCATGGAAGCTTGGAGGCGCCACCGGGTCTCTTTCTGCTGCGTATTTAAGGTGGTTAATGGAAACGCCAAAATTTTTCCGAAACATTTTGGAATTGAACAACGGAATGATGAGGAGGGGAAGAAACCATGGATACGGTATTTACTATATCCTCTAGCTTCCTCTAGCCCCTAAACATGATCACAACGAACAATGCCATCCCCGTTCCGTTTGTCTTTCCGTAAGCTATGGCCCATATAGCTAGCATCATGGGTCGTAGATGTACAAGGTCGTGACATCAAGCTTATCGTAATCCTCCGGCTTCAGGCATGCCTTAACAGTCCCCGCCGTATCCTTCTGCCATATGATTCTTAACCGACGTTCATGATCCGACGTGTAATACTCGTTGATGATATAATCGCCTCCTCCACTCCGCGACCTCATGTATGGCGTCGGTTGGGGCTCCGTGACATGCCATGGATCCCAATAGCACGCAAATTCCTCAAGCTCGATTGGAAAGTCTTCGGCGCTCGTCTTGCGAGGGCGCATTCCAAGCTGGCTTCGATATTTAGCATCAATCTTCCGCTTGCGGCTCATAGCCTTGACTTGGTGCTTCTTTAACTCTAGGTGCTTCAGCAGTTGTTGTACATTTCTCTCTAGTCTCGAGAATACTCGAAGGCAATCTTCGAACGGCTTAGATGGCTGCAGTGGTCGATTTAGGGCGGGAGGAGAACTTTCAATATCCATATATCCATGAACAGAGTAAAATCTGTCCCAATACGCCTCCCAGTAGTTGAGGACGCGTATTTCCCACTGGCGGCGGAGAGAGTCGAGCTCGCCGTGGTACTCGGCTAGAAATTTGGAGTCTAATGTACGTGTACTTGGAAAAGACTTTGTGTGGATTCTACCGAAGCACGGTAACCTGCCAACATGCGGAACACCGGCATTGGAGTCCGATTGATTATCATCCATGATGAATGACTACAAGACCTTTCAGGGGGGGATCTGTAGTACGAGAGCTGAGTGATCATGGAGTCTCAAGGGGATAAATAGAAGTGAGCATTGGACGCATTGATATGGGAAATAAAAAAACAACCTAGAGCCAATTCTACCTTGTTTGCAACCACGACAGGTCGATCATAACTGGAAAATGGGACAGAGTTCCCCAGGTATCAGTTCCACACGCTTGTTTGCGGCAGTATTAACTTCCGCCGACACCCCAACGATGGAATGTTGCATCGCAGAAAGAGCATTGGCTTTCTATCCAGCTAGAGCATCTTGGAAACCTTAAAGTGAGGCATGAATAGTTGATGAAGAGTGGTTGTCTAATCGGGTGAAGACGGAAAACGCTGCGGTCGGGACTTCAGCAAGATCACAACTACAAACCAGTAGGTAACTTACCTATTAATAATAGTCCCATGCCGAACGAATGAAGCAAAACAAATATATGCGTAAAATCAATAGATAAGATAGGAAAAAAGGCAGATATATCATTCACATTACCTTCTCGGCTCCCGTCTTGAGCCATCTGATACCAGCATAGGAAATGTTTCGTAGGTGGCTTGCTAAGAACGTCAATAGGCCCATAAACCAGTGGTAAGCTAGAATCACGGCTACGCCATGGTAGACAACATCGACGAACCCATTGACTCGGTAGTACCCAGTAATAGCTATGAGCACCAGCAAGCGACGTGTAGAAAACAGCCGGGAACAACCGTAGAAGCCGTACGGTAGTGAGTTTAGGAGGGGAACCACAGTTCATCGGATAAAGGTGGGGCTTGAGATCTGGTGCAGAAAACGCGAAACAATTTGAGGCTACACAAAAGTGGACCCAACCATCCTTTCGAGACGCTCGCTTATGTAATATATACTTAGGTACATGACAAAAAGCGTCCAAGGAGGGCTTGCCCTAATCTTTGCCAAGAATCAGTGCCCCACATCCAGCATCTCTACAACACCACCGAACCAAATTCACAGGAAAAAAAGTTCACAGCACACCTCTCCTCCGCACACAGCCAACTTCTTGCGCGACAACCTCAATCCCGACCACCGAACCTCTTCAATTCTCCCCGACAATACCAAATTCAATACCGCAAAAATGACTGGCGGAGTCTCCGTTCGCGATGTCGATGTAGGTTTCCTCACATTTCACAACTCCTTGGTCGTGTTGCCGTGAATGAACGGGTGAACCCCGAGTCGCCTTTCATTCTCGCGCACCCGAGCACAAGAACTTCCTTCGAGAAATACCCCCGGAAGATTGCAGCAGCACAATCAAAACGATGGCTAGCAGCAACGGGATATTCTTGAGAGCAGGCGCGAGGGAGTCGCAAGACTTCTGATGACGGAATATTTGCTGATGGGTTTTCGAATAATGTAGGCGCAAAAGTTCATCAACGCATATGCCGGCTTCTTGAAGCGACAGGGCAAGCTGCCTATCCCTGGTACGTGTTCCTCCTTTACGTCTACTTAAACCCCTTGATATGCAGCAATACTAATATAATCAAATAGGTTGGGTTGACACCGTCAAGACTGGCCCCTCGCGCGAGCTTCCCCCTCAGAACATCGACTGGTTCTACGTCCGCGCTGCCAGCGTCGCCCGTCACGTCTACCTACGCAAGACCGTCGGTGTCGGCCGTCTACGCAAGGTCCACGGAACCGCCAAGAACCGTGGTGTCCGCCCCTCCAAGCATGTCGAAGGCTCTGGCTCTGTCGACCGCAAGATCCTCCAGGCCCTTGAGAAGATTGGTGTCCTCGAGCAGGATGAAGATGCTGGTGGCCGACGGATCACTCAGTCTGGCCAGCGGGATCTGGACCGTACGTCCACCTTAGCCTTTCCCATTTTTCACAAGACAAGAACTTTTAACTAACTTAAAATAGGAATTGCCCAGACCACTGCTGAGGCTGAGGAGGAGGAGGATGACGAGTAAACATGATACCACGCGGGAATGATTCTACTACTACTATGGTCTAGGTAGCATAGGTCTCTGGGCACGGCGTCTGAAAAGGGCTGAATGAATTGATAGGCGAATTTGGCATTCGCATTTCCCCATGACAGATGATAGACCCTGACTCGGTGATTAAACTACCTATTGGTATTTTCCACTACTCAAGATCAATCAATCAGAGCTTAGGATACGGGATTAACGAATGATTCCAGTAAATAAGTTACTGTGTTTTCAACGAGTGGAGATTTTCCAACATTGCTCTTTCCCCTTCCTTTTAATCCCCTTTTATCCACCATAGCCCCATGACCTTTTCACATCTCCCACTCTCTTAAATTCTTCATAGAGCTCAACTATAGCCAAGAACACTACCTACCTACTCAATCATCTCGCCATATTTTGATCAACTGCAGTCCACTCACTCACTCACCCAACCCTTCCCAATCCACCCAAACCAGCAACGCCTGCAAAAATGCCTTCCCACGAGCACCATAGAACAACCCCCTAACCTTAGGTATGTACCTAACCCTTCTTCCCAACCCCACCCTCCAGACCTCCCGTAAACGACCCGAAAGTCACTCCTTGCACTCTCGTCACCGGCCTTCCCAAACCCGCTCCAGGCCCCCGCGCAATAAACCTCTCCGAACCACCAACCCCAGCCCGAGCCCCCGTACGCGCCCGCAGCGGTTGCGATTGTGGTTGGTACCGCCATTGCTGGAGCCGTGCCACCCCCGGTACCGGAACGGGGCACGGCGTCGGGTCTCGCCCGCGTTGGTGCTCCGCATCCGAATCGGACTCGGCGGTGGAGTTGGGTGTGAAATTGAGCACTTGGCCCGAACCTGGGGGCGGATGGTTGAAGCGGAAGCGCATTCGCGGCGGCTGTGGTTGTGGTTGTGGTTGTGGTTGTGGTTGTGGTTGTGGTTGTGGTTGTGGTTGTGATTGTAGATGTGGCTGGGCTTTGGGGATGTAGTAGTATTCGCAGTCGTCTTCGTTATCGGGATCGGGATCGGGGTCGGAGTCGGAGGAGCAGCTTTGCATGTGGATGTCGGAGTGGACCGGGTCTATTTGGGTTTGGTTTTGGTATTGGTTTTGAGTGTGCGCTTGGGCTTGGACTTGGGTTTGGATCTGAGATTGAGATTGACACTGAGCTTGGGATTGAGCTTGAGCTTGAGCTTGGACCTGTACATGGTGTTGGGATTGGTGCTTCTCTACACTGGTGCCGGCGTCGGATTCGCGCTGGGACTGAGAACTGATTGGCACGAAACTGCTGTACGAGAAGAAAGCTGAAGCTTTGCTTGGCGGGGACGGTGTGTTTGCGCCGGTGTTATGGTTGGGTTTGAGGCTGGTATCTAGGCGGGGATTCACTTCAACCATCGAGTTGCGAAGGGTTGTGGTACCGCTGCTAGCGCCCGGGCTGGGATACCCAACGTCGTCGTTGTCTTCAGTCATATCGACGAGGATGGTGTCTTCCAGTGGCTCTGGAGTTGAGCCATTGCTCTTGTTTGCGGCAAAGATACTGGTCGTAAATGGACCAGCAGCCGCTGCACGCGGTGTTGGGTGCTGCGGGCGATATTTCGGGATTGCATGATATTCCGGGGATACACTCTCATAGCCTGGGAAGTCGAACACAGGCGTCTTCTTCTTGTACTCGGCTAGCAGCTCGAGATGATTTTCTGGGCGGCGGGATGGGATGTCGCGGAATGGGTCCTCGATGGCAATGCGAGATCTAGACGCGGGCTCCAGGATCGGCCATTGCATTCGAGGACGTATTGGGGTGATAGGTGCTCTCGACGGGGCGACGACTGCAAGGGGAGTAGTGGGAGAGACGTCGTCCGTGTCACTGTTCGTGTCCATGTCGAGGATGGGCGAGAAGCGCGACTCCGACACCCTTGCGAACGCCTCACTTGCGGCCTGGGCCTGTATGATTGTGTCATCCCTCTCCACGTCTTGCTCAATCGTGTCTCGGACACCGCCCATAGCTTCCTGGGCCCGGACTATAGTAGGAGGGCTTTGCAGACCAGAACCAGCGGAATCGGTAGAATCTTCGCCATCAGACATCTCAAAGACATCGCCAAAAGTATCATATCGATTGTTATACTTATCCTTCGTCGCCAGTGTAGGCCCGATGCCGACTCCGCCCTTGACGGAGAAATGCAGACCTGTGTATTGGAATAGGCGGTTGATGAACTTGAGACACGTAGCGCAGGGTTGGCTATCAATCATGATGACAGTCGAGCGCGCGTGGCCCAAAGTCGCCCGTTTCAAGGTGTGCAGTTGCGTGAGCAGCCACTCCAAATCCGCGTTCTCATTCCCGCTGCTCTTCTTCGTCAGCTCCAGCGCATACCACGCCGCCAGCAAAACCTCGACATGGCCCGCGTGTGCGCGGCCCCGGTGCTCGTCTTCCACCGGCTTATTGCCGTTGTCGTGGCGGTTTCCCGGGAAGTGGAATTTGAGGAGCGCCGCGATGTGGTGGAGCGCGACGTAGTTCCATTTGTTTGTGTCGAGACACTTCTCGTCTCGGTCGCCGCCGAGGCGAAACCCGCTGTGGGCGGCCATGAGGACGGTTCCGTCGCCTTTAGCTGTGATAACGCCGATAGTCTTGCCGCGGTCGAGCGTGATATCGGTTTTGATGCGGAGGACGGGGGCGTAGACTACGATGTCGCGGCCTTGCTTGGCGAGTTTGTAGTCTGGGAAGCCTATATCGGCTTTGGGACCTTTCACTGTGACAAGACAGTCAGTTTAAGTCTATTTCATCTCTCAAGAAAATATAATGACTTAGACCTTTATCGGTCTATATTTCTCAGATGAGCTCGAGGCGAAAACCAGAGCTACTTAGACAGGGTGAAGGGGTGGGGGAAAATAGCCCTCGATATTACGTACTTGCACTAAAAACACTTCTACGACCGGGAGAAGATAGTATATCGTGAATGGTCTTGCGTGTATTGGAAGCGTCCGGGTGTTCACGACCTATTCTGACTGTTCTCAGGAAGAAGTCTCTTCGACGTGCCGCGAGGCCTTCATCTCCCGCATATGAACAAGCATGGAAGCCATCGTGGGCTAGAGCAGCGCCTCGCTCGATGAGGAATTCGACTATATCGAGATGCCCCATGAGAGCCGCGAGCTTGCTGTAACAAGTAAGTATTTCTTCTTTTCGGGGTGCCGGTATTTAAGCTGGTTCTGGAAAGAAAGTTGATAGGTAATTAATTACTCACATTGGCGTCTCGCGAAGTCGCCATTCCGCGCCGGTCTGTGGCTCTGTGAGAGCGTCGATGCTGCCAAGTTGACAAACTCGTTTGAGGACCGCCTCGAAGTCGCCTTCAAGACAGGCTAGGTGAATTGGCTTCAAGCCAAGCTCGGCAGCTGCTAGATAGTTGTTCTCATTCATTCTTCTAGGAGCGAGAAAGGCCGTTGTAAAGGTCTCTCGGCCTGGAAGCGAATATACCGTAGAAATCAAGTATTAGCAACGTAATATGCTAGATAACAAATTGAGCTTCGTTGAGGTATCACCTATCATTCTAGAACTTCACGAGCACCGGGAATAAAAGTATTCCTTGCTGTGTATATGCAGTGAGCATATGGAAATATGTCCTAGGGTACGTCGAATTTAAGCTAATTGTAACGGAGGAATGGTGATATTACACTGACACCAAATCATGGAACGGGAAAAGGGGGGAGATTTGAGAAGGCAGCCTACATGAGCACATAAGAAAGTCCTTATAGATAAGAGAGTAAGTATACTAAAGATAGAAGGGGAAAATGGAGGGGTTGGATGGTGTGAAGAAATGGTGATTATATGTTTGTGACTAAACTAGGATATAAGAAGATACCTCCGGCGTTATGAATAATAATACCTCACTTCACAGCTATACTTGATAGACATAGGTTAAACAGCATGATATACTTGTACCCGAAGAAGTTATCACCTAGTCCATACGGGCAACTTTCTTGGTGAAGGGGAATACCGCTAAAACCTTAACACTGGCTCACAATGCACGAAAATGACTACATGTAGGACCAGGGTTATAGCATGACGAATCGAAAGCACCTAGCCTTTGCTTTCTAGCTAAAGATAGTGCAGAAGATTGGAAGCGTATAACTCGGGTGGTCTTATGTGGCGTGCGGGGGATTATACCCGAGTGTCAGCAAAAAGCAAAAACTGGGAAGTGGTTGAGGATGTTATCTCGTTTCACAGAACTGGGAGCTATGGGAACTTAGATCCAAGACTCACGGTACGAAGCCACACCCGATAGGATTCCATCCAAGAGGGGGTATCTCACAAATCACAATTAAGGGACTCCAAATCAAACGTAATAAAAGCTGAGCCCTGGCTATCGTTGTCAATCTTGTATTAGTTTCCGTGGCATTTCATTCGTGTATCCCGAATCCTTTTCCGGTCCCAGTAGGTATAGCATGTCGTGCAGTTTTGTAGATAGAAAAGTTCATTATGTACATGTAGACCTGATAGGTCGGTCATCTCCGAGTCTCGTCTAACCGAAGAAAATCCACGACGGGAGCTAGGCAGAAATGACGAGTGATATATGCAAATGAGTCCGTGACACGCCGGGATTATCGTAACCATTCATTCCATTCCTTTTCCCGCCTTGACCACCATAGTTCCCGAAATGCCGAAATATGCTTAAGCCCACTCAGCGAGCACCGCCATCAATCCACAACCTAGGGCAACGCATCCTAGCGCGAAGAGCTGAACCTTGAGGCCGGCATTACGCATATAAGAGTTGAACATAAACTCGTGGGCAAGTAACTCAACCAGACCGGTGTAGATTAGAATACCAGCACTGATAGAGTCGAAAATACCATTGATGACCAAGTTCTTCGGGCTACCAGGCTCTAGCGAGGAACGGACGCCAAGACCCACAGCGATGGCAATCGGGGTGCTGAGAGCATAGCCGAACGCCAACACGTACGGCATCCACCACTTAGACGCGGGCCACTGGGCAGTAGCCAGTCGCGAACCGAGACCAAGACCCTCAAATGTCTGGTGAAAGACGAGCACAATGTACAAAACGGTGAACTCGTCGCCGGAAACCGCAAGCGTTAGACCGATGAAGATGCTGTGGAACACAACGCCGAATTCGAGGATGAATAGTCCTGTCATTTGCGCAGCAAAAGCTGTGTGGTTGTCTGTTTCATGATGCTCGCGTTGGTGTCCGAGATGGTCTTCACCTCCAGGGGGGTAGCTAACATCCGTGGGGAGGCCTAAACCATTGTCGTTGCGAGAACCATGATTCTCCTTGTTGGCCGAACCGGCTTCGACGTCGCGAGCTGGCGAAGGTGAGGTCGTCTGGCTGCCCTTCTTAAGGATATCCAGGGACGGGTCAATCGCGTGCGCGTCTGAATGATTGTGGCCGAAGAAGTCGAAGCGGCTGGCTAACAATTCGATAGTGAACATGACGAAGACGGTCATCAGACAGATGCCGGCCGCCCAGTCGTAGTCGTTTATTGGGCCATCTGGCAGACAAGGTGATTTTAAAGCATCGAATGCTGGAGAGAGAAGGTGCATGAATGCTGTTCCTATGATGACACCGGAGCCGAAGTACTTGGCGATGAAGAATGCCTTTCCGGGAACTTGTACCTTTGTACCGCGAGCCAAGACAACGGGCAAGACGGCACCGATCAAAGAACCGACTAAGATGACGAAAATGGAGGAAATTCGGACTCCCATACGCCCATCGTACTCGTTGCCGCTGTCACAGTCGATAGTGACGCTGAAGCCGGACTCAGGGGCCGCGTCGGCCGCGCTCGAAGAGTCATCCTGTCGCGCTTGAAGGAGGGCCCCTAAGGCCGATGATACCATGGACATTTTGACCAGAGATTCACTTGTCGAGATAGCTGAAATAATGAAAGTGTTCTTGCGAGGAAAGAGTGTAATGGTGTTGTAAAATAATTCAACACAATCCAGGAGCAGAAGGTGTCCCGATCTTGTTGGCCCTCTGCAGGTGATCTTTTCTGCAAGCAGCTGTCAGAAACACATCACAACAGTGTCAGGAGAAAGGGGATAATCAAGATATATATACCAGCTAAGGTTCCGCAAAATCTTGAGGCTGAAAATATTGATTAGCGGGAAGGTGCAGATAAATATGCAGGTGCAAAATTAAGGGGAAAGGTGAAGATATATTGAAAACTGTGTGGTCCAACAGGGTATATCGTGTAGACCAATCATAACGAAGAAGGACAATGTCTTTGTGCTTTCGGAGACGGTGCAAATATTTTTCAAAGAATTAGGGCTGTTAGGTTCAAAGACCTTGTTGTCAAGAGGGAACCTTGATGGCTACCAACACGCCAACCAACATGACTTGCATGAGGGAACCTGTTAGTACCCCCATTCCAGGTAGGCTGGGATGATTTCTGGATCATGAATGGTGAAAATTAAAGCAGCTAACAACACGACGTTGCAAGATGGCCGAGAAGGAAAAGGGACCTTACCTATTAAGAACGGTTGCTTCTTGATCTCTCGTTTCAAGGTAGAAGACCCCGGGACTCGTGAGATTATGAACACCAGTTTTGTAGACCGAGTTGGTTTCCCTTCTGATTTCCGCGTTATATGAACTGTAAACGGATGTTTGTGTATACAGTACGTATGTTTGGTACGTTTGTTTCCACGGCGCCGGTGAGGATGGCGATATTAAGCGAGTGTTCGCAAAATGCGCGTTTTAGCGGCGCACAAAGAACGGGTTCCTGCAGATATGAAGCTTTATCTTCAATGGTATCTAGAAGATCTAACCGATGCTTCTTCCCGTGTGATGTGCGATCTAGCAGTATGCGACCCAAGAAAGCACCCTTGTTGGAATTTCCTTCTGTCTTGTGTGAGGCAGGTATCGTCAAAAATGACGACAACTATGGAAAAGATGAGTCTCCCACTAGTATACTGACAAGACAGTATTGACAAATGATGGTGAATAGGTAGCGTGGGGTGTGTGCACGCGATGTACAGGGACTTTGGATTAGATGATGCGATTCAGGGTGTTCAGTCAAGTACTGTATTGAGTCAAAACCCAAGTGGATGGTTACAAAGGTTACAAAAATTACACATTGAATGTTAGAGACACTGGCAAGGCGGAATGACATAACATTTACCACGTTGATTAGTTCAGCTATTAAAGTCTAGGTACATTGGATGCTTAGTCGGGCATATGTGGGCAAAAAGCAAGGGCAAGAACGAGGGATTTGTGTGAGAGAGAGGGAAAGACGAATGTAGAATGTCATGATGGTGCGAAAATGAGGACCTTGATGGCCGATGTCCTCGACCGCACAAAGTTGATACAATGGTCAGCAGAAACGGTAAAGTCCCCTGTATTGTTGGATCCACCCTCCCGGTTAGGTTCCTATTTTAGACTGGCTGACTGGCTGACTTGCTTAAACAGCTACGTATTCCCGGCAGGCCATGCTGTTTTCGGAAGTATGATGTGGGTTTTCATTCATTGGATTGGTCGACGCATGCGACTCTCGGTGGGTACCCTACATATATACATGTATGCTTAGAGTTTTTCTTTTCATACATGTACATAGTACATGTAGTAAATAATACAGTGACCGAAATGTACCATGACTAACCTTTTCAAGTTACACCAGTGTGAAATAAGCCTTGTCATAGGTTAGAAGGACCATACTATGCAAATTTGGCACACTGTCCTAACCTCAACTTTTTACACATGCGATACCCTTACAAGAATTGATTTCTACCTCACAGTTACTCCTCATTCCCAAATAACCTTGATGTGTGTACCTCATATGCCTTACATAGATAACGTGACACCAGAATGACACCGGGAGTCGCGCGCACATGGCTCGGCTGTCATGCGATAAGGTAAAAGCAACGTCTGCCGAGCACAAGACGTAATATATCTGCAACGTACGTTAAGATACAAGGCTGATGACAGAATAGAGTAACATTGATGGTATAGAAAAGACAAAATACCTTAGAAAAGGTACATGTATGTAGGTGCTGACATGAATTTGACCTTATCACGAAAAGATCATAAGATCCGCATTATTACCGACTCCTACACTAGAACATTCATTCCTCTTCGGTGGCATCTCGCTGTTTGTATGGAGTCTCATTCGCATTCGCATACTAAAGAAAAGACCCTCACTCAATTACACACATACATACATGTACAGATTAAGTACTGGTACGTGCTGACATGACTAATCCACTTTCAGTTGCGCGACCTATGATACGTCAGTTGGTGCCGCTACACGGCGTTTTAAAGGAAGCACCCGCATTAGGCTGTCCATCAGGGTTCTCGAGAAGCGGGCCAAGCTCAGCTGGGCCATCAAGGTTCTCAGCCTCCAATACGTACCCTTCGAAGCTGAACCTCACCTTATACTGCAACCCTAAGCAGCAAGCATTCAGCCCCTCATCCGATATATGTGCCACAAGATTACCTGTCACAACTTCTAATAGTCGAGATTCAATGGCAATGTTCCTAAATAAGGAATGATCTGAATATACAGCTTCATATTTAACGATTCATTCTCTGTATGTGTAGGTAAGATGCAAAATCAGCAAGATACACCACATGTCTCTAACTATCTCCTCTCTACCCCCAAATCTGCCCATACGTTACATAAGGTTATTTGATGGTCCCTCGTAAGATGGGTACCAGAGGTGACCAAAGCAGAGGAATACCCCGAGAGTTCATGTTCCTTAGTGGTATATGTGGAGTAACTAGGGGAACATGGCTTCGATGGGTAATTCTTCGAAACAAGCTTCGTCCAAGACGGCTCCTTTCTCGGCGCCCGTTGCAAGGTTATATATGCAGCAGTTCATCAACGATCCCATAAGGAACTCAATGCCGCGTTCACAGTAAGTGGGTAGCTACCCTCGCAGAAAGACGGTGCCATGCCGAACGGCGAGACCTTGGCGCAACCGCTGCATATAGTGAAATATCCGTCGAGATATCCAACTTAGATCGGCTGTTCTCTCAGAAAGCCATACCAAAGTCAGGAACACGCCGAAGGGTCTCGTGCCGTACCAAGGCAGCGTTGGGGGCTGGAACAAACACACCGACCTGCATACCGAAATTAGGGTAGACACCAAGGTGTCCAAACCCGGTGTCACCTCATGACAGCAGGCTAAATGGCATTGAAGTCCGGGCTTATAACTGATCTTTTCGCTGCTGTCGAAATTAATTGCCTTCAGTGCCGCAGTTGCATTCCCCTATTTTGCGTGGGCAGAACGCTTCAGGAAGGACGCCACTAGTATGCATCAGCTGCGAGGTCTAACTGCGACTGGCTTGTGCCACCGTTGCCGCCGTAATGTGACTGTGCCACCAATTTCCAAGCCGCTCAATCATACCGCCAGGTCAGATTGAACCAGAATGCAGGCGCACTAGCTTTGCAGTACACGAGGCAGTAAGAGGCAGTAACACTGATATCGTCCTATCAACATTTTCATGACGAGAATTGTACTTCCAACCCAAGAGTGCGGAAAGGGGAGTCAAGTCGTCGTAGGTCAATGCTGCTGCCAAGGCTAAAAAGCAAAGACTTGACACGGCCCTCCCATAGGAGGCCAACTCGTAAATGCTGGTCTAGACGCGCCTTCAGAACGCCCGAGTACTCATCATCCACTCCATCTTCATTGGCGCTCGATATTACTGTTGTATCCACATCAGGGTCGTCCAGCCTCCACTCCATCTGGGCTTGGAAGCTTCTTTCCTTCTTCTTTGGCTGGACTACCGCTATCGGTGGTGGTACAACTTCAGCTAGGTCTGCGGTTGTGTCCAGAGTTGTGTCTGGAACTGGATCTACAGTTGGAAGAGGATCGTCTAACCTCCAATCCATTTTCGCTTCGAAACTCCTCTCGAACGTAGATTTTCCTGGGACTAGCGCTTCTGCCTCTTCCAACTCTCTGTTGATAGACCAAGCACTCTTTTTCCTCCACAGCTCCATACCAACAGCCCAGTCGCTTTCGTAACTGTAGACGTTAAAATCCATCTTCGTCGCAAGCGAGCAATTGTTGCCAGCCATAACCGCATAGGTCCAACTTATAGTTCCCATCAATGGATTGATGGTCGTCGTTGCAGTAAGAGGTGTGCCGTTGTGCGTAGGCAGCGTCGCGAACCGCGCTCCAAAGCTCATTCCACCCGACTTGTTTAATGTTCCATAGTAAAGTTCTGCGCCGGTGCTGAACCGACCGTAAATGCGTTCCCGCTCACCATTACCACCATTGCCATTCGTAGCCGTTAGTTGTGCCGGTCCATTCAAGTGCCCAACATCACCGCCGAAATTGTACAGTCCTCGCACTCCGAGCAAGCCACCGTCAGTAGATGCGAGACCCTCAACCGAATAGGAACCTTCGTCGTATTGCACCATGCCAAGTATGGTTCCGCCATTCCGTAGTGTTTGATCCGAGACAGCGCTCAGCTGAAACTGTAGCGCTGGCGACACCCGTCTAACCCAGAGGGCTTCGAGCATCGATGCAGGGAGGTAAAGCCTTCCATACGCCAAACTATCCTTTCTCAACACCCCTCCTCCCTCTCCATCTCGACGAGGCAACTCGGCAAGCGGCCGATAACTTCTTAAGAGGTCTGGTAGAGGTATCTTGTCACTCTGAGCGATGGCATCATCAAGAGGCACCGTCGAGTATAGGTAGGATATAGAGCCATCGACAATGCCCACAGTGCCTAGCTGGTACGAAGTCGCAAACTTGGGCGTCGCAAGGGAGGAGAGGGTGAGGCGGAGGCCACGAGGCGTTGGGAAATTTAAAAGGGCGTCGGAAGTGGCATTGAGCGAGGAGTAGCTGTTGTCTCGATTCCAGCCTGTGGCAGAGTAGAAGGCCGACTGGATGTAGTCCATGAACTCGCGCATTGTCGAAGATGCATACCCAGCTAGCCAGCACTTGGCGAGCTAGGTAGAGAGCAGTGCTACCGAACGAGCATTAGAAGAACTGGGGCTGTGATAAATATTATTCGAAGAACCGAGTTTGGTAAAAATTTGGCGATTATGATAGCATTATTATAACTTGGCGTTGAAAAATTAAAGGTGTTCGAACATATGCATAAAACACATGTGCACCTTTTAACTTAGCATCTGACGAACTTTCCGATAAATGTACATATGTAGCTCCAAAAGTTAAAGCCAACTCGCGCCACGGTTAGTACTTAAGCAATGTATACAAAGAGCCGATGTTCAGCCGGACAGACCTCTTTTTGACCTAAACTCCATGCTTTGTAATCCGTCTCCCCGAAGCCATTCCTCGCTTTCGCATCCATAATGAACCAGAGTGAGCAGAATTACATACGTGAACCCAGTTTGTTAACATGTTTCAACCTCGGGATGTTCACTAAACAGCTATGAGTCCACAGTTTCTACATCCACATTAAAGTGCATCCCCTCTTACCAGAGCGTGTGCCAAGAATTTTAGGGCACTACAGTTCGGCTGGATTAAACGTGCCGGCCTCAGACGAAGACAGATAAACTGAATCGTGTCGTGTGGCGTAAATACGGGATAATACGGGATAATAATAGAATCGCTACCTACTTGTGCTGCTATGATACAGGTTATAGTGCTTTAGCCTTCACCTTTTATACAGGCGACACCATTTCAAGGCCCTATTCTCTATTATCTCCTATTCTCGGGTTGTCGGATAAAATAGGTGATCCTTTACTATGGGTATGAAGACTTCCGACTATGCTCGGATGGAGAGCTATCCCACCTCTCATCGACGGAGGAACAGGATTGCGTAGGTTGTCGTATGCCTAAGATCAAGATTACCAAGCATGGAGGCCCGTGAGCGAATAGCTACGTAGATATATAGTCCAATAGGCAACGGCTCAAGTTGATGTAGAGGTATACACATCCATTCGCATTCCAATACCAACAGTACATCATCAACTTGATCATCATGGCTGATACTCAAGTCTGGCTCGTCACTGGAGCATCCCGTGGCCTGGGCCTTGAAATAACCAAGGCCGCTCTAAAGGCCGGTCATAAAGTCATCGCATGCTATCGTAGCAAAGCCAAAATCGCCAATACCATTGCTGAAATCGAGGCCCTCGGAGGAACCTGGCTACAGCTGGACGTAGCCAGCAAGGACGTGGAGTCACAAATCCAGTCTGCCATTGCTCAACACGGACGGATCGATGTCTTAGTTAACAATGCTGGATACGGCATGCATGGAAGCATTGAAGAATCAAGGTATGTCAATTCTTAAGTGATGATTTGGGGAGAATAAGCCTAATACCCCCGGTAGCGTCGACCAGATTGATGCGATCTTCAAAACCAACTTTGTTGGTTCCCTACGAACGATCCAGGCTGCCTTGCCATCTATGCGATCTCGCCGCTCAGGGACAATCGTCAACCTCAGCAGCGCGTTGGCTGTCAGGCCCTTCCCAGGTCTCGGCATTTACGCGGCGACCAAACTCGCCCTTGAAGGAGCCACCGAGGCTCTCCAAGCCGAAGTAGCATCATTCAATATCCGCGCATTGCTCATCGAGCCAGGGCTGATAGCTACCGAGTTCGTCGACCCTACAGGCAACGGCGTCAACATACCCCTGAGCGACGCCTACAAGGGCACCGCAGTTGAGGAGACAAAGGCTTTGTTTACCAACCCGGAGATCCTCAAGATGGCTTCCAACCCAGCTAAGGTCGCTCAGCGGATTGTCGAAGCTGTTGATAAGACGGGGGTGTTCGCCGACAAGGAGATCGGCCTGCGGCTGCCGCTTGGAAAAGACGTCGGGTCCAACGTGGAGGAGCGTGCTGTGCTGTGGGAGAACCTCGCGAAGAATATGAAGGACGTGTGGATGAGCGTCTATGTATAACATCTTTAATTAATAATGGATAGAACTCTCGCCTCATTAATAGATATTTACTGTCTCCATTCGCGAACGAACGTCATAGCAGCAGGTCACGTAGAGGCTAACTGTCATCTCAAATGCTCAACAAGGTAATGTAGTCATTGACTACCTAAACTGATAATTTTGTACACGATGAAGCGAATGGAGTCAGTATACTGACCGTATGATCGTGAACATCTAAGCACAAAAAGCCACTCCAAATCTACCCAACGGGCATTCTCGCTAGTCTAGGCGCATCGACCCCTTATAACTTCAATGCCCAATCCCATCCCGCAGCCTCCTCTCATGGGACTTAGGCCGATGCGAATGGTGACCGCCCGCCTTCGCCTTCGCCTTCGCCTTCGCACCCTTCACCATATGCGAGACAGCCCGGATGTGGCTCCAATCCGCGGCGTCCATACCCAAGCTATACCCCATAACGCCACCAAGCCCCAACGGCTTAATGATCTCGCGGAACTTGCGCTCCACGAGCGCCGCCGTGTCCCACGTCCAGAACAGCTTCGCATCCGCGTCCCAGTACCACATGCCGCCCTCCTTCTCGTCGAGCCTGCCGTGCGCCAGCGCCTTCGTGAACGACGAAGCTACGTCGGGGCCCGTGCACGTCCCGTACGCCGGTTGGCACCCCGTCCCGCAGTACTCGGGCGTCGTCCCGCAGCTGCCGTACTGCGAGCAGCAGGACCCCGCGGCGCACGTGAACGCCGTGCCCGCACCGCACGCGCCGTCGGCCGAGACCGAGAGGTTGCTGGGCGGCGGGTCGGGGTGCACGTTCGCCTTCTCGAAGCTCATACTACCAAACGTGGAAGAAGTACTACTACCCGCATCGCCGCCATTCCCGGCCTCGACGATGCGGCAGCCGACGTCGGGGCGGTGACATGTGGCGTTGGCGGCGGTCTGGAAGAACTTGGCGTAGTACGCGAGCCCCAGGTTGAGCTTGCGGGGGTCGAGGCCCAGGGACAGGTACCGGTGGACGGCTGCCAGGGTCTCCTTGACGGACGAGTGGTGCAGGGAGCCGCGGACCCCGTTCATGTCGTAGGACATCAGGTTGAGCATGTCGACGGCGGCGAAGATCTCCGAGGCATGGTTGCCCGTGTATGCGAGCATACCTGCCTGCGTGGCCGCGACGGCGATGGAGAGTCGCTTTGGGGCGATGGCGGTCTTAATGGCGTGGAGGAATAGGGGGAAGGTTGTTTTCTCGCTCGTCTTTTTTGAGTTAGGCACTTGCTTGACATCTGCGCCGTTGCCGCCGGGGTACTCCCAGTCGATGTCCACGAAGTCGAAGCCCAAGTCGTTGACCATCTTAGCCACATTCTTCGAATACACTTTGCGGCTGTCCTTTGAGGCGGCACCCTTGCTGAACCCGTCCGAGTTGCCCCAGCCGCCGATCGCAATGCCGACTTGGGTCTTCTTGTCGAACAAGGCGCGGACGTCGCTTACGGGCATGAACGGCTTATAAGTGCCTGCTGTCTCTGAGGCGAAGAGAGACGAGTTTGCGAAGGCCATGATGACATGGGTGATACCTGCCGTTATATTCTTGCTCGGTAGGTTGGTCGAGTGATATCTTATATTTCTGTTAGTTTTAACCACTCTAGATAAGACGGGGGGGGGAGGAAACGTACTGGTCGAAGTAGATGACATTTCGTAGAGGAGCAAGTTCCTTAGTCGCCGCCAGGGCGAGACTAGCCGTAGCTAGGCCACTTAGGATGTTGCTAAACTTCATGATAATGATCGTAAAGTAGTTGGATGAAGCATAGAGAAAAAAAGATGGGAAAGAATGGCTACGGTCAGCGATCCCGTTTAATAGAAAAGGCCCAACCAGGTCCTGTCAAGGCAAATCTAGCCCATCTCTACGACTTTTTGGTTTTTGTAGTGATTCATAGTGTTATGTAGTCACTACTTGGCTGTTGACTTGCTTGGTCTCGATTATCCTCGTTTTTCGATATCAGACACTCCACCCTAAACCTGTCAGGAAGATTGGTGATGAGGAGGGACAGGGGAATGACGTGGGGAAAGGTAACGCTCCCACGAGGGCGGCTGAGTCATTGATTACCCTATCGAAGTCAATTATACCATGCCACGAATATGATCGCTCCAGCTATCTGGTGAGACCCCTCGAGCCATGATCCGGCTATCGGCTGACTCATCTTATTACATGCGCAAAGTTAAGAATCCGAATAGTCGTACAAGTAGAATTTATATCCATATCGAAAGTGGCATGTCTCTACTGCGGCCTCTAACAATTTCTAGAGAACTTCTATTGATGTGAAGTGACGTAAGGGGCTGAAATGTTGCCTGATTTTGTATTCAGCGAACCTACATCTCTTAGCCGCCCTACTTATCGTGAACTTCAGATGAAGCATGAGACATAACGAAAATAGCAAATACCTCAGTGAAGAGTCCTATTCATCGCCAGTTGCACCTCAATCTCTCGTGACATGGCTATCTCAAATGATTGTTATCAACATCTTGACTTAGCCTTACAGGTGAATCGGATTACAGTGATTTGATATCTCCTCCTGAATATCAGGTACGCTATACTCCCTTGATACGTTAGTCATTCTATTCATCTGCCTTGATAAACGCCCCCTTTTCGGGGTTTCAACGCAAAGCCTTTAAATACTTCCGATACGCTTTCATTCTCCAAGATCGACTATTCATCCCGGGGCTAAGATGATATTTAATCTGTTCATCTTCATCCTATCGTCGTTTATTAATACGTTATATATGTACCTAAACCATCGACTATAAAAGCTTTACACAGCCATCTGTCACTTTTAAGAAACAATTCCTATCAAGACCTTGTTGACCTTGTTGCCCTGCCAAGCAAAATAATATTGAATTTACGGCAGCCACAGCATAGCGCCACCATCCAATGGCCGGTTAAAACCGGATCACGTACGCATAATACAGATCCCTTTTCCGGTGGGGGATGTCCGAAATCATTATGCTCATGAAGTGAGAGAACGATGTCCTTGGGCCTTTAGCATATGGGATAATTACCTAGGTAGACACTATGCTACTCTCCCATGGATATGTGTCTCCTATTGTTCGATGGCTCTGGTACTCGCGTAAAGCCGATGAACCCGTAGATGGAATGCTTTAGCCATGCTCAGTTCCGAATCACCTTATGTCGATGCAAGTACTATGCTAATTGTAGTAATAATTAGTGCTGTCTTAGAATAAATAATAGTGTCTCGTAATTATACTACAATCATAAGAAATAGATAGAGAGATGAAGAGAGAAGTTACATGAGAAATTGAAGACGATAGTATCTAGCATGCTCAAGTTGAAGAAATCAAAAGTGCACATCGTGTTGGCATAAGCCTAAATAACATGGCATCCATATGATACGGTTGAGATGCAGAAGGTCTAAATGGCCCCATAATATGCGAGTACCGTAAATACATATGCATGTACGATGACCAAATAGCGGTGATGTCGAATGCATTATTCTCTTTTTGGAAATTGAAAAGTGTTTTGATTGGAGGCGGTTGAGCTTTATCGATAGGATCGCACGAGAAATCATGATTTTGATGGTGGGGCAAAAACTTGAAACGGACCGTGCATGTGTGCTCCTGTGTGCTAAATCTGGCGGTTGCCATGGTGATTTCGAGTGTAACCTAAGTGGGCTTGTTGAACCCGATACTAGCAAATAATAATCCGCGCTTTTTGTTGATCTGCCTGAACAGGTTTACCTCATTGCAACTCAACTTCCCCTCCATATTAGCTCTTAGACATCGTCTCAACCGGCCCTTCAAGCAGAGACAAATCATCAATCCTACTGCAAAAATCACCTGCATTTGATCCTCTGCATTTGATCCTCTGCAGTCTGCACATTATTTCCCGTAGGCGCTGCGCATGCACAACGCACGAAATCCATTTAGTTTTATCGTCATCGCCTGGGATGCGTCAACTGAGCTATTCGAACTTCTGGTGTGCTTGACCTGAAGTGCGCGCTCATTTGCAACCAAATTTTTTAATATCGATTCAACAGACCACAAGGTCAATGCGTCACGGAATACGAGCTACTCGACCATCGCACTGTTACCCAAGTTTACTACCTAACACTTCATGAGTACAACTTACCTCACGTCAACATCGCATTCAAGATGGACGCGAGCTACCTTTCCCAACAAGTTAATACTATAATTGGCCAGTTACATGGCCTCTTCGACGAGATTGGCGTCGCTAGCCATGATCGCGAAAGTAGAGAAGCAGAGGTAAGAGACACAGTACGAATTTGCGTTCACATTAGAAACTAATAGGGGAAACCCATAGCTCTTCACAGCGCTCTCCGAGACCCTGAACAATCAGGTAAAACAAGTGACAGCAGAGAAGAAGGACATGGTGGAAGAGGCGCAACGAATTATCACAACCATCCGTCAAATGGAAGCGTCTCTTGACGGTGGCAGATCGCAACATGGCTATTCAGCAGAAGACGACAATCTTCGCGTCACTTACCCACTTACAAGATGTCTAACAGTCTTAAGAGAGAAGCATATGCAAATAAGCAAGCTTCACCGCGAGCGATTTGAACAAGTTAAGAGTAAGTTAAATCATTATCACTGAAGATTTCCGGAGCGGTAACGGAGAGAAATTTTTACTAACCTGCCCCTAGAACTTGTCCAAGCACTCGAGTCCTATTCCTCCCACCTCGAGCCAACCTTTGTAAAGATTGCTTTACCACCTACAGGCCCAAACCAGTCCATCCCTCCTACCTTTGACCTTTCCCCCACCTATGTCAACAAGCTAGACGACGAATTCACCCGAGTCTATGAGGAGTATACTCGACGTGTTTCAACGGTCAAGTCTTTATCAGAACATATCATTCAACTGTGGGCAGAATTAGGAACCCCCCAAGCACAAACCGATGGCGCAATTGTAAAATATTACCGCGATGCGCCTGAGCAGCTCGGTTTGCACGAAGAGGATCTAGCCAGACTCCGAAACAAGAGAGATAAGTTGGCAGATGAGAAGAAGAATCGCGAAAAGCGTCTGAGGGATCTAAAGGCGTCTGTCGAAGCACTATGGGACAAACTCGGCGTCGAAGAATCAGAGCGTAAGGCGTTCTTGAATGGCAACCGTGGTTGCGGCGTTCGACAGATCAACGAGTTCGAAGATGAATTAGCAAGATTGAACGAACTCAAGCGACAGAACCTACACTTGTTTGTAGAGGATGCGCGATGCAAGCTTCAAGAACTCTGGGATGCGTTGTACTTTTCAGAGGACGAGATGCTGGAGTTTACACCGGCCTTCTCTGACGTTTATAGTGATGCACTGTTAGAAGCTCACGAACGCGAGATCGCACGATTGGAAGCATTGAGGGAACAACGAGCACCTGCCCTTGCTCTGATTGAGAGACACCGCACTCTTGTTCACGACCGAGACGAACTTGCTGCATCCAGCCAAGATGCATCTCGGCTCATGATGCGTGGTCAAAAGGGAGAAAGACGAGACCCTGGAAAGTTGCTGCGAGAGGAGAAGATGCGAAAGAGAATTGCTAAGGAGCTTCCCAAAGTTGCTGCGGACCTTGCTAAGTTACTGGAGAAATGGGAGGACGAGTACGGACGCCCATTCCTTGTACACGGCGAGCGATATCTGGATCTTCTGGAACCTGAGCCTCCTAAACAAGTCCCAGCCGTAAGATCGAAGACCCCTGCAGGACCTCCACCATCCGCAAATAGAGGCCAGAAGGCAGCGCCACCTGCCCGTACCAACAGCAACGCTAGCAAAGCAGCTACTATCACAAGATCGAAAACGCCCACCGCAAATGGCAATGGGACGATCAGGAGGGGAGCTCCTCCCAGTCAAGCACCCAAAGATCCGAAGGGAAGCCCGTCTAGAATACCAGCTCGCGTTCCTTTGTCGAACCTCAAGCATGGCAACAATTCTCCTGAGAGACCCCGACCAGAATCGCGAGCTCAAGGTGTTTTACGCCCTGGTCACCCGCTTACACGCGCACCCCCTCCTAAGATGCGCGACTTGGGACCGCCCCCGGAGTTAGAAACTCCAGTTAACCCTTACAACAAGGTTGGACTTGGCTCCAATAGTTTCGTCCGAGCTGTGGAGCCCGAGGACGTGTATGATGATCGACCATACGAGCGAAACTCGTATCAGACTTATACTAGATCCCATCAGCATCAGGACATGCCGATTTCTATTCATAGCGACAGACTTGCTCAGTCCGCTTACCCTCAAGCACCTCCCCCTAGACAGATCTCTAACACCTCTACAGTTGTGAGCGGGTCGGAGAATTGGGAGACATATGATGACAATTCGGAACCTGAGCCTGATGCATCCGACGCCTACTACGCCAAGGTACGGGCTGCAAGAAACAAGCGGCTCACGCCCGAGGACGGATATCCTCGTCCGGGAACAAGCCAGGCTAAGCGCCAGCGAGGAATTCCACCCGCGATGCATGCTGGGCATGTCATGATAGACGCTGATGGCAATCGTATCATTTCAGGTAGTGAATGGACAGACGAGGATGCCTACTGAGCATCAGGCTGTTCTTCCTGCAGCATGATAATGAGCTCCAAGAATTTACGCAACGCAATTCACCGTTACGATTCATGGATCTGTCAGCGACGGCGCTCTTACGGAACCCCTCCCCCTTCTTGCCTTATTCTTGGTCACACATCTCGCCATACTTCCGATTTGCATACATAAACGCGTTTGCTTCTTCTTCCCCTTCTGTTTCTTGTATTTGTTCTTAATTGCATTAGGACTTCGATTGCCGCAAGGCCTTTCAAGAGGATTCCTTATTTCGGCAAGCTGGACGTTGAATCGAGGTCGGTCGATGGCAAGTAGCACTTGAGACATTTCGATGCTCGTGGCTGCTTCAACTAACCTGTCTGTGGAATTATATACTTTCTATTGGAACATAATCGGAAAGGGGGTTGAGGGCGAACGGTCAGTGAGCAAAGAGGCGAGGGAAATTATCGGAACAAGGCGTCGGTACATAAGGCGTTGGAGAGGGAGTGAATTGCTTTTTCTGAGGTTCCATATTCTAGTTCTTAAGCTAGATGATTGCGAATTTTTTGAGATTCGTTATCGCTGAAATAAATAGCCGGCTTGAAGTCGGTAATTCGCTTTGAATATGAAGATGAAGTCCTCGTCGTAATGCTACTCAATACAAGTGAACTCATTCTCTACAGTTAAGCCTCTCATAATGCTACGGTTAGTATATAATATGTACCATGGACAATCCTGAATATCAGCTGACCTTAGATCCATGGATGACATACTCTACGGTAGCTGAAGGTTTGTACCAAGGTTCATTAGGCGCATCTAACCCCTGAGGCGGGGTCTAATAATTGGGTCTCAGGCTATCTAAGTTAGCGCGTTCCCATTTTTGGAATTGAAACCTTGTAGGATTGGACGTTTCAGCCCTACTCCCTGTCTCCCTTCGTAATCGATTCAGTCTTACCGTGAAACTCAACCAAACTCAACCAAACTCAACCATCCAACAATCACAATGTTGGACATTTTCGATGTCCCAAGCACATGTAGTGATCATTGTATGATACATACCTATCAATTTTGATATATTACGATTATAAATGAACCGTTACCGTACTAAACTCCCAGTTCAGTCGGGTCCTCTACACCAACGGACTTCATGAACGGATCAGGGGCCCTTAATCGGAGCCGACTGTCGCCGAACCCACCCGGTGCTCAAGATGATTCCTCCTACAACGCCGCCCTGAAAGGCGCTTCTCTTGCCTTCCAGAAATCAGCCCCGAAGCAATTACCTCCCAGTACTCCAACTTCTCGAAATGTCGACAATAGAGCTCTTATCGCAGCTACTTCCGCCGCCTCGGCGTCTAGAGACCATTCCCGAGCGATTAGCCGACAAACGACGGGTAGCAGCATACAGGGTGGAAATGGCGACTCTGAAATTGAACAAGGAGGAATGTCTCAGTCATCAACAAAGCATTTACAGCTTCCATCACAGTGGAATCATGGAACCTCTTCTCATCTAGGACCTGCGAGCAGACCAACAATGCCCGATCCTCGTTCTCCGTCTTTCATAGCCGCGACTCTCGCCGCTAGCAGATCCGTGAGCCCGGCCCGTAACCAGGCAACCCAATCTCGCCCATATTCCCCGCAGCCAGTCGGAAGACAACGAAAACACAGCACAGCTAGCTCGGTAGCGAGCCTTGACCTGGCGACGGATACGACATCGATCCCATCTACGAACACTTTGATATCAATGTTTGAGAAGAGGAAAGATGATACAGACCCTGTGAAGAAAGGCGTTATTGCGGAGGACAGTCGGAAGCCGCTTAAGGCAGAGTCGAAACCTCGAGCTCCAAGTCCTCCCAGAACTAAGAAGTCTATTGCTAACAATGAACTATCCCCGTCAAAATTAGCCAGTTCTCCGGCACGGAGAAACGCTACGTCTCCATCACCTACAATGACCGGCCCATCGCAGGAGAGAAACCAGAAACCTGACGATGCGCTCGTTAAAGCAAAGGCGCGCCCTCCTGCTCCTCCACCGGCGAGGGCGAAGAATAAAGCCCAGGAATCTGCACAGCCTGTATCTCTGGAAGTCAAGGGGAAGCCACGCGCTTCGACACCACCGCCAAAATCTATTAGTCGTGCTAATACTGTGATCCTCTCTCCTAAACCAAAGCGTCCCGTTCCCCGGAAGATACTATTAAATGATATAACAGCGCAAGACGCATTACCCGAAGGCCAAACATCTCCACCCGGAAAGTCTAAGCAATATCCTCCATCTCCCGTGCATAACGTTGCAGAGAAGCCCGTGCCAGAAGACAATTCGCGTCGAACTTCAACCTCTTCGAATGATACCTTCGTATCTGCTTCATCAGTGCCAACCTCCCATCCCGGCTCTCCAGAGCGAGGTAGATCACGGCCATCAAGTCCTGACACAGTGCGGCCAAGGCGACCTCCATCGGCTCAGACTGTATCTACTACCACTTCTACCGGGCGGCCGCCTCCCCTCCCTCGACGTCATACACAGCAAGCTACCTCAAATCTGTCCCTAGAATCGCTAACTGACGCCATCATGGCGGGCTCCCTAGCCTCATCTCGCATCACACCAGCAAAAACCCCTCCGCCTCAACCGCCGTCGCGTAGACAAACGCCGCACATGCGCCAAACGCTGCGGCAACCGCCTTCGAAATCCGACGACGAGGGTGGGTCGAGGGCTCGTTCACGGCGCCGGAAACCCCTCGGTAAGCTAGCCGGCGGGAATAAACACGCCCACCACGAGGGGGCCCGCAAGCGCTGGCGCGAGGAAATCACGCCGAGGGAGCGGAAGCGGTACGAGGGCGTGTGGGCGAGTAACCGTGGGCTGCTCCTCGTGGCCCCGAATAACTCCAGCTCTTCCTCTATCTCTATCTCCAACAACGGTCAACCACAGCTTCACCCTCAACCCCAACCCCAACCCCAACCCCAACCCTCCCAATCCCAAGCTCAAACCCCAGCCCAGGCACTAGAAAAAGAAAAAGAGCAGTGCGTGGCCAACGTCGTCGTACGCGACATATGGGCGCGCAGCCGGCTGCCGTTCGACGAGCTGGCGGAGGTGTGGGACCTGGTGGACCGGCGCGGGCTCGGGTTCCTGGACCGCACCGAGTTTGTTGTTGGGATGTGGCTCATTGATCAGAGGCTCAGGGGCAGGAAGATTCCCAGGAAGGTTACCGAGAGCGTGTGGGGCAGCGCGAGGGGGGTTGGGGTTGAGGGGGTTAGGGGGAGGAGGAGGAAGTAGAGATTAGATGGGTAAATAGGGGAGGTGCGGGAGATGAGGGGATATGGAGTAGGGGGGGAGGAACGGGTTTTAGCTATGGGATAGAGACCTTTCTTGGTGTAGGTGAGGGTTGTAGACGGATACACACGCACATTTTGGGGCAAGGAAGAAAGAAGAAAAGAAGAAAGGAATCCAGTGTGCAACAGTGCCGAGTATGGATATGGATAGGCACGGATACGGATTGGCTAATAGTAAAATAATGATACCCCTTGTAGGCTTAGAGAAGAATAATTAGATGGGAATGCTTATTTTGGGAGTTGGAATAATTCGGTTTTCTAGGTCGTGAGCAGCCTAGTGAATTGTCTTAAACATCAAGGGATACCATTAACTAGTAGGTAATCTCCGAAGTATATTAGGAGTGTTCATCTTTAGTTCGCTGAGGTCTGCTTTAAGAAAAAAGGCCATTCGAATGTGTAGGTATGTTACATTTCGTGGACCAGCAAGTCAAGGTATTCTAAGAATACCTCATGTCTATCTTGGCGCATATTCACACGGCCAGCTATATGATCGTTCATTAGGTTCGAATTGGACATCCTAGACTTTGTTGGGTGTAGGTAAAATAGATATAACCTTTTGTCTAAGCCATAGCCCATAGAAAGGGAGCAATAGTAGGAATAACCAGATAGTGCCAATAATGCCTCTTAGCTATGACGAGACCTGCTCGCCAAGATAGATGACGTCGGTTAGATCTGTGTGCGGCTCTGGGGTATACTCCAGAAGATTTCAGAGTCATAAGTGGAAATTGCAAGGTAATATTTACTGCTGGCTCCCTACTTGATAAATTCCATTGATTCCAGTCCTCCGTCCATTTCTTAGTATCCTCCTGCCTCTACAGTAATCAGGCAAATTAGGCAGAGAAAGTAAATTAATTGGGCTTTACTTCACTTCTAACCGTTACCCATAACTCAACCTATTTTCATCTAGAGTAGAAACTACCTACATAAGAGAAGGTTACCTAGACTCCCCAAGTTAGGCCTCGGCCAAGCAGGCCGACAACGGAGTTGTTACTGTCACAACATATTCTTGTAAACTTTTATCTATGCGCCATTCACAATGTCCGTAACCGGTGCTGCTATACTAACGGATCAAACGAAGAAGTCAAACGATCCTCCGGATAAATAAGCTATAAGGATAACCTTATGCCTCGGAAAAGGACCGTGCCAACATGCCCACGGCCGTGAGGTCCGAGGGTCCGGAATCGAGATCTACGGAAGTATCAGAGCTAGCTGTTCGTAAATAAATGAGTGCTAGCAAGGGATGGTCATGCTCCCTATAAGAACCCTTTGGTTGGCCTGAGGATGTACTACTATTCTTAAAACATATTTGGCAAGCTTTAAAAAGAACCCCGGAATACACGGAGCCCCATCAACTTGTGTCTGCCGTGTAAGATCGACGTAATAGCGCATAAGGTTGGTAGCACATGATTGGAGAACAAAAAGCCACAGAAGATCACCTAGCCTCATCTAGCCTCATGACATGGCTCATTTTAGTGGCTTGAGTTGGGGGCTAGCGTCCGGCAGTTCCTGAAACACCTGCCCAGATGGTCTTTGCGTACAGGGCTAGGAGCTTATTAGAGCTTACGGTATTTAGGTTCGATCCATTGTTGTTAGGGGTTCCAAAAACAGCAACTGGAGGGTTCTCGTGTGACCATTATGGATAACAATGGAAGGAAAAATCTCCATGATTGGAAAAAGTTTCTTATTCCATTATTCCACAAACCTTAACTCTACTGTTATTCAGTCCGAGATACTAATTACATGTTTTTCTTTTATTTATGCCCCGACTTGGGCTTTTCGGCTTTTCTTGTACCCGTACATGCATGCGGCTTGCATTTGATTAATGGCTAAACACTCTCTGCGACTCTGCAACTCCGCAATCCCACATCCACAACACACGTGCTGATTTGCTAATTCTCAAAAGTTGTTGCTGCAACCCCATTCCCTGACCTAGCATTGAGCAATAATCCTGAATCTTGTTGATCGGTTGAGGGGCATTCCGCGATTCCAGTCTTATTGGTTACTGGTTACTGGTTACGGGTTACGGTCGCTTCTTTTGACTTCTTCCCTTTCGCGTTATTTCTGGGCCTTCGACTGCGAGACCTCGCTGGACATTAATTCTACACCTATCGGGTGCTCTCCTTGTTTGACTTTTGGCGCTTCTTCAAACTCACATTGTTGTGACCATTTTGTTGCTGGTTCCTCAATGAATCGTTGCTCGTCCTGAGCTACCAAACATTAATCCACTTTCTCCCCTGACATTACATCCTAGCTACGGATTTCCTACAGTCAACAACACGATACACTTATTCATAATTCGCCAGAGGTCGACTTCTTTAATTTAATACTTGGCAAATAACAACACACCTACCTTGGTTACACAACCACTTTTCCTTTTGACGCGTTCACAATACTTCGCAATGGCAGAGACGGCAACACATTGCCTCCACGAACCCACATCCACCAACACCACGAACCGCTGGGCGACGATCACCATCCCTTCTCCTTCCGCGATGGCAGCGCCAGCGAGTACCGCAGTTAATCGACTTCGAAACCAACTCGGCTTATCAGTAGCTAGTCCAGTCAACCAGAATGGCAGCTTTGAGTTTGACCGTGTTTTGAAGTCTGGATACGTCCAGAAGCGCACCCAGAAGACCAAGGTGAGCCGCCATAATACTCTTACCTCCTAACATTATCGTTGCGATCAGCGTGCTAAATAATAGCTCTATGCAGGCTTGGAAATCCGTTTACCTAGTTCTTAGACCCAGCGCTCTCTCAATCTACAAAACAGACAAGGAGAACAAGCTCCGCCATAAGATATACACCTCCGAACTTTCTGCCGTCACTCTCCTTAAGGACCCGAAGAACAAGCGCCACAACCTATTCGGTCTCTTTTCTCCGGCAAGAAACTACCACTTTGAAGCGTCTAGCTCGAAGGATGCGCAAGAATGGGTGGATCTAATCAGGAAAGATGCGAGGATTGAGGAAGAGGAGGAAGAGATGTTCTTAGCAAGCACTATTGTGCGCCGGCAGACTTTTGCTCCCGTTGGCACCTCGCAGAACGGATCGGGATCAACACGGAGTCCGTTGGATAGCGAAAGGCCATTATCAAGCTCTCCCGAACCCGCCGATCCGAGATCGTCGAGATCTGCACCGTCAACTGGCAGACGACTTTCACACCATGACTACTCTGGGCTTTCTGGAAATGAACTTGCTTCCCATTCGGATATGTCAGACAACGAGGGACAGCGAGCCCATGGTGCCTCTATCGAGAGTCTAGCAGCTCGATCGCCTGCTACTTCGGGAACGCGAATAGAGTCCGGTTCGAATGATCGCCCAATGCTAGAAAATAGGAATGCGAGCCAACTAAGCGGCCTCAACATCGAGAATGATCCGGATCGGATCGCGTGGCAGGGCTGGCTCTGGCTTCTCAACAGCAAGCGCGGCGTCAAACAGTGGAAGAATCGCTGGGCTGTTTTGCGACCACGAAATTTAATCCTCTACAAGGACGAATCGGAGTACAAGGCATCCTTCATTTTGTCTCTGTCGAATATTGTTAATGCCGTAGACATCGACCCGATCAGCAAAACCAAGCAGCATTGCTTACAAGTCATCACGGATGAAAAGACCTATCGCTTCTGCGCTCACGATGAGGAAACACTTGTACACTGCCTAGGAGCATTCAAAAGCCTCCTTTCCAAGCGCAAAGAGCTGGAAGCTCGCGCAGCCGCATCAGGCAACGTTGCAACTCAACCAGTAGCATGATCTTACCCAAGGAAGCCATTGTTTTTTTTTCGTGATACCCCTAGGAGCTATACGGTGGGACCGCATTTGGAACGTGGGACGGTTCAGGCACATAGGCGATAGGCGCAAAGACTGTCTCGGTGCTATGAGCTTTCAGGAGTTGAGAGGAGGCTCGCACAGGAGCTAAGGATGGCTAACCCCCTTTTACGACCGGTTACGACACAGAAGAGAAAAGAAAAGAAAGAAAAAGGAAAAAAGCATTCAGGCATACGGCATACGCATACATGTGTCTTGCGGTATGATAATGAGCAGAGTTGTACAGCCTAATACTAGTACCCCATCACCATCACCACCAGCATCCACCATCAGACACTGCTATCCGATGCCGTGTCTTGTTACTATATTACTTAATATGACAAAGTTCTCAGAAGGAAATTTGCTTCTATACTGTGATATATGATGAGGATTTATGTTGCGGCTAGGTATACTGCACACGAGCGTACTTACATGTTATTACGCTGTACTGCGCTGAGCTCAGCTCGGCGGATCAAAGTCGTGGCTGGCCAGGTCCCAGGCTAAGAGTTCGGGTGTAGCCCCCGAAGACCAGACCACTTACCAAGACAGTCGGACTATTGAAAGAAAGGCCCGAAATTACGCGCAGTTGGCGCACTATCAGAAATAACATCCAGCATGCAGATATTCGTGCTCACGAACCCTCGAGGGAGGGGTTAATGACGGTGTTGAGCTAGGTAGGTAGACCAACAAATCTAGGGTAGATTTGTTGGTAGGTATGACATACTGACCTACCTAAACTAGCAGTCGTCGACCCGGGAGGTGGTCATTCCTAGCTTCGTGAAATAGCTCCGCGTTACTTGGGGACTGCAGGAGTGCAGCGCGCAATGCGGGTGGGTTTCGAAGGGCCCCTGGAACTAACAGGAGATATCTATATCTAGGTAGGTACACGGACTATAATATGTAAGGTCCACGTATATGTGGGCGTCCAGAGCTATGTATCATAGGCCCGTGGTGGGAAAACGGTGACAGCTGAATATATGATTGCAGTTTGTTTAGGTACATACCTAATGTTGCAATACCCCTTTGCAAGTGCTGCTACCTCCGCGTAATTTCACCTACCTACCTACGTATCAGGGCGCCAAGAACCCTTCCTCTCAGAGAATAAAAGCAGGTAGAGAGATTGAAAGATCTCTTGGCTTGCATTTGAACGGTCAGAATTAGGTTATTAGGCTATTACTACCTAGGTAGGTACTTGCCTACTCGACGTTGCGCAGTGCTCAGTGCTTCAGGGTCAAGGGCGCCCCGCAGGTGATGCGATTTTCGGCTTTTGGGGTACATAATGCCCACATTATGGGTCTGTACGAGGTACATAGGCACTATAGTAGATGGACGGGTGGATGGGTGGTGGTGGTGGTGGTAGTAGTGGTGGTGGGAGGGGAGGGAAGCGTACATACATGTACCTTTAAAGGTCGATGCAACGATTCATCGCAGGTACGCGTGCTGTATGGTGTGGCTTTTTTCTTCTCACACATGCCGGCGGCGGGAGGAGGAGTAGATTCTCAGCCACCCGATTGAAGCCACCGAGTTGCTGGATGCGGAGATGGGAGCTTGCTGCTTTTACTGAGGCTTGGCTTGGCCTGCTGACTTATACGGTTTGTGCATAGAGCATATGGAGGGAAAGGTTGCATAATGGAATTATGCGCCGCCAGATTCTCACGTAATACCGCGGAAATTGTCCGTTACAACTTGTACATCACGGGTTCCCTTTCGAATGTGAAGCTGCTTTTCATAATAATATGCTAATCCATTTTACATATCACTTGTTAAGTGTTGGAGGGAAATAGTGGGTATAAATTCTTATAAACTTGTATAACGGTATAGTATCGCGATAAAGGGGAATCTGTACATCATCATGGTTTATTTTAGTCTATAAACTCAGATGCGATATCGTATCATATCCAGTCAGCCAACGGGCCGGAATATCCATTCCCTTTATTATACAGACTAGCAATTGTGGTTTCTGTCGTGGTCACCATAGCTCAAAGTAAGCCGTCATCCTCCCATAGGACACTTATTCGGAATTAATTAGAAGGTTAACATTCCAAAATAGGGTCATGATAGACTAACGATGTCCCGAGTCTTCTACAGCGTCACGGCGTTAACCAAGCATCCGCCCAGACAGCTTGGATAGACCTCTCCAGCCCGCGATTCGTCTCGTTAGGAGGGGTACCTTTCTCCTCGGACCCGTAGCCAATGCTTGGGTAGCTAGCTCTCGATACCAAACGTCGCCTCGCAAGGACCAGCATTATCCATACCACAACGGTGAGACAACCAGGCACCCCAAATGCCAGGCCTAATACCAGGGAGTCCCAGAATATGCCTTGGTCAAGCGCGCGTATCCATCCAAACATGGCGAAAAAACCCCCGAGCCCTAGAAACTGGGCTGCTAATCGTAGATCCTCGTCTCCCATCCCCGGATCCGTCGAGGCGACGATGTGCATGCATTTCGGGAGGTGGATGATGTTTTGAAGTTGGCGAACCAGATGGACTATTGAGGGACGTCGCTGCACGATCAATTTGTCGATGAGGATGACGGCGCCGGTGAAGAAAATCCGAAATACCACGCCCAGCATACATTCGGCACAAGCGTCGCTCATCTTGCCGCGGCTATTTTTTTTTTTTTTTTTTTTTTTGGTTACTCGCGTAAAAGGGTATCGATATCGAGTCGATAGATGAGTTGTACTCGAATGTGTTTGTTTGTAGAAGTTTAATGATAGAATGTTCTAAGGCGGAAAGGTATATATCTAGTAGGTGTATCGGAGAAACAGACATTAGTTCCACCTCTAAGGTGAGTCAATGAAGCCTACTTCACGGCTTGTATGTTTAGAATTCAGCACTAGGTAAACCTTATTTAACGCGAGCATATAGAGTGAAACTCTGAAAACTGCTCTATTGGTACATTATGCCCTTCGTTCGCAATGCCAAAAATTGATCTTCCTGGTCAAGCCGTAATGCTCTTTCTAGAGAAATTAATTGCACAGGTGAGTTCTAATTACCATGTTTCTATATTACTACTCCTCACCATACAGGTGAAGTTCGTTGTCTCTTTCACATGTAAGATTACCGGAAACTAGAAGTCGAATGTGAAAGTATAGAGAAGTTCTGCTTAAACTCAATACTTCCAGCTCGTATAAAGCCATGATGCAACTGAATAAAGTCACAATATACCTATATATATTAAACCTAACATAGGTTAGTAGTATCGATACCTAATTTAAGATATAGCTCTAGTAGAAATTTTTATACCTTTTTTTATCCATTAATACTAAGGTCATCTCCCTACCGTTACTTCTACTATTGCCGTATACCACATTATGGATAATTCCTTCCTATTCGTCAACGACGACGACGATAATGATTATAGCCACCTTTGCAACAAGCTTAATAAGGAGCTCAATAACCCTATCCCCAAGCCACCTACGGTAAAGAGCTACATAGCACCGGTAGCAGTAGTAACGATTAGATCAGGAAAAATTATTTAGGGGCGATAGCAAGGTTAGGAATAGCTTTACTTAAACCTGATATAACACGTAAAAAAGGTACAAAAGTTTCTACTAAAGCCGTACCTTAAATCAGATATCTATACTTCTAATCTATATTAGGTTTAGTACGTATGGATACACCGTGACTTTATCTGATCTGAATACTTCCTACCATCACCAATACCAGAAGGACTGGCTTACCACTAGGACTTAGGACTGTGTAAGGATGAGACTCATGTGGAAACGGCAAGGGCACATGGAATATGAGAGGGAAGTACTATACCTCGCTTTTCCGCTTCCCAACATGAGAACCTCCAGTAAATTACATGAGCTCCCAAGCAAGCAGCCCGTAGTACTTTTCCTAGAATATATTACGAGGAGTGATCTAAGTACTATAGTATCTTTCAAAAATCAAGATTTGCAGCAAACTACCAACCGCTCTGACATGAATCTTGATTGACTGGCGGCGTTTATTAGCCTTCATAACTAAGGTACATATGTACATGTATCACATCAACGCTCTTCCCTGTGACAATGGGCCAATGTGACATTTGCTCCTCCCACGACAGTAATATGAGCGCAATCGAACACGGCTGCTTCCGCAAATGGTGAATGTAGAACAGATAGATTAAAATCCCCGCGTCTTCTCTGATCTTGAACCTTTCCTCCTTTTCTCTTCATAGCGATTCTTGGCTGTCAACATCGATACAAGCGATGCATCAATTACTATACTCCTTATCGAACGTGCTTTTGCGCTTCGGTCTTTCGGCAGGACCTCCGTTTGTAGTGCGGCGGGTCTTTATGGCCTATGTGCTCCCACCTGAAGTAGATGGTTCGGAGCCTCTCGATCAGTGGTTGCACAGAACCGTCGCCTACTTTCTGCCTGGCCTCTTTGGGGTGTTTATCACCGCCTGGGTGGACACGCAGAAGTACTCATTCTTCTGAGTGGGTGCTGCGGAACCTGTCGAATAATCCGATAATTTTTTGAAACCTTCAAGTCCTATGACCATGACCAAATTTTTGGAACCTTTTCATCCTCATTGAGGATTGCTTCTAGCATGGAGCGGGTTTCGATGGTTGACTGTAAGCACTGCAAAGTGTTCCGACCTCGACTCAAATTTGAGTAGCTGGTATTACACTGCTTCCAGTCTACTCGTGGCCTATCATCCCCTTTATAGGGCATTTGGGATCCTCTTGGTGGCCGGTTGGTGAGCGTTCCACTGTATTAGAAAGGTACGCACCAGCACATCCATCTCAGAAATGCTAGCTAACAAACGGCTCACATCAACTTATACCATGGAATTATACCGATAATATAACTCCACGTCGGCTCTCTTAGTGACTTCGTTCCCTCTTCCACGGTGAGTACCTATTCCTGGCCTTATGATCACATCCCGAAGTTCGGCCTAGACACTGGCGAAATCCTCCTCCATTATAGCAAGAGTCGCTCGTTACAATATTTAGAGCGTCAACCAACGAGCGAGCAGTAATCCTCCTCGCCCAGCCAAAAAAATCAAGAGCTCGACAGGTAGTGCATTCGCTCGGCACAGTTCATTCCCGCTTAAATAAACATAGTAAGCCCACAGTTCCTTCTTCTAACGCAGGGGGAATGTTGCCTTTCTGATATCGCTTTCATCAGCATACCCTTCGTGCACGAGGCGCTACTTATCTCGATCATTCACAGAGCTGTGCGGTAGCGATTGGGTGTACGACCTCTTAGCTCATATTTATACTGTTGACCTTTTCACATTACAACAAGTTGAAGTTCAACGATCCACTTGGTGCTCTGGATAAAGCAAGACATAGTTATCAATAATGACGGGCTCATATTGATTGTAGGATAGCTAGGTACCTTGGGAGGATAGATTAGGTAAATTAGAGAGATGTGGAATAAAATGTGGTTTTATGCATACATAAGCAATTACCATATTCTCCGTCTATTCGTGATGCATAACTCATACCGTAGTGTAACAAGTCCAGTAGGTAAAAGCAGCAATGGCGCTAGAACTAATTCATCTAAGAATAATGCCGTGGATGCTTATAGCAAATGTACCCTATGGGAACGTCAGATCTCCAAATACCGTCGAGAGCTGCCCGTCTTGGCTTTCCCCGAATCTCCACAACCACCACCACCTCACACTCACTCGTTCACGTCAATAGTAGACTACCCAATCATATGTCTCAGTCATGCGATCTCTTATATGAGACCCTTGTCTTGCTGTGGACGACGCACCTGCTGTTGCCGCTATCTGCACTAGATCTTGTTTTTATTTCTTGTGTGTGTGTGTGCGTGCGTGTTTGTAGCAAGCCTGTCAATTGACTTGAAATAGGATACCCCTGATCGTTCCTCTTTCCTCATTCCCTCACTGGATAAGGATATACGTATAGACCCCTCCCCATAGCACGCTATCTATGTATTTACGCCGAGGCCATATTATACTTCTGAAATGGGGTTCGGTCCCTTGATTTGAAAAGATGGGGGATGCGAGTATGCGAGTCCCATTGGGTCAGGCACGTTTCCAGGATAAACGGCTTTAGAGGTCTCGGCCTCATCCGGATCTCGTGGCGACATGTGCGTTCCTGGTTCGGGGTACCTTGGGTACCCTCTATTATATCAGGAAGGTCAGTAGGCGCGGATGCAGATAAGTCAGGTCCCGGTGTCAAGGACCCTCGGATCAGAGGCGCACATCGCGGCTTCCCTCGACTTATATGTGATCTTTCTGAATCCACGGGACCAGGCTTCTCTTCTTGTCCTTTTCTAGGCGCTCCAGCTGGTTGTTATAAAACAACGGGTGCTCCGCACACGGGACCCCATTTTCGTTCGTGATCTTTAGTGTACGGCTGTGTGTTGCCAGACTCGTCACCACCGTCGTTAATGATAATAACTATTGGGCGCGCAAAAGACCGTATGTTCACCTGTGTCACTCGTTCTCCGACTACCCTCCTACTAGGGCAATAATCGACGTTCACTTAAAAGGCCTTGGTGTGCGGATTTAAAGACCCCTAAACACCTAGCTTCATAGAGCCAGGAACGTCTCACAGCATAGCTATACTCGAACCTCTCTGGCCAAGTATATACGTTCGTTACACTATATCGGAATGAAGTTGTTCTCTCTCCTCACGGTCCTGGGCGCCACGGTGCTCCCAACGGTACTCGTATCTGCCCAGAAGCTGCCGCTCTCGACGTCGTCGCGCTGGATTCTAGACGCGGACGGGCAGCGGGTCAAGTTGCGCTGCATCAACTGGGCGGGTCACCAGGAGGCGAACCTCCCGGAGGGTCTGAACAAGCAGTCGATTGACTACATCGCCGACTTCATCCAGCAGCAGGGTTTCAACTGCGTGCGTCTGACGTACTCCATCGACCACGCCCTAAACCCAGATGTTCTGGTTTCGGACTCGTTCGCCGCCGCCGCCGGTGCTGCGAACGTCAGCGCGACTGACATGAATAACATGTACTCGCAAGTCGCCGAGAAGAACCCGTTCGTAAGTGGCGCGACCACGCGCTCCGTGTACGAGGCTGTCATCGCGGCGCTATGGAAGAGGAACGTCATGACGATCCTGGACAACCACGTTAGCAAGGCGAGCTGGTGCTGTGAGTGAACTGCTAACCACCATCCTCCCCCCCCCCGGTCTATTTCCCCAGCCGCGCACCTAGACGTCCGGGGAAAGAAAAATAAAACCTAGGCTAATATTTACCGCAGGCAACATCGACGACGGCAACGGCTGGTGGGACGAGGGCTTCGGCTACAACGCCATGAACAGCCGGTACTTCAAGACGCAGGAGTGGCTTAACGGCCTGCAGGCCATCGCCGCGTGGTCGACGTCGCAGCCGGGCGTGATCGGCATGGGCCTGCGCAACGAGGTGCGCGAGTGGCTGCTGCAGGGCGCCAACGGCCGCGCCGACTGGTACAACTTCATGGCGCAGGGCGCGACGCGCGTGCACGCGGCCAACCCGGACCTTCTGATCATCATGGGCGGGACGCAGAGCGCCACGGACCTCACGCACATCCGCGTCAACCGCAACATCGACTGGAGCGCGTGGCGGGGGAAGCACGTCTGGGAGTGGCACGCGTACTCCTTCACCGTCACCTTCGCGCTCGCGAAGGGGAACTGCGACCTGCTGAAGCAGACGTACGGCCTGTTCGACGGGTTCCTGCTCGAGCAGGGCAGGGACTACACCGCGCCGCTGATGCTGTCCGAGTTCGGCTTCGGCATGACGGGGGGCCCGAACGATGGCTTGTCCGACGACGATAACAGCTACTTCCAGTGCCTCCGCGATTACGTCACGGGCAACGACGGCGAGTGGGCGCTTTGGGCGGTCCAGGGCTCGTACTATGTGCGCCAGGGCACGGTCGGCGCGGATGAGAGTTGGGGTCTGCTGGATACGGATTGGAAGGGCTTGAGGAATGCTAAGGTGCCTGAGTTGCTGGCGCCTATGTTTAAGGTCACTCAGGGACCTTGATTATTAGGTACCCGGTATGGAAGTGGGGTTTCGATGTCTATTTTCTGATTTTGGTGTAAGTAATTGGGACCATAGATGGTGGTATTGGTTAATGTATACTTGGGATGATAAGGCTGGCATGGTGCTTGGCTCAATTCAGATACCCTCTGTTTCTCATAGTGAAATTCAATGTCAATACTTATGAGAAGGAATTCTCTTGAATTCAAGGGCGCATGTTGGATACCTTGTATATGGTCCTCTTCTTCTCATGTAGATTATATCTCTTAATGCTTTTGAATGAAATCTGACTAATGGGATTTCATAAGAAAGACAGATGGCACTGCTAAACTATACATTACGGCTTAACTAAGGGTAACATACGCATTCCTCCGAAGTGTATGGGGAAGAGACATCCACTCCGGTGTATTGTTTATCATGATGGTCGAGTTTAACGGCTTGAGATCAAGCATTGGTCTAGTGTCAACATATCTATCTGAATAGTCGAACTGAAACTATCTTGCAAGGTCACGACTGCAATGATGGGAGTATCAATTTTGATTAGACACAAGTTATGCGTGTAAATAGAATCGCTATGAAATCATTACCAGTTTTACCGACCTGTTACCATCCTCTATATCCTGTTATTTTTTGTACCTAATATTTTCGCCAAATATTGTCTGGAAAAGGAATATGAAGGGAATAGGTTTCGCTCCTAAAATGTGGTAGCATCGCTGAATATTTGACTCCTTTCCTATCCTCGTCCCCAATAAACGCGCTGTATACCATACCAATTCTTTGCAAGAAAGGGAAATCACCCAGTTGTTAAGCCTTACTACTGAAGGAAATAATTCTCGTCAAACTGTGCCATATCATTGTCATTGTTGTCGAAATACATCATGTCCTCGAAGGTGCTATCATTTACGCTGCCTCCAAGATCGAACATGTTGTCTGTCCCAATGTTGCTATCATCGAGACTGAACAAGTCATCGAGGTTTGTATCGGGCTTTTCTTCCTCTTTTTGTGGCTGCTGGGGGGCCGAAGCATTGTTTTGACCGCTGGTTGCGATGTTAGGCTTGGTGTCGAGAGACATCATGTCGTTGCCACTGTCCTGCGGTGCGAATGTCGCCAGATCAAACTCGGGCATTGGAGCCGGAGGTGCACCTGGCGCTTCGGTGTTGGGGGGTGCGAATTGCATGTCTGTGAAGTTCAGCCCGCTGCCTCCCGCTGCCGCGTTAGTCTCGCCTCCTGGTGCGTTTGTAGGCATCGGCATAGCGTTGAGATTGACACCCTGAGCTGCTTGCGCCGCTGATTTTGCTTGAGCCTGCCTGCTTGCTTGGGCACTGGATGTTGCTGATTGAGGTTGAGCTGCAGCCCCTGGTCCCATAGAGGACGGTTGGTGCCCTTGGGGTCGCGGGATCTGAGGCACAGGCACGGGTGTCACCTTGGCAGGTGGGGTTGGCTTCGGTGTTGGCTTGAAGGTTTGCTTTGGCGAGGGCTTCATCTCGTTCTTTACCTGAGGAGACGCCCTGGCAGGAGGCCTAATTACACCTGATGGAACTCGTGGCGATTGTTTCTTGTCGCTAGAGGTCAGGTCAACCACGTCGGCGGACATACCCATACCCATGTCGGGAAACGGGGCAGCTGTCTTGGGTTCTTGCTTAGGAGCAAAAGCTGGGGCACTCGCGGTATGCGCTGCTGACGATGGTAATTCCATCATTGGTGCTGGTGGAGCAGCAGGCTGCGGAGCTGGAGGTGGAGGAGCACGGGCTGCGCGTAGCTTCTCAAGATCTCGCAGTACAACAGCTTTTGCCCTCGTCTAAAGTTACAATCAGCCTTAAAGTGCCGAACAGATATGCATGGAGCGAAGACGTACTATTTCGCTCTCAAGATCATCCAAGGCATAGTGATATGCCGCTAGCAAATCCGACGTCTTTGTGTGTACGGCGTTGGTTGCGCCAATGGTACTCCTCGAACCATCTTTAACATTTGCTTTAAGATGCTTTCCAGTTTGGACCAGCTATGCAAGTTATTGTTAACCGAGTCATTTGGTATATGATAGGCCCGGCATTGAATAACTCACAACTTCGTTAAACATCTGGTCCAGGATCTGTAGAGGGTGTGGATTTGAGGCTGCCATTGCGCTCGTCACTGTTTGCAACTATCTTCACTATGGATAATTAAAGAGCTGAACCGTGGTAGAACATCTAAAGTAAATATAGATCCAAAAGTAAAGTTGTGTTATCTGTTGTGATGGGCATTTAAATATTTGTTCATGTAAAATAGAAAAAGAGAGAGAGAGTTAGGTCTCTCTATGAAATGAAAGAGCTCGAGTTTTGGTATGTACGCTCGAACCTTATATTTTACCCATATTGATTAAGCTTCCCGCTCCCGAACACTGTGCCAATGTCCAGGTATTTACAGAGGCCAACCAAGGTTGTCACAGTACTACTACTGTGTATACCCCACAAACCTGAACATCCAAGTACAAAGAGTACATCTACAAAGAGACCTACACTACATGTACATGTATGTACTTACGTGCGGATTCTTTATTTCTAAACCGTGTAGCTCTTAACATTGATCGGAATATCTATTTTTAAAACTACATAATAAGACTAATAAGGCTGATAGCTTTTAATCCAAATTGATATTAGACCTAAGGCACTGGTAACGAATGAGAGGTGTTCAATACTTGTGTATAGACATTATAGTAATTGATTACACTAAAAGAGATGTGGCTTTTTAAATAGTCAAACAGTGGACATGTATTATTATGTACTGAATACAGCAAGCAGCAAAGTGTCATATGAGGGACTTTATGATATTCATATCCATAATTTAGAATACTAAGATAATGTTCACGAGAACGCAGGCAGAACTCACTCTATAGGCAACAATAGATGGAAAGTGTGAAGATTGTCCTTTGTCCTATTGATTATATGTGCTTACCTAACTGAACTGGGTGAAAGACTTGTGAGGCGTACCGTATATGCGGTTCAGTCGAACAATGGATCACCCCACGTTTGTACATTAATAGTACATGTACCCTATGGTTTAACTGTGTTTTAGGTACTACCTATCCCCGCTGTGGATTCTTCAGGTAGAAGCTCTGTGTGGCTTAGCAGCTTCAAACCACCTGCCCCACCACCCCCTAAGGCCACTTGGAGGTAAAGATACTTGAGTAAATACCTGAGAGAGTACCTGAGAGAAGACGAATGTAGCCTAGACGGCCGGCAGACTCCACAAATTTTTGGTCAAGGCTTCTCCACCTACCCATCAAACTCGTCTGAAAAAAACCCAATCCCACGCCGCACTGCTGGACCCCGTTCGCTTTCCTTCCTCCTCCATCTTCCGTATCGTGTGCAATAAATCTCACGTATCGTCGGTGCCGCGTGTGTTGAAAATCGGGGGACTCCTCCTTTTAAGGCAGTTTCCTTTTTCTCTTCCCTCTCATCTTTGTTCTCGTATCGTCACCGTCCTCGTCTTTTTTTCCTCGGTCAAGGTTCACTTTTTCTTTTTCCTTACAGCCGTTGGTTGCTTGAGGAGTTGCATCTGCATACTGTTCGTGCTCCGCCGCTACCCACATCCCGCCGACGCAAGAAAAAAAAAAAGTGAACGTCACTCTTGGGTCTCTTCGGTCGGTCGCCCTTCTCATCCTTTGGGTTGTGAAGAAGAGCTTCCTCTTTGCGCATCTTCGTCTGGAATCAATCGCATTGTCCTGGCGTCATATTCTCGATCGGGTTCCCTTTCGAGAGTTCTCTATTCTACAGATTTTGCGTCCTTGCGTCTCCTAATCGTCGTTGCGCATTTTCTCGTCTGTTATTTGCACAATACCAATAGATTCGCCAATTACGAGCGCGCCATCTTGAATTGAGGAATAGCTTGGAACGACACCATCAAATCATTGATACCCCGCCTCCCTCTTCGCCTCTTGTTCGCAACTCGACTCTGAACGAAGCTACGACAGCTTCCAAGTCAACATCAAGCAAAGATTTAGGAACCTTCCGATTTCTTCAGAACGCCGCACTGTTAATCCCCCTCTTCTGGCGTATCGACCTTCTTTTACCTGCTTCTTTTTTCGCATCCTCGGCAACAATTTATTGTATTTACCTTGCGCCACGATCGCATTTCACTTTTAAACGACAACACATTCGTGAAACGCTTATTCGAGATGGCCGACGCACCTGCTACTTCTCAGCTTCCTCCTCCGCCGCAGCCTAATGCTGGCGCGCCCGGCTTCGACAACCAGAATGGCCAAGCCAATCCGGCTCATATGCCACCTCCCCCTCTCCATATCCCGCCGAACACCAACCCTATCCCAACGGCCATCACGTCTCCCATGTCGGCTGTCGATAAGGGAGGAGTCATGTCTCCCAGCAGCGGTGGACCTTTTCCTCGTCGTGCCGCGCCCGAGCCAAACAAGCGCGCCTTGTATGTGGGTGGTCTTGACCCCCGCGTCACGGAGGACGTTCTGCGTCAGATCTTTGAGACTACAGGACACGTTCAGAATGTAAAGATTATTCCGGATAAGAACGTAAGTGGACTTCTAGGAGCCATTTGGACACTACGGCTACGAGCCCGTAGCTTAATGAATCTATTGGCGATGCGCTAACTTTCCTATAGCAGAAGGGCTACAACTATGGATTCGTCGAATATGACGATCCTGGTGCAGCTGAACGTGCGATGCAGACACTCAATGGTCGACGCGTACATCAGGCGGTAAGAGCTCGTCTCTCACTATCAAAAGGGTATAACTGACATATCTTTGTAGGAGATTAGAGTTAACTGGGCTTATCAGTCCAACACTTCCAACAAGGAGGACACGTCAAGCCACTTCCACATTTTCGTTGGTGACCTATCCAATGAAGTCAACGACGAAGTTTTGATGCAAGCCTTCTCTGCATTTGGAACCATCTCGGAAGCCCGCGTTATGTGGGATATGAAGACTGGTCGTTCTCGTGGCTACGGGTTCGTCGCTTTCAGAGAGCGCGCAGATGCCGAGAAAGCTCTGAGCTCAATGGACGGCGAGTGGTTAGGCTCGCGTGCGATCCGATGCAACTGGGCAAATCAGAAAGGGCAACCTTCAATGGCCCAACAGCAAGCCATGCAAGCTATGGGCATGACCCCTACTACGCCTTACGGTCACCACCACTTTCCCACGCACGGTATTCAGAGTTACGACATGATCGTGAACCAGACGCCGGCTTGGCAAACCACCTGCTATGTTGGCAACTTGACTCCTTACACTACCCAGAATGATGTTGTACCACTTTTCCAGAATTTCGGATATGTGACCGAGTCTCGTTTCCAGGCTGATCGAGGCTTTGCCTTTATCAAGATGGATACACATGAGAATGCGGCGATGGCTATCTGCCAACTGAACGGGTATAATGTCAATGGACGACCCTTGAAGTGCAGCGTAAGTTAAATCCCTTGGTATAGACTAGGAGAGCGTAATATTAATAATATACCAGTGGGGCAAAGACAAGACTCCTACCCCCCAAGGAGCGTTTGATCCTTCGCAGCAAGCGTTCAGCCCTCAGAGCGCCCAGGCGTCTGCCTACCCAGGCACACCTTCAACCTTCTTCCCTCAGTATGGAGGTTAGTTATTCCTTCCTACCCTCCGTATTTCTATCTGAATCATCATACTAAAATCTATCTAGGTCAGTACGGTGGCCAACAACAGGCGTATGGTGGCCCACCAGCTCAGTCGCCTGCGGGCTATGGTGCGCAGCCTATGGGATATGGCGGACCCCCCAGTGCCGGAGGGTACGGCCGCGGACAGCAACCACCAAGCCAGCCATGGACGCAGCCACCGCCGACACAGAGTTTTCAGAGCGGATATCCTAGTTACCAGGGTTAGTTAATCGAAGGGAGTTTGAGTCTTTTTGTCCCGGAATTTGGTTGAATGGAAAAGCCCGTTGAATGTGCGCACTAAGTGCCTTCTCTCTGTCCTGATTGGGTTGCTTGGTAGACGGGCGGACTTGTGAGCATGGATGTACGCCATGTGCAACCCGGGATTTTCTCGCTAGATCGATGCATTCCAGTTTCCTCTTTCTACTTCTTCCTTATTTGTAACCCTTTCTCTTGTTGCTGGTTTTTTTTCGTGGTTATTGTGATTTTTAGCTCGGATTCTTCGGAATCCGGGGTGTCTACTTGTTGTTTGGTTCCGTTCCGAAAAGAAAAAGTTTCTGGCATTTCCTTGAACGCTTCTTTTGATACCTCCAAGCATTTATTGACACAGCCATGACGATTGCTGTTTTTTTCTGTCTGCGTCTGGCTTTAACGAATTTACGGTGCTGCTACTACTACTCTTCACTTTTACCTCTTCAAGGCTGTGGGAGCAGGCTTCTTGATGGCCCACGAGGAACAAAATTTCGACTTTTCGGTTGGGAAAAAGATGATGACGATGATGAAGTGGAGGCTGAGGTTGTTACCTAACTAGTAGGCCTTCTCCTCTTGCGGAAAACGGCTGTATGTAGTCCCGAGTAAGCGGCTGGTTCCAGGATAAGGCGACCAGTTTGTAACGCTCTGAATAAAGACAATGATAAATTACTTAAGTACCTAGGCAAAGTCTGTCGCCAATGTTAAATGTTGTCAGCAGGCTATGTATAAATCGTCCTGAGTATAATTAGGAGTCCCGTCCCAACAGCCCCAATATATGCTGCAGTAGTTTTGATAGTGCCAAGACATTGCTTAGATCTGCAGATGCGATTTGGGGACGAAAGAACTAGTGACGTTTAGACCTTTTGAAAAGTTGCAAAAACATCGCAAAAGAAGTATTTAATACATACATATACTCTCAGACCCTCTATGCTATGTAATTAAAGCAGTTAAATTTCAAAGTTTCTACGTGCTCGTATCTATATTAGGTACACTAGGATATTTACATCTCGGTCCTCGGCTCGAGCAATGAGATCTGACAATCCCGGCTCAAAACGACGGAACCTTGCCCCTGCTCGTCTGGCGTCATTTGGGCGCAGAACGTTGCGATTAGGTATGCCCAACTTCGACCATTCATTGACTTGAAAAGGGGATTTCCCTGATAATTTCCTTTGCATTATGCTATGATTCCTCTAGCCTAAATGTTTAGAAGGATCTCTTCTTTAGGTTTTCATCTCGAGATCTAGGGCTTCATACTAGTCATGTTAGTAGTGTATATAGGTATGTACTATAGAAGAGGGCGATGGGGGCTTGGCTTGGCTTGGTTTGGTGGACGGTGCTGTGCTCCAGAACAGGTCGGGGAACGTGCCAACCGGCGGGACCCGGCAAAAAGTCGTATCGCAGTCAGATCGACAAATGTGTGCAATGCGGCACACACATAGCCAGCAAGCTCTGTCGAATGGTTCGCCGCCGCCGCTTCGTCTGGGGCTAATATGCGTATGTATGTATGCGTACGCTACCTATGAAAAGCTCCCGGTTTGGCACGATTCTGTGTCTTGTGGATCGTTGCCCACTTTCTTGGTATTGCTGCTGCTGCTGCTGCTGATTCTCGAATGGCTTGGTTAGCTCCGGGGAGATAGCTTGACGATGAAACGCGATGGAAGGAGGTGGAAGCAAGAGAATTTAAGATAAGATGGGATGAGGATGCTGATGCTGATGCTGATGACATATCACATAAATTGTCTCTGGGGTCCATGGGTTGGTTGCGAAACACTGGTTCCCCCGTGCCGTGTTCTCAATTCCTGATATTTGATAATATCAATCTTACTCTTCCTGAACAGGGTATGCATGCTGGAATATTGAAACTGATGGCGTGGACCTCGTACAATAACGACCCATGAACGAGAGCCCGGCACTCTGGTGCTTTTCAACTCGAAGGAATTCATGAGAATGGCTGGTGCTTTGTTGATCGGTTTCGTTATGTTGTTTCTTCGAAGCCGTAAGCGTTCTAGTACCACCACATCTTTGGTCGAGGTAGCTTCATTGATGAGACGCCACTTAATTATAGCTAATTTAGCTACCTACCTATAGGTAACCTAAGCTGCCAAGGTACATATGTAGGTAGCTGAAAATTACATATTGATACATGTATGTAGAGGCAAGGGTCGAAAATGTAGATTACCGATTTGGAGTAGATATTTAGATGTTGTAATCATAATCCTGATGGCCATCTAGCAATCTCAATTCTACATGCATCTGATTCCCGTTTGCAACCCTCGCACAGAGGGTACATTTGTAACTATAACTATTTATATGCACGCAACGTGAGATAGTTTGGTTGCTGCCATGCTGTTTGTTTTCGATCTTGGTTACTTGTTTTTTTCTTGATGTTTGATTCGATAAGTTGGTACTTTCTCCTTGGCGATGTGTATGAAATAGCAATATTCTTTTTTGCTTTTCTTTTTATTCTGTCATAAATTATGTAGCTGGCGCATTGAACATTGGAAACATTAAATAATATGTACATATCGTAACGGTTGGACTTGACATTGCCAGTGATGGATCATGATGCTCTGTGCTACGTGGGTAATCGTATTTGAATCCCCCGTCCTGTTCTAGGTAATGCACGCTCACTTTTTTTTTTTTAAGCCTGGACCTCTTCCCCCCCAGTGGTTCAGTGCCTTATAATTAGTACCCAATCCACCCAACGCAAATGGCAAATTGTAGCGGCGGGGTACTTGGCACTCCAAGGCAAATCCAGCCTGTTTTTAGGTACCCAAATACCCAAATCCACAAAACATTCGCTCTGGTCCAGCAGCTGCAGGTCACCACCTAGGCAATTACCCATGGACAATGGGCTTTGGATGGGGCCTTATCTTGTCCCCTCATCAACTCTTTTCAGTCCCTCTCACACACCCTCTATTTCCTTGACCTGACTGACGTACCCGCCATCTAATCCCCAAAACCTCACGACACAACGCACACCATTACGAACAAATCTGTACATCCTCTCCTTTTTCTTTTTTTTACTCCTCTTCGCATCATCACTTGAGGCTACTTCAGATAACAAATATTGGAATTCCTATTTGCGACGGTAGCCTCTCTCATCATGAATACCTAAATCCTAACCATTGTTGTACCAAATTACCGAACTACTGCCTTTTACTGTGTATCGCATTTGGGTACGACCGCAGCCCTCGCCCATTCATCATCCTTGTCCCCTCCCCCATTCTCGGCCAACCTATTTTTTGTCTCTTGGTCCAAACAACTTGAACAAGTCACCACGTCGAGCGGTTAGCCCAGCCCGCATTCAAGTGAGCCTTTTGCTCACTCCACTCGTTGCTAATGCGCGTCTGACTTAGGACTAACGACGACAACAATCCTTTGGCCGGAATTGGCCATATCGTATTTCCCCAATTTATCTCTACGAGATCCAACTTCTCCCATCGTCAACATCCCGCTGACGCTGCTGTTTCTTTCTTCCTTACCGCCCGAACGCCATGGATCAATGGCAGGGCTATTCCGACGCCGCCGGCGGTCGAAGATACAACGGCGGCAATCAAATGACCCCGGGTAGGGAATATAGCCAGCAATCTACCCAAGTCCAACCATCTGTCGGCTTCAAGTACGATCAATACCAAGGAGGCATGAATTCCCATGCCTCGCAGCAGAGCGCGACGTCACCCATCACCACCCCGCAGCTACGCGATGGAAACGGTGACGTCCCCATGCAAGATGTGCACGACCCTTACGGAAGCATGAAATACCCCATGCGCCCGCACCACCAGTCGCATCTTTCCGGCGGTCGACCCTCGAACCTTCACTCACCGTCTGAGCCCTCGGCCGCTGCTCAGCGGTATTCACCTATGGAAGTACTGTCACCAACATCACCATATGCGCCTAAGACGGCAACGAATCAGGCCCAATTTTCAACATCCCACAGCCAGCGCCAGTCACCTACCCGAGGTGATTACCAGCCTCACCAGGCACAGAGTCCTTACTATGGTCGGCAAAATTCCCAGCTCCCTCCCATTACGCCATATGCGAATTCCCAGGAAAACTACACTAGCTCCGCTGTTACACCTTTGGATGGCACATATGCTAATGACCCAAAATCGCCAAGAAGGGCGCTTCAGTCTACCAATAACACGGCTGTCGAGAAACGGCCGGTGCCTCAGTTCAAGAAGGTCAACGCCGTAACGGATTTGCGGCCCAAGGTCAACTCTCAACCGCCGTTTCGTCGCGCGAACCCAGAGGGAGGTTTCATTAGTGTATGAAGACTTGCTACCAAGTATTCCCCTCCGGACGTAACGATTCTAATTATTTTCTTCTGCAGCCTCTACAAGCTCTTACCGTCCACCTACCTGCGACATATCGCATATGTAATCCAAACTTCAAATACGAGTCCTCTCGGAATCCTCGTCGGGTGTTGACTAAACCAAGCAAAGGGGTCAAGAATGACGGGTATGACAATGAGGATAGCGATTATATCTTATACGTAAATGATATTCTGGGCTCCGAAGAGGCCGGGCACAAGTGCGTCTCATTTCTAGTCTACTGTTCTGGACTATGCTAAATGTTTTATAGGAATCGATATCTCATATTAGATGTGCTTGGACAAGGCACCTTTGGACAGGTTGTCAAGTGCCAGAACTTGAAAACCCAAGAAGTCGTCGCTGTCAAGGTTATTAAAAACAGGACGGCTTATTTCAACCAAAGCATGATGGAGGTGTCTGTTTTAGACTTGGTGAGGCTCAAACCGAAGCAATTAGGCCTATATGGCCTTGACTAATTGTTATGTAGTTAAATACGAAGCTCGACAAGAATGACGATCACCATCTCCTGCGGCTTAAGGACACATTCATCCATCGACAACATCTTTGTTTGGTATTCGAGCTACTCAGCGTGAACCTTTACGAGCTTATAAAGCAGAATCAGTTCCGAGGTCTCAGCACGACACTTGTACGAGTATTCGCACAGCAGCTTCTCAACGGTCTCGCTCTCCTCAACAAGGCGCGATTGATACACTGCGACTTGAAACCTGAAAATATCCTACTAAAGAACCTCGAGAGCCCGATCATCAAGATTATAGATTTTGGGTCGGCTTGCGATGAGCGGCAAACGGTGTACACGTACATCCAATCTCGATTCTACCGATCTCCCGAAGTATTATTAGGTCTGCCATACTCTTCGGCAATCGACATGTGGTCGCTCGGCTGTATTGTAGTCGAGCTTTTCTTAGGCTTGCCGCTGTTCCCAGGTTCGTCCGAGTACAACCAGGTCTCAAGAATTGTTGAGATGCTTGGAAACCCACCGAACTGGATGATCGAGGTTGGCAAACAGGCCGGTGATTTCTTTGAGAAGAGACAGGACGAATTCGGCCGGAAGACATACCATCTCAAGAGTATGGAACAATACTCTCGAGAGCGTGGTACTAAAGAACAACCTAGTAAGAAGTACTTTACGGCAAGTACGCTCCCGGAGATTATCAAGTCTTACCCGATGCCGCGGAAGAACATGAAGCAGAGCGAGATTGATCGAGGTAGGACTGGTCACTTAGTTTAGTGGACTCGTGCTCGGCTAACTTTGATATAGAAATGAACAACCGAATTGCTTTCATCGATTTCGTACGAGGGTTGCTGACTATCAGCCCCTTGGAGAGATGGTCGCCTCAACAAGCGAAGCTACACCCGTTCATCACGCAGCAGAAATTCACGGGTCCATTTGTGCCACCAATGAATCTGAAATCCAGCTCATTGAACCGCTCTCCTGCTCCCGGAACTCAGCAGCAGCAACAAGCAGCCGAACTCAGTAAACAAAGGGCGCAGCAAGCACAAGCACAAGCTCAGGCAGCTGCCCAAGGAGCTTACATGCAGGCCAACCAGTATCCAGCTTCTCCACACGGACAACCCTCGATTTACGGAAGCAATGGTATGTACGCCCCTGGAGGTAGCCACGCCGGAGCACCTCCACCGTATAGTGCCCAGCAATCCCCTTACGGCCATAGCCAAATGGTCATGGGTCAACCACCTGCGCAAATGCCACCCGCAAATTACGGCGTTCCACAACCGAACCTATATCAACAAGCTACGGTTCGGGCCGGCCGTCAACGCGCATCTACAATGGATCAACAGCAGAGTGGTATTCCTGCAGCTATCCAGAGAGTAGCCAGCCACCTAGACCCTAGTCAACCTATCAGACTGCAACCAAGCCCAGCTTACTACCCACCGCCTGCTGAAGGCATAGGTCTTACGGATCCTGGAGCAGGTAGGGTAGCAGGCAGGAGGGATAGTAGGTCGCAAAGGGGAGGCACCAGGGGAAATCGCGATTTCATCCGCAATCTGGAAGAGAGAACACTGGAAGAAGGATTCATGGGAGGTGGCCAGAGTCCGTGGGCTTGAGAACGGTCCTTACGATATTGTGTCACGTGACCATCATCGAATATATGAAACCTAAAGAGGTTTGTTGAGATTATGAAAAGGGGGTCTCAACACGTTGGTAGGACTCGGAACGTCTGGGTCTTATTTCTTTGCCAGCGAAACTCGTCAGACGCCGCCACTATCTAAGCTATGGTTCATCGCTCAGGTAGCTTACCACCAAGGGCGCACACACACACACTTCCCCTTACAGACAGACGGATAGGCATGTATGATACCCACAGAACATAGGGTGCAACTAGATTGCCCAAAAAGTTTACTTTTCTCTCTCTCTTCCTCTAACTCCCTCTTTTTCCTTCGCTGCACAGTACAGTTGGAGATGGAGATTGATGATGACCGATTCCGGCGCACATACTTAGCAATAGCATTGAGAGAGAGAGAGAGACAAGGATAGAAGGTTCTTGCGAAGGAGAAATTGCTAAAGATCCCCCCCCCCCCCCTTTTGTGTTCGAATGAAGATTAGGTTGGATCCCTAGTCGCAAGGTACAGCTCGGAACATCGCATCGAACGGACGAGAGCACGGTATGACTACCCTCTTCCACCGAATAGGGAGTAAGGAGTAGAGAGGCAGGCACGCGCCCCTATTCAATTACAAACTAACGGTGTAAGTCTCGTACCAGAGAGAGGGTGAGAAGAGATTTATGCGACGGCGGAGAGCGAGGCACGAAGGGACGGAGGGGATCTGGTCTGGCCCGCGGAATGAGGAGAGGGGTGCGAGGGGCTGATGACTGGTGACTGGTGACTAACCTACCTACCTACATATTGGAGCTGGTGGTTTTTTTTTTCTATTGCTGCTGCTGCTGTTGTTGTTGTTGTTGTCTTTTATCATCCCATTATTACCATTACCATTGCCTCCCTTTTTTTTTTTTTTTTTTACCTAGGTACCTTAAGTTAAGACCTACGGATTTAGGGGGACGGCAGGCTGGCTGGCAGGCAGGCATGCAAGCATGAGCATTGAAACTTCTGAACTTCGAACTTTGAATTTGAATCCTGGACTTTGGGACAGATATGTATTTGTGAACCTGAGGGGTTTGTGTAGTTGCTACGTCCGATGTGTACCTATCTCTCTCTCTCTTCCCTCTCTTATGTGCCTGTATATGGGTGCGTGTGTGTAGGTATGATGAGAACGGCGTACTGGCTTTCTAAGTACATATGTAGGTGGACATGGTACGGTAGCTACTGAGCTGAGCTGAGCTGAGCTGCACTGCACTGAACAGAGAGGTACTTAGGCTCGGATGGTTAGCATACATAGGGATAGAGGCAATGGTTAGAAACGGGTGAGGTTGCCTACCTAGCTATTTATTTATTTCCATAAGATTGACTGACATCTTCGACGATATCTAAATCCTGCATCACATATCTAAAAAAAAAAAAAAAAAAAAATACAAATTGTCGCAGGGAAGGCAGGACGACTATTTAGAAATGGTTTATTACTAATTAATTGGCTTGCCCGTGAAGATTATGAGAGTCTCAAAGGTACTATGTTACTTCATCACTTGGCCCTTGATATCGCCATGTGTTGACCTTCTATTGTCAGCGAGGTATGCCAATCGTCAGCGATAATAATATCGACAGAATAGAATTAGAATAAAATTCTTAGCCGAAATATAAAACATTATGGGTTCCTTTAAAAAAAAAAAGAAAAAAAAAGAAAGGAGCAGTTGTGCTCCTATAATCTCTTATCGACATCACGATCAAGTATGAATAGGTACATATCTACCTATGTATTTAACACCAGTGGTATTAGCTGGAGCGCACTTTATTCCTATGCAACAATTACATGTAGGCAGGTAATAACAAATCAACTGCGCCGCAAAGTTCATGTTTCCATAACCGCCGCCTGTCTGCAAAAGTACCTAAGGCAGTCTAAAACCTCTGACTGCGACTTGCCCAAAGCCTTCCAAGCCCTTCCTTATTACCTATGCGCGAGAAGGGCCATACTATACATGATGATGAATGAGTGCCATCCCCTCTCTATTTCATCCAGAGTTTCTCATCGAGGCGCAAAATAGACGTATTGTTTTTGGTGTTGGTGTTGATGTTGGTGTTGGTATTGGTACAAGTGTAATAACGGGTTACTAGGAATTCAATCCCCGAGACAATCCTCCCCCCAGTCTATAACCCTCCGTACCTCTTCCCGGGATATCTAGTCGTCGTCTCCTTCCAAGACTTCCGTTGCGTTTCCGAAAAACTGGTTTAAATAAAATCCTCGTTTCTTCTGGGGAGCAGTTGGAATGTTTTCTTTCTGTTCGCCGTAATCGTCTTTCTGCTGCTGCTTCGTGGGGGTTTCCTATTCCCAATTGTATCGCTGGTCATACCAGTCATTATAGTGGAGGGTTGGATGAGAATGGCGATTTGTTGGGGAGTGTTCGTCGTGAACATTGCTGTCGAACTCCGCCGGGTGGTCCTACCTCCCGGACCGGAAGCCTCTGCCCCGGCGACTGTTGTTATTGTTGCCATTCGCTCCGTTGGCCTGGGTCTTGGGGACAAGGGTGTCGCTGTATAGACCCCCGTTCGAGTAGCCGCCATCGGGTGTATCTGTATCCATCGGATCGTCAAATCCCATTCTGCCGTCGACTACCACGTTGTTACCGCCCGGTCGAGACTCATGATTCCTCTCAGCACGAGGTCCGGTAGGCACAGCGGGTCTGTTGGAGCCACCAGGTTTCGGGTACACTTGGAGTGTTCGGCCATCGGCCTGTCGCGCTCATTAGCTTGCTGTAAGTTACGTAAATTCAAGGAAGAAGCCTCACCCTCTCGTTGTGAAAGGTCTGGATAACTCGATCCGCACCCTCCTTGCTCTCGAAGACAATCTCCGCTACGACTAAAGGATGGGTCTTGACCAAGCGACAACTGAGAATTAGACCGCCGACTGGTGTCATGGCGCTCTCTATGTCAGCGGCCGTTGTTCCCGGAGCGAAGTTATGTGCCATAACTGCGAACGGTCCTGCTAAGCCCCTAATTGTGATCCCTTGCCCCGAGGGCTGCGTTGGCGCCTGCCGGACGTTCATCTGTTGCTGCGCCGCAGATGGCGATGACTTTGTGCGCTCGTAGGCATTGGCGAGCTGAGAGGCACGATTCGAACGCAGATTGCGCGGTGCGGTCTTGGGTTTAGGTAAGGTGGTGCCCGGGGCGTGGATTCGTGCCGCTAGAGAATTCGGATCATGTTGCGCTTTCGCGCTCTTGCCTCGCGCATTGTGAAGATCGTGCGTCCATTCGCCGTTGATATCGCCAGCCGGTAGGCGCGCCGCTGATGATAGCCGCTTTATAAGAGGAAGGTTAGCACCCAGTGTCTATACACCTAGATGTAAGGAACGGACTAGACTAAGAATAGGGAATATCATCATACCTTCTTAACTCCTACTCGGCTTGCTAGTGAGCCGCCAGTAGGTGCGCTAGCTCGGCGCTGACTGTCTCGCTTGAAGATTCTTGCAGCAAGGGCTTCATTCTTCTTGCGCTCTCGGCCTGATTGAGTTGAGCGTTAGTCTGGTGTATTTCAGACCATAATATCCAATAACTCAATCGACTTACCAGCATTGATAATCTTCTCGAATTCTGTTGCGTGTTCCTTCGCCATTGTCGCCGGTGGTAGGCCGAACCTCGTGACGAATGACGTTGAGGAAATATTGGCAAACGGAAACAGACAAGTGGATTATAATCAATCCGCAAAGATGACCATGCAGATAGAATACGGACCGAAGTACTACCAAGCAATATATATGCTGGAAGAATAAAGGCAAGTTGTAAGGTGTATAAAAAGGCTGAGATTCAGGTCATCAATTATACGGAGTTGACAATGGGATGAACTGTGTAAAAGTCTTTGGTAATAAGTAAAAGATAAAGGCGCGAACTTGATGCAGGGGTCGCGCGCGTTTCTTCTTGCCGTGCAAGGGTGGTTACAGAGAGGCGGAAAAGGTTTATGACTACAAATTATGGGGCAAGAAGAAGCATCTTACAGTGCACTGGCCACCATCCACGGATGGCCTCATTCTTAAATGCCCTAGAACCAAAAGGGTAAAATCAAGCCACAATAGATACGTACTCCAAGCGATTAGGGTCAACCGATGGGGCGCAACCCACACAAACTTTCTACTTGGAGGGAAAATTGTCGGCTCTCTAATTTTGGCTGTATCTTCCAAAATTCTTCAATCCGTCAAATAATCCTAACCTCCATTTCTCTCTCAACTTCACGAATTACGCAAAGTAGACCGGCACAATGGGTCGCGTGGTATGTTTGAACCAATTTATCTATTAATTTGAATTGTCGTAGCTAATAAAAATGCAATTTAGATTCGTAACCAGAGAAAGGGTCACGGCGGTATCTTCAGTAAGTATTCGCAACCGACGATTCCAAATATTCCAAATATTCGCATCGATTAGAACGACAATTTATATTCCACTACGAATTATTTCGACTTACATTTAATTTTCTCTAGCCGCCAACACCCGCCTACGAAAGGCCCCCGCCAAGTTCCGTTCCCTCGATTTCGCTGAGCGCCATGGCTACGTTCGAGGTGTAATCAAGGAGATCATCCACGACCCGGGTCGTGGTGCTCCTCTTGCCCGCGTCGTCTTCCGATCCCCGTACAAGTTCAAGCAGATCACCGAGACCTTCATCGCCAATGAGGGCATGTACACCGGTCAATTCATCTACGCCGGTAAGAACGCCGCTCTCACCGTCGGCAACGTCCTACCCCTCTCCTCGATGCCCGAAGGTACCGTCATCTCGAACGTGGAGGAGAAGGTTGGTGACCGAGGTACTCTCGGCCGCACTTCCGGCAACTATGTCACCGTTGTCGGCCACAACCCCGACGAGGGCAAGACCCGAATCAAGCTTCCTTCGGGTGCCAAGAAGGTTATCAGCAGCAGTTCGCGAGGAATGATCGGTATCGTCGCTGGTGGTGGCCGAACCGACAAGCCCCTCCTTAAGGCCTCGCGCGCCAAGCATAAGTTCGCCGTCAAGCGCAACAGCTGGCCCAAGACTCGTGGTGTTGCCATGAACCCCGTCGACCATCCTCACGGTGGTGTAAGTAGAATTCTATTCGGAGAGAGGCAATTAAAAATACTGACTTGGGATCTTAGGGTAACCATCAACACATTGGTAAAGCCTCCACAATCTCTCGGTACGCGGCACAGGGTCAAAAGGCGGGTCTCATTGCGGCGAGACGGACGGGTCTGTTACGTGGTACCCAGAAGACGAAGGAGTAAAATGGGTTCTCCATGGTCATGGTTCATCAAGGCGGTTGGAGTTTTACTTGATTGCACTTTGCATCTCTCTAGGTACTGGCGAGTCACGATTATGAGATAGGCTCAATGGAAGTACCCCGGGCATCAGATCACTTTCTGCACATACTTTTTTCGATTTGTCTTCTCGTGAAGGTAGATGAAAGAGGGCTATAGTAGAGAGAACCTCGGGATGAATTGGCAGTCAGTCCATTATTCGGAGGGAAATTCAATGCATAATGAAATTCGGCACGTCTACAAGAAGAGGAATAAGTGGGACTTGTCTGAAAGTTGAAAGTTGAATTTACGGTTATGTCTCGCGTGACGGAGCCAGCCTATATGGGAACATACCATTAGGTACTTGCCGTTGTTGATGATTTTACGTATGGTCCACCTAGGTCGGGACATGATATCATATGATACGATGGTCCGGCTCCGCTTGATACTTTCTAGGGTCCTCTACCTTAATAAGAACCTTCATACTTAATTATGAGCATCCAATATTATTCATTCTTATTACTTTCATGGCAAGTTTCTGATTCAGAGAACTGACTGACTGAATAACAGTAATAATAAGTGAGAAGAAGGGGAAAAAAAAAAAAATAAAGACGTATAATACGAATACCGACATGCCGTTACCCACATCCTTTCCCTCCGGGTTGATCCCTCGGACAATCTCAAAAGCGTTACGGTCCTACTGTAACCCCACCAACATTGCTGCTCCTTCCACCAACTATCTCTGTGCTGCTGTCCCGCTCTCTTATAAAATCTCACCCCGCCAAAATAAGGGTCCTCTCCTAACAACTTCGCACTCTTTACCTTCAGCAGCCGCCGCCAGACGACGACGCTTCCTATCCACCATGGCTACTAATAAGGAATATGCACTTTTGTGCTTGGAGAACCCTCTCCTTGGTATGTTGGTTCTTGTTTTACTATGCGTTGGGTACAATTGAGTTCTCTAGGAGGAAGCCCCTCCTCGACAGCAAAACTTACCAAGTGGTGGAAGCCGGAGCAGCGGCAGTGCGAATATAGAAGTTAAAGCCAAATTTATAGCTTCAATCTATAAAATGAAGCTTTAACTCTATACAAATTTAACTGTACAGGACTATAATTTCACACACACATATATATATACCATATACCGCTTATACCGGAGCTGGAGCTTACACATAAAAAATTTAGACATCCAAGCTGTAGGAAACGAGGACCTACTAAAGAAATACAACCTCAAGGCCAACGACGCCATCCTAGCGTCACCCGAGCACCTCCCGCTCTACGATGAGCTGCTTAACAACTACGACGCTAAACTGATTGCCGGCGGTGCCGCCCAGAACACCGCTCGTGGTGCCCAGTACATCCTCCCACCTAACAGCGTCGTCTACGTCGGCGGTGTCGGTAATGATAAGTACGCCGACATTCTGCGAGATGCCGTCAAGCAGGTCGGTCTAAGGGTCGAGTACCGTGTCGATCCTAAGGTGCCTACAGGCAAGTGCGGTGTGATTATCACAGGCCACAACCGAAGCTTGTGCACCGATCTCGGCGCAGCCAACCACTACGACCTCGACCATCTCAAGAGCCCCAAGGTCTGGGAACTTGTTAAGAACGCTCAGTTCTACTATGTCGGTGGCTACCACTTTACGGGTACATTCTCTCCCTTTCCCCCTACTTCTACTTCTACTTCTCTTTCACGTCGTGTGACTACACTAAGGTACCACACATACTGACAAGCAAACTAGTCTGCCCACCTGCCATTCAGGCCCTAGGCGAAGAAGCTGCCGCCAACGACAAAACCTTCATTGTCAACATCAGCGCGCCCTTCATCGCCGAATTCTTCAAGGACCCTCTTGACGCTTCCTCCAAGTACTGGGACTACGTCATCTGCAACGAGTCCGAAGCCGCTGCCTACGCCCGTTCCCATTCGCTCCCCGTCGCCGAGACCGACGTCCCTGGCATCGCTAAGGCCCTAGCCAACCTTCCCAAGGCCAACGCCAAGAAGCCCAGAGTTGCCGTTATCACCCAGGGCACTCTGCCTACTGTTGTGGCTATCCAGGGCCAGGACGAGGTCAAGCAGTACCCCGTCCACGCTATCGATTCTTCCAAGATCAACGACACGAACGGTGCTGGTGATGCGTTCGCTGGTGGCTTCGTGGCTGGCCTCGTCCAGGGCAAGTCCCTTGAGGAGAGCGTTGATATTGGTCAATGGCTTGCACGATTGAGTATCCAGGAATTGGGCCCTTCGTAAGTTATCCCTCCCCAGTTTGCTTCTCTCTTTTTTCTTTTTTTTTTCTTTTTTACTGGACCAATCTACCTTACATACACATTATTCCATACTTAAGACCTATAAAATTCAGCTTCCAACTAGTTTCTCCCTACCCATCACACATTCCAGCACTCCAAACAACGCCATATACCTCTAATATACTCTTTCCCGATGCCGTTCTAACGAGAGCTCTTCTGCAACAGATACCCCTTCCCCAAGCAGACCTACCAACCCTCCTCGTAAACTAGAGGTAAACTTTAGAGTATAAGTGGTATCCGGCTCACGGCCGAAACCACCACCAAACAAGGCTTTGTCGTTACTCAACTTGCGCAAAGGTTCCGGCGTTCATAGATACGGGAAGGGACACACGGTAGGCGGGGCCGGGGGGAGCATGGCATATTTTAACATTTGCGATTGGCGAACTGAGTCAAAAGGGAAAAAGAGAGAGAGAGAGAGAGAGAGAGAGAGGGCTTTGCATACCATCTTTCTTCTCGTTGTTATTGTTGTTGTTTGCTGGGTTTCAACAACTGGGTGGTAGTTTTTTCGTTGCTCGATGATCTGAAACCTGAGGGCTGTGTGAGCGAGCGGTGATGTGATGATGGGGCTGATCGATGATTTAACCTACAATGTCCATACTAGACGGGTAGACAGATAGAGAATGAAAATGAAAATGAAAATGAACATACTGTACAAATAGAGACTACTTTAATTGACGATGATAGTCGAAATTTGGGTTCGATGAACGGTAGTAGGTAAGACGTGATCACCTATGTTATATTTCTACGAAGTTATCCTTCAATGACACACATATCGACTCTGCTGCATGCGCAATTATGAGAGAAAAAAAGCCTTGATAATGATTTTGATGGTACCTGAAGTTGCGAGGTCTTTCGAAATTGGGTGAAGTGCCTCATAATTAGGGAGCTACCTACCTAATCTACGAAAATAGGTGTTCTCTCTTCCCGTTGGACGTTCTGAAAAGAAGCGTTCGTCGTACAATCCAGAAGCGAGTTCGGATACATTCGAGGCTGAAAAAAAAAAAAAAAAAAGAAAGGGGGGTGAGGAATCTACCTAGTCATGCGCATCGATCTATCAGTTGTCAATGTATCGGTTTTGTAAAAGTAACACATACTAGCTAGTACCGCTGAGCATTATCCGGAAGCTAAGAGCTACGATGTTGCATCGGGTGCCTACGTTAATTAGCAGAGCTCGTGGGGATTTACTAGATGGCACTCTTCGGGAATTATCATTGCATCACGCTAAGTTATAATTAAGGGGACAACGGTAAGTACAGGAATCGACGAAATTACGGTTGTTGGAAAGGATATGCTTAACGTGTGATGATTAACGGTTGCTCTCACCTGGGTACAATACAGCAAGTTGCCTAGAAGACCTCACGACTGATACGAAACTTGTAGAAGTTACAATGGTTTTTATTTACTCAGGTACATTATGAAAACTAGGCTCAGCATCCATTAGCGGCTGTCTACCTAACCTAATGTCATTCAGATTTTGCCCAAGCCAACTGGATCGTTGTCTGAAGACCATGCTAATTATCAGCAAGGTCCCACGCTTCGAGGTCTGAATTACAAATTAATCACCATTTTGCTCTCAGCTCAAGTTCATTAGTGATACCCTGCATAAGAGCTAGAGTTTATCGAAGCGAACGAGAAGAAAGACATTCTAGTCCGAGAACGAACTAGGCGGCCTAGGAGAGTGTTGTGTACAAGCAATGAAAATGAAGTCGGAAAGGGGGAAAATGTCCACCGAGTGGCTGTTCACAAATGTGTGCAGCTTCACCGACGAATGATTCTGGAATGACGTTGACACTCGAATTTCTGTCTCTGCTTTTCTGCCATGCACTTCCTGCAATCTTCCGTTTGCAGGTGTACGGCGCTGTAGTTGACACTTAAGGTACGGTACTTCGGGCCGCCATTAAAGCCCGAGAGACCAATTCACCTCCGAATTCCCTAACGGGTCCAAGCTAGGAAGGGTCAACTCAGGCATAATGCCTATGCTGACCTGGATGATGAGAAACTCAACTTCATGAGCTGGTTTTCTCATACGGAGCGCCTAGTTGCTCCCGTCTTACTAGACTTGGCAGTATACTAACGGCTCGGTATTCTCAGACCTCCAAACTGTCTCGTTTGCGCGACATCCTTGGTAATTCCCAATACTTCATCGGCCTTTTTTTCTCGGTACGGGTTCTCGGGAATTATACCTTCCGTCAATGATTATCTCAATCATCTCATTTAGTCAGGACCTAAAATCCATCATGGCCTTTTGGAAGATAGGTGGAATTAGTAAAAGGGTGATAAATGAGTCTGCTAGCATACTGCGCAAGCGCAATACGACTAAACAAAGGAACGAAAGGGGTATAGATCGGTTTCGGCCTCTGTCCAATGAATGTAAGCCAAACCGTACCGAGTCATATTATCTGGTATATCGAAGTTCGGACTATGATTGTCCTGTATGCATTTGTCATTTTCGGCGCTGTGCCAACTCGTTATCGTCAAGCAACGCGGAGTACAAGGCATTCTTGTCATAGTCGTAAGAGGTATCATCTTCGCCTAGGAAAGTTCTAATTTGGTTTCGGTAGCGTGTTGGATCGTCTCTAGTATCGTGCCCTGTGCCGAGTCTGCCGAAGGGGGTACTAGCATTATAGTAGTTGCCATTAGAGAAAATCATATTAGGAGGGGCGGTAGGAGGAGCGGCGGGGGTACCGCCAATGAGGCTGCTCGGGTGGGAGAAGGCGAAGGATGAGCCGCTTCTCACGGGCTCCTGTGGCCAAGGGGAATATTGCTGACGGGAGCCTGGGGCTACACGTCTATTCGCCGCACCCTGGCTTCTTGGAGGCGGAAGGCCGGCTTCATTGCCAACGGGACTTGGAGCGTTCTGGGAACGGCCACGAAGATCCTGATATCCGCTATGCTGGCCAAAACCCGCTGATCCAGGAGGACTCTGAAGATTGGAGGTAGCGCTACGTTGACTGGCCGAACGCTCCATATAGCTTGGACCAAAGTGACCTCCGAGAGTGCCCAGGTATGGTGAGCTGGTCTCTGTAGAGATCTGCGCACTTGACGTCCCGGGGGTTGGCCTTGAATGCCCAATAAAGGGACTAGCGCTCATACGACCCGTATAACTTTCCGAGGGCTGCGCGTTGTTGAGAGTTAGTCCATGCTGAGCATAGAGTGCGGAGGTCAAACTGTCAAGAACCGCACTTCGCGACATTTCTAGCGAGTTGCGGGAGCTTTTGTTCTGATGATTACCAAATGCTGAGGGTCCCCGAGAAAGTCCCACTGGATCCTGCGCAATGGTTTCTCTCGCATTGCGATAAGCTTGAGTCGTCGCACCGAGATTACTCATATAAGGGGACGAGTCGAAGCGGTTTAGCTGGCCATTGGCACTTCTTGGTATATAATCGCCATCAGCAGCCAGCTGATTGTTAGTTTGACCACTGGAACGCTGGGGAGTTGGTTCGTAGAAATAACCCCACGGAAGATTGGGGATAGCCTTGGACACCGGAGAAGGCTGTGTTGAATTAGGAGCAAATTGGCCAAAGACTTCGTTGGCTGTGGCCGTGTTCATGCCATAGCTCGTCTCGCCTTGCGTTTGACTTGACTGGGGTCTACTGTCGTCATCAGTCGGATCCAAAAGCTTATTCACCATGTTGACCATTTCACTGTCGCCACTCAGATCTGTGTCGAGGAGTGAAGTAGGTTCTAGCTCCTCGACTAATTTTCCCTTATCAAGACCAGATAGCGGTCTTTGGTCCGTTTCATCTTCATCATCGCAGACGTCGGCAGTAGTGCTGCTTGTCACCTTTGGTGCCAAATTCTCTGCTTTTGTTTTCATGTCGCCAAGTCTAAGCTTATTTAGCATACGCGACATACTTGCTTCATCTATGGAGACTCGTTGGGAGGGTTCAACGTCGACATTCCAACATTCAATGTCTCGTCCCTCAAGGTGTTTGACGGTCATTGTCAGCGGGTAACTCGAACTCCCTGCTAAAAGAACCCCACAGTACACAATGTCTCTGATCCGCCAAATAGCTTCTGTCCAAGGCTCGTATTTACGACCGAAGACTCTTTGGCGAGGCTTACGGATTTTATGTTTTTTTGGCGGATCTAGGCCGTGCAAGTCTTCCGCATGCACAAATAGGGGTAGATTCCGATCGCTGAGAGGCTTAAGCCCCAGCGCTTCTGTGTCCTCCGGCAAGAGATATCTCGATGGCGTTGTAGTAACAGCTTGGTCGATGGTTGCATTGAGTAAAGTCAGCGTATCGGCAAGAAGTCTGTACACGTCACTGATGTACGGCTCGAGGTATTCTCGATACTTGTTAGCATCGGCCCTAGAAACGTAAATCCATGAGATGTATATGCGGAAGAGAGGGAAAAGCTTCATCAGGAGCTCACTGAAGCTGACTGGACTTTCAGCATCTCTCTCGTCTTCACCCTCTTGTTCAGGTGCGGGAGATGTAGCAGACTCATCTAGAAGTCCCGCTTTTAAGACTCGGAGGAGAATTAAGACCGTGCGAATATTGAATCGTAGCAAGAACTGGGCCGATTGAGATCTTTGGTAGGTCCAAGCGGCTTTTTAACTGCAGTTAGTATACCAATATATAAGAGTAGAATTATGCACCGTTAGGCACTTACTATTTACTTTATCTAGAGCGACGTCATACGCTGCGATATTAATGAAGATCATCTTGCGTAAGATGGCTTCGTCGACATCAGACCTCATCGACATCTCAATGCGATGCAATACTTCTTCTTCCAACTCCGATTGTGGAGAAAACGGTTCTCCCTGGAAAAAGTATGCGTGTAGTCGAAGAAACCAATTGATCATAGTCTCGGTCTTGTCACTAATGGACCCTCTCTTTGTGGCGGATGCCTTCTCTAGAGCCTTAAACTTTCGCTCAAGATTGTCAAGGCCTAATTCGTGTGGTTTCGCGACAGAGATGGAGCGGTGAAAGTGATATACAATGTCGAGATGTCGATCTTGAAGTTGATAGAGTACGGCCATTTGGTGGTGAGCAGAGCCATCGTCGGGATCAATGGTTTCTGCTAGACTATAGTACTCCAACGCTTTGTCGAAATTTGAATGCAAAAGCTTCTCCGATATTTGGCATCGGTACCTAACTAAGTCGCCAAGATGAATCAAGGTATCCCGGCATGACCTTAGGATTATCGCGCGTACACTAGACGGCGGTGTCGAATCAGGGGCAGGGGTCTCTGTCGGCTCGATATCCGTACCATGAGCGACCTGGTGTAGCTCCGGAATAAAGAAGCGCCCAGATAATCTTTGTATGTAGACAACATAGAAAGACTGGGAGGTTTTCAGGAACGCCCGGTACTGCTTCTCTAGCTTGCGTCTAACGACAACCTGGTTCTGTTGCAAGAGGCGACTCATAACCTTTCGGTACTCGCTATTGAGATAGGTATGAACCTGCCACAGATGAAACTCAACTTTTTTACTAACTGCATATTCCAGGTCATAGTTAATGACATTCATGCAAGCTAACCGAAATCTAGAGTAGTGTTAGTACTAAAGCATATTTACGGCGGAGGCGGAAGAGGAAAATCGTACTCGGCGAACGTCTGCTCAACCTCTTCAAAACGAGAGGTTATTCTCGTTGTGTCGCGACTTGATACCTTTCCCATTATATTAGAGCGGATATTCTGGGCATCCCTACAACCGACGTTAGCTAGTATACTAAGACCAACATCATGATGTCGCTTGATGTGGCGCATCTGGCAAAGTATTGAACTTACGCCCAGCTCGCCCTAGCTTTGTCCTTTGTATTCTCCATTGTGGCTGAAAGTGGTGTAGGATCGAGGCAACGATCGTTTGAGTTCGGAGACTTGACAGGATTCGTAGAGTTGATAATGGCGCCCAAAGGCGCAAAGGGTGGTGTTGACTGGGAGACTGATGCGACAGCTCACAGTCGGGAAACTGGATCACACGAACTCGAACCGAGAGCGAGGGTGCGGATGATATCCATAGTTCGGCAGGTGAGATGAAGAAGGATTCGGGTTGGGGTGCGCCGAAGAGAATTGGGTCGGAATAGTTGTCTCTGAGAAAGATATCGGGAACATTTGCGATTAGTTGTGGAGAGAAGGGATGGACCTCTTAGAGATCTCCAGTGTACTTGGTGGTGCGAAAGCAAATAAAGTTGTGCGGGCGCAGACTACAGTGTAGATGAATTATGCGTCTGCTATTAGCGATGGAATATATCCCGTAGACTAAGGCGTTGTCTGGAAAAGAAGTGCGCGAAGAGTAAAAGGTGAGGAGTTATTGAAGATTGATTGATGGATTGCGTTGGAAGGTGAGGCGGCAGACTGGGGTGAATTCACAACGAAGTTGCCGATCTTAAAAAAGCTGGCAGGGTCCTTCCGGCGCACACTAATCAGCAATATCCAGGGCAGCAGCAAGCAGGGCTACTAAAATCTGCGAGCCTGCCCAAGATAGCAGACCCCTCACCAACTAACCCCGGATTAGTTAGTGGTATTTTTCAACAAACTGAATTTTAGGTTGACACGCCGCAAACCCTGTCCTTGGTCCATGCGGCAGATCAGTCGGATCACTAATAGGTTGTCACTTTACTGGGTGCATGCAGTGGAGGATGCAGTGCCAGTGAACATTTTTTAAGTTTTATTTCCCTTCTTGGCTTTTTATTGACAAGTCACAACTCATATGCACCCACTGACCGCTTCCGTCATTTTCAACTATAAGTTTCCAATGTCCACATGTGTCGACAAACTTCCATTGTCTTTAAATCGTGGTGTTATTTAACAGTTATTTAGCTTCGAACATAGTTCATTAACAATTTATTGTTATACTTAATGTTTTTTTATAGAGGCTCATAAGTGACAAAGGGTGGCTTGACTCTTGTGTTCCCCTCACATGTACGATACGCCGCTTTCTCAAGACCCCACAGACTTAACCTCATTTCCGAAGACGACGTCAACGATCTAGAAAAAGAACCATAATGCCTCACTACCAGCAACCATCCGTGAGTTACTGGCGATAATCTGTAAATGTAAATCTACCCCGAGCCTTTACAAACCTCATATCGCAAACATGAAGCGCTCACGCGAGCCTGAAGAAGACGAAGAATTCTCATCACTGTTCCCGTCACCGGAATCTGAGGTTAGTTCGGAGAAGACATTAGGTAGCGCAAGCCCTCAACAAATACAAGGACATCCACCCACGAAAATTACAGAGTTAGACGAGTCCGCCGTCGAAGACAACAACGAATCATTCACAATGAGATGTTCTCTACCTCCCCATCGAGACGTGCTATCGTTTAAGACATACGCAGAATATGAAGCACACCATAACAGAACACATATGAATCGATGTGTAGAATGCGGCAAGAATTTCCCATCTGAGCATCTGCTAAATGTTCATATTGAGGAATGTCATGATGTCTTTGCCGCTGTGAAAAGAGAAAGGGGCGAGCACACGGTAAGAGGTCTCATGTGGTGAGAATTTCACCAATTCACATTGCTAACTGTATGCTTCACAGTATTCATGTTTTGTCGAAGGCTGTGATCGGAAGTGTAGAACTCCTCAGAAGAGACGCAGCCATCTCATTGATAAACACATGTACCCAAAGAATTATTTCTTCGCGGTTACCAAGGAGGGAGTGGATGGAAGGAAGTCATTACTCCTAGAAAGTGGGCATCGTCGACGGAAGTCCTCTACGGCTACTAACAGCAGCGGGCCAAAATCGCCGGGAAGAAGGCAGAGTCTCTCGCAGATAGAATTTCCAAAGACGGGTGAAGAGGTACCAAAGACAGAAACATCAACGAAAGTCTCTTCTCCGACTGAAGCTCGAGATATCGAAATGGAAGACCTAGCCGGTGCTATGTCAGCCTTGCAGTTCGTCCCTATGAGCGTCCGCTTTGGTCGCGGGAAAGGGAAGACAGGTTTTGCGAAACAATAATACGATGGACGAAGTTGGATGGAGACATGAGAGAACGATTTTATGAGCACGAGATTGATGATATCAGCATCACCATTGCATACAAAAAGCATTATAGACCATTAGAGTGTCTTCTGAATTTATCTTTTAGTCTACTCTCTAATCACATCGAGAGGTTCTGGTCCCAATCCATGAAGTTCGTAATTTCGTGAAGCAGAATGTGTAAAAACGCGTAGTACAGACTCCGAATAGGTATAACAATGCTGGAAACCAGTAGAATGAACCCAACCGCATGCAGAGACCCCAACGCCAATAATGCCATGATGCCCAATAAGCGTAGGAACACAAAATCCATGACTTAGTCGCTCGAAGCGCAACCTCTACATCCACAGCTGACACACTGGACGTCTTGTTCGTCTTTTAGCTGTGCTTTGGGTACTCGGCAGATGCATGTCGATTGGAAGTTCGTCTCCTTCGTTTGTATGCAGCGAAGACAACATAACTAGAATCGATCACAAATTAGCAATATATTCCAAATAAACCTTACTTGAATTAACACATACCTTCTCATAGCCCTGCTTCTTCCACTTGGCAATCAACATCGGGTCAGCGTATCCGTTCTTGAGTAGCCAGTCGTACAGCTGCCTGCTGATGGCCTCCTTCTCATAGTACAGCTCGTAGACATAGCGGCTACGCTGATGTGCAATCTGGAAAATGGGCCATTGTGCCTGGTGTTTGGGGATGTTGTTCGTCGGTGTGTTCTGCGCGTCCTTCATCTTGATGTTGAAGATCTCAAGATCATCACGGATGTCCTCGAAGCCAGCCGGCGGCTTCTTCGACCGCGATGAGGCCGAGGTTCTGATCGCAGGCATGGTGTGTGGAAGTTAGACGAATGATCGTGAGTTGAGTGTTGATGAGTCGACCCCGAGGGAAGTAGGTGTTTACTTTCGAGGATGTGGTAGTGGGGCAAGGCTGAGAATTGAATTATCAAAATGAAGCCTTGACGTTGATTACGGATAAGGAATTGACGCCACGCAATTATGTAAGAAGTTTAGAAACCGTGATGACTAAGACAGTGTGGATACCGGTATGGTAAGTAGGATGTGGCTAGTGTGGCTAGTGTCCGCTCGACTTCCCACTGTGCAAGTTCCCACCCTCGTTCGAGACGTCAAGCTTAGAAGCAGGAATGAGCCTCTAACGCTACGTCAAGCAACATAACTCACCCATCATGGCGGTGACACCCACACAATTTGCGCGCACGACGCGGACGTGTCAGTTTATGCTTTCTAAAGCATTTATTACTAGCTAATATGGCTCACAGCTGCCAATTGGAACGAAGCAAAGCGACGAGTTCTTGCGGCATATCGAGAATGGATACGAGCAGTATGAAATTCCCCGGTGCAAATGCCTCATACCAGTTCACGGGAAATCCAGTATAGCCGATATAGGATGGTGTCTGCTGATACTAAGCGCTCTTTAGGCACCTGAGATCCAAACGATGTACTCGGTTCCGTTCCCTGTCTCCGTCATCCGCACGCGAATGCGCCAGGAGTTTGAGCGACACAGATTCGTGAATAAGCTGCCCGTAGTGGATGTGCTCCTCATGCAGAACAACGCCGAATATCAGGTCAGTTGATGAATAGTTCTATCCATGCTTACAGTTACAAAATACTAGGCAAGTGGAATAGTCGGATGCAAGAGGAAATGCTGATGGGTCACACTATAGGAAACTATGAACTTCTGGAAGCAGACTACGCACGTCATGTCCTATTTCAAGGAAGAGAACTTCCGGGGGGGCGACAGATTACCGGACAATTTCATGAAGGGTTTCCTAGAGGCAAGTTTCTCTATTGACGTCCTCGATGTGGAAAGTTCCAGCTAACAGCCCCTCAGGGTCGCAACTAGATATGGGTATCTTCCCACTATAATGTACATAGAAAGACCAGAAGCAGAGAAAGCAAATTTTACCACCTAAGAAATTCGTCTGTCCTACTCCGAACGCCGCAAATGCCATGTCATCCGTGTGCCGAGCTATTCCTCAAGCATTACTGCTGCCTGTCTCCGTCGTTCTGCCTCTTCCTGTCTTATGCGAACCTGTTCTGGAGTTGCTTCGAATTCTTCTCGCTTTGTCCAGAACTCATCGGTAACGACATCACAAAGATCCTCCAAATCCTGCAGGCCTTTGGCCAACGCAGCAGCGGCAGTTGTCGTGTCTTCAAGGAAGTTAGCGTTGAACGAATAAGGATTAGGATTATGGATTCTCTCCTTACCATACGTCTGGATTCTCAAGTTCATCTTGTCCTCCGAGGGATGGGGGATGGCATACGCGCAGAACTCAACATCGGGGCTATAATAACAGTTAGCCACTCTGCTCCCAAGACCGTATACATTAAACGTACTTCTTCATGATGATATATCGCAGAGCATTACCAAGTGTGTGACCTTCCTTCAGGAATTCGAAAGAAGCTGCCGTCTCAGATGATCCAGGGAGCTACAAGCAAATACTTATTAGCGGTTCATCTTTGCCGAAATAGTTTGTTTGTTTGTTTGGGGGGGTCGTAGACGCACAATCCTAACTCGTTGTGTTTCCTCTTCCTCATAAGGATCACCGGGCTGGTCGGACTGGTCCTCCTGCATAGCATCGCCATTCTCCTCTTGTTCTTCAACAGGCCTCTGCGCCGAGGTAGGGGCGTCGTCCATAGAAGTGTCTACTTCCTCGGGCGCATCGTCTTGAGTCTTTGTTCGACCGGGCATTTTTTCCGATAGAGACTATTGACGGTTTTTGTTTCAGTGAGCGAGGAATCCGTGTTTGAATTCTGGTACCGTTTATACTTCACTGGCGAAACTGGACTTGTTCGCAGAATTTTGGTGGGTGATCAAGCTCTGATGATAAAATTCAAGGTTAATTCCTGCATAGCGACCCTTGATTGGTTAATTAAGACCTGTTTCTAAGGGTCCGATGATTTTCCGCCGTGGATGGATGTAGCGGTGGCGGGTACGTACCTAATTTGCCCTGTGTTCAACTGCAGACTGGATGCTCCACACCAATTCTCAATTTCTTTTCAATACATGGGAATTATCAGGAACTTGGTCACTTCACTTGACCTTATGTATACAAAGCAGATTACTTATTTGATACACATCTAACGCAACTTCTTACATTATCTAATCTCCTTTTTCATTTCGAATAAGCACAAATCAACGTTCTCATCAGAACTAACAGATCATATACACCTAATACATCGCCAGTAAAGCTTCCCACTACAATCCATGGATCATAGCGTTAGATATTACAGCAAAGCATTTCGAAACATCTCCCCGGCTAACAATCTAGAACCGCTAGCCACTAAATGCCATCTTTTATCCAAACTCGTACTATCTATGACCCAGTCTCGGCCGATGATGTGATCGGATGCATACGGCCGAGCGCAACCTAGCTAAAGCCTTTTCGTGATGCGGCAGATGGTACTCATTGAAGAAGGATCGTCGCGTTCCTTCATACCCCAAGATGCTCTGATCATATTTGGGGCAGTTGGGTTCGGCAGCGATGACTTGGACATTGCATATTAGAGACTTGGACCGAAGTTGCTGGTCTCCGACAGTTTCGATGGCCTCCCGAATTCTCCTTTCTAAGATCCGATTGGGTACTCTCGGCTCGATGAATACTGCATCTGGGCTGTAGATTGGATTCTCGTCATCGCAGACGAAGGTGAGCCGCTCTATATTGACGAAATGTTGATATGCTTGGCACAGGATTTCCTCGATTGTTAATCGAGCGGCGGTGTTGTTGGACCAACCATTTTGAGTGCCATAGTTTATGAGTACTTCATTGAGAGCGATATGGCGAACATGACCCAGGTCTTCCGGCTTGACTAGAGACACAAACGTATTGAACAATGTCTCTGCAGCAGCAGCTCCCTTTCTCGAACCGAAATATAGTGTATCTGTCAGGGGGTCGAGAAATATTCCACTAGGAGCCGTGGAAACCCCGAACAACAGCTGGTATCGTCTCGACGCCTCAAGTCGAGATTCTCTGCAAACATGCAGATTGACTGGAATAGGCGACGTGGATATGCAACGAATGCGTTTATTGTTGCTCTGTTCCACTCGCGACGTTGAGCGTGGGTTGCATTTAATCTCTACAATACGCGGCCCCGGGAGATTATTAGCCCATATCTTAAGCCGAAGTTCGATGGGAAGTTGGGGAAATCGGTTCTAAAGCCTCTATCAGTTCATATTCATATTTGATTTCCTTGAGACTTACAAAAATCCGGTAGTGATCTCCCATGATTAGAGACGTCTCGTCACGGACGGCTATCGGTATGACGTACCGAAAGCGAAGCAACGCGTAGTTTTCAATGACGACGTCCCAAGGGAGGGGTTAGGTGCGCGGCTGAAACCCAGAATGCTGGTAAGTGGTAGTTGCATTAACTGGAGTGTGTCTAAGGATAGAATGGACTGAAGAGTTGCCACCACATACATTTGTATAAAAAGTCAACTCCCTCGCTCGCACCCGATCCACAGGGACGGATGAATATCGCCAAGGCTATGAGATGCTTGTCAAGCAAGCAAGCGACTCACCAACGATATCGGTCAGAAGAGTAACACGATCGGTTGAGTACTGTAACACATACTCTTCATTTAAGAGGACAGGTCCGACCCACCATTAAGTGTAGGGACTTATACATACATGTCAAGCTTCCCACATGAAGAGGTATTCTTACATCTGTATAGCGACGATATATGTTCTTTAGGAGGAAGAATAGTAAAATCAATTGCGGAACTGTCATAAGTCACATACCGATCCATCCATCCCTTCCCCCCAGATATTGCCAGGAATGGACAGGGTTCAGCAGTTGACTGAGAGTTCCACCAGAATCCACCCACGACCCAGCAGCTCGGAACGGGCACTCGAGACTTAACCGAAATAGGTAATATGAAACTTTTGTCTGGTTTGCTTCAAGCCTCCCTCCTCTTGCACGACGAACCACATGTACACATACCAAACTTCATCGGCAGGAACAGTACCATAGTGGGAAACTTTAGGGAACTTGTTGTGTACCCGAAGACGTTTGAAATTTCAGCAATCACGCTGAACCCCTCAATTACGGCATTGCAACCTAACGAACTGCCGGTTAATACGCACGAAGAAATTTGTTCTAGAGAAATAATCGTGTGAGAGAAAATACAAGGTCTAGTACTCTAGTATTCCCTTCATGCTTCATATTTTCGCACCAGAAGGGATGGGGGTGCCAGGCAGACGGCGCTTTTGCATACGGATGTTGACCCGGCTCCCTGTCGTCGTCATCGGCATTCAGTCTAAACCCTGCTTAAGGTTATTTTGCTCTTGCATGATCTCCTATGAACGCCGATATGCGTCCACCTAGAAAGACCAGCTTATGAATCCACGGGACTGGAAACTGGGATAGCCAGCGGAATATGCAGATCAGCCACCCGGTTCCACCCCGTTGGTATTTTATCCTCGATGAACTCCCACACACACATGGCTTGTACGTACGTATATGCCCCAGAGCCTTAGCCTCATGGCTCTAATATCGGCCAATGTAATGCCGCCCTCGGTATCAGATTAGTCGGTGAGATCCTGCACTTGTCGATTGTCAGACGATTATTTCTTGGCATTGGTAGAGATTCATATTCCAGTTTGATACGCAAACTGTATTCGGTTGTTTATGAAGGCAGGCAAACCTAGCCTAGGTTCATATTGTAGGCGTACTTCTGCACCTAGCACCTAGTTTTGGAGATTTTTCCTAGTTTCACCCACTTTACAGCAGTTTGTTACGACCCTCTACCCATAATAAAAGTGTCCAATTCTTCTAGGTGCTTCCATAGAATGGAAACATACCAGCTGGCAAAGATATTTTGTAGGTGATATATTACACGTACTAATTAACTCATCTACGACAATGGCCTCCCTTGCATCAAGCCAAAGTATTACGTAGAAGTGAAGAGCAAACCCTTGGCTGAAAAGGCCGTATAATAGAAGTGATATGCAGTCACATTGATCATCGATAGGCTATGAGGTCATCCCGCACGCATTATCGTGATTGCAGAACAGTCTTGCCATCGAATCGTTCTATTATTTGTAAACCGGTGGCTACATGTAACTAATATATGTAGGTATATACATGTACATATGTATGTACTAATGATCCCCTACTTCATTAATCACAAATATAGCGGATGAAACCGGGACCGAGTTGCTCTTCGGACCCGAGACGCCTATCCGCTACGAGTTGGCCGTTTATATTTATTAGAGACGCAAGCGTAGCTCAGATCATATAAGCCACCACCGGGCCATTTACTTATAACATATTGCGCTATCTGATACTCGTCATACAGGGCTTGCGTTACCGGGTTCTATTGGTTTTCTTCATGCACTGTCGGGAATATGAAACTTATTGAGCGTCCAACTATCACGCGAGGTAGACCAAGTGGGTAGTTAAGAGCTACATAATAATGTCTAGAGAGGCCCAGTCAAGTCGTTACACGGTACCTATCTTCTTACCCGAGGTTTTCGTCGAACGATTCATTGCAACAAGTGTTCTACTACCTTCGCTGCCTCGATACCCAACTTTGAAGGAATAAGCGAAAAACCCTTGAAATCTTTTTTCGGAAAATCAGACCCCCTTATCCCCCACATCACGATCTCCAAATGTCGTGCATTCTTATCTGACCGGGCGGACGGCGACTCAGCCGTACCAGAACCCCCAAGCACGTCAGCACCTTTGTATCCCATCCTATCCTAAGCGCAGTCCCATATGTGCCTTCAAGAAATACATGTCTCTTATTCGACCAACACTATTATAGTCTAATTATCAGTTCGCAGGGATGCCATATCGGCGTCATGGTCTCAGGGTAGCATCCCTTGGCGCTCGGTCCTCTGATTGGTCTCCACCTCCACATATCGCCCGTGCTTCTACCGTAAGCGCCGTCAGGTCTAAATTTGGGGGGGGCCCTGGCCAGGGTGGTTCCCTCAAGGGTCCAATCTTCGCGGATCTACGACGATCCGCTTCCCTTAGGGCCCAAGTTCTAGGTCCCATCACACGCGTCTAGCGTGTGCGTGGGCGCCTCGCCGGTCATGGTTAATCTCGCCCGGCAGGATATTGTAACTGTGGATGCGCGTAGAGCTACATAGTATGTAAGGACATGTACGAAGGTATCATCGCGGCATGCTATCCTTAGCAACTGAAGCGCTGTGCGGATCCACGTAGCTAGGTCTAGACGGTATGGGCTTCACAGACTAAGTCGGCGTGTGTTCATTCATATTCGTCGCATTTCCCGCATTCTCGGAGGTTTGGTATGGTAGGTTGTGTGTCTCTCTGACATCTCATTACACCAAGTTGCTCTTATTTGGGCTGTCTGTTTCCTTGTTTCCTTTTTCTGTGTTTCGTTTCGTTTGATTATATTTGTTCTTGTTCCCCATTGTCAACTTTCTGTGAGGGTTGAATTGGTTCACCACGTATACTCCCATTCGCACTCGCACTCTGTTATTCTACATATCTACCATTATTTCTCGCCATTATGTCGTCCGAAAGCAAAGCCCCGGTTCCTACTACTACTTACTCTGAGTTCAATCCTCATGATCTCGAGTACCAGAGATATATGAAGAAGATTCGTCTGGTTGATGGGGCCCGCATCGGTCTTACAGGACTTGCCCTTCTGTGTGGATTCACTATCCTTGGGACTTCGGCCGATACTCTAGCCGTATACAATGCGACTCATCTCCCGGGCGATTTCCACTTACCACTATGGCCTGATCAATTCGATCTCCGGCCCACGATAGCACTCGTTATCGGTAGCAGCATTGTAGTGGTTACCCATATCGTGTCTTTGCTGTTCAGCAAGGTCAAAATGGTGAGCGCGGCTCCTCTAGTATTAACATAAATTTCTCTCATGCTAAGACCCCTAAAGCTTCGCATTCGGACTACTATACACTCGTCTCTTTCACTTGCTGCACCTTTCGTTAGCTTCACAGCTGTCATGATCAGCATGATCTTTTTCTATGCCGTCAATACCTCGACCGCAGATGATACATTGCAGAGTTGGAGTTGCCAGTGGAAAATTGCAACTATGAGCGCGAAGCCACATTTTAGTACCTTGTGTGACGAAAGCCGGACGGCTCTGTACCTGTCCGTCATATTGGTGCCTGTTGAGTTGATCGTCTTCACCATCGCTGGGTATCAATCGATCCTAGAGCGGAAGTCAATTGGTGTTATGCCGTCGCGCAAGTCCGGCAGCCCGACGCCGTCGTCGTAAGGCACAATCAGGTCATATGCAGCCTTAGTCCGGTTCCCAACATGCACGTACCCGTGTGCCAAAGTTTTGCTATATGACACCGACCCATGCATGTCTGTCGGAGTCCGTTCCCTTGGGGGTAGATAAGGCGCACAAGATGGGCTGCAAACCTTAATGACAAGTGTAGCCGGATTGTGGTGGTAATCTGTATAACAGCTTTGTAGGCAATTGGGCACGGGCATTAGGGTTGGGGGGCATGTGGCGATGCAATAGGCGTTATCTGAATCGAAGCTGTGTGTTGACGTTCTAGGTCGTCTCGTCTATATTTCAGGCACAGAGTCATTGGTGCAATACGTCGGATCTCGGTAGCCCATAATAACATTTATTAATTCGGATTTCACCACGTCCATTTTGAATAAGGTGATTAAGATAGTCTCGGATATGCAAGCAAATAAATTATGGCGGCCATCAGGTGGGCGGATAGCTGCGGCTCTGGGTCGTGCGGTGGCTTGGTTGCGATAAGAAACCCCAACTCTCTCCAACTATAAATGAATGAGATGTCACTTTAAAGATAAACATCGTCATCTTAATATACTACCGGGAGTTAGCAGGGTCGTCAAAGTGGTTGCCCGTATATTTTTATCAGGGAATTGGAAGTGATAGGTAGCTTATACTGATTTCCAATCCTTCCCACGAAGCAATACTCTTACCCCTCACTGATGATGCTGCTTTCCAGATTGCTACCATCATTTGAGGGCAACGGATGCAGGAGATCAGAAGGGGCAGTGTTGTAACACAGACGACGCCGTGCATCCCTCGCTACCTAGATAGTCGGTTACGGCCCTCCAATGTCTTACCTAGATCCAGCTTGTTGTGTGCGTCGTGTTACAATCAACCATCTTCATAAAAAGACTCAAGTGGGCATTAGATAGCGTAGATAGCGTAGATAGCGTATTATGAGGTTCGAGGGTGAGACGGAAACTTAGAAAATTGAGACTCGGTCAATTGTAAATATATTACCTACATGTAGAGAAGTCGCCTGGTAGTGTGGTATGCGCCTTCTATAGATACATGTATTCACGAGGGTCGTGCGATAAGAGCAACGTTCGTGGTTGCCCTTGATTTTGGTTCCCTTTCATTCGTACCTGCCTTATGCGAGTTGACGACAACCTGCGTATATGGTAACCTTAACACCATTTGCGTTCTTTGCGTCGTGCAAACAAAACCCAAATAGCTTTTTCACCTTCCACTTTCACCATCTTCTTTCCATCACCTCTTACTCGGCCGGAGTCCCCGTGTAGCACTGGACCCTCAATTTTGTCAATTCAATGGATTGGTGACGCTCAGCTTTGTACGGTATAATTCAACACTCGTTCGTCAGTAGAAAAGAGGAGCCACGCTAGCTGGCAACCCATCCAGTCCGTTTTTATCCTATTAGACCCAAGAAACTCCACGCCCACGATCCAATTACGAAGGGAAGATAATAAAGTCTAAGTTGGTATCCCCTTATCCCCTTACCCAAAAGAGGGATCCTTCTCCAAGCCCCGTTACAGCTCAGTGTCGATACGAACACCACGTGCGCTAAGCTAATGCAGGGCATTTTAGTTGGAGAGCTGACAAGCCATCGCCGCGGTTCAGAAGCACTGGATAACTCGTGAAGCACTACGTTTGCCGAGACAAGAGATAGGTCTATCCGCACTATAGTACACCCTAATGCGTGTGCAACCATGGCTCGGCCAGATTCTTTGCCAGCTAGGCTTCCCCGTATAAGCACGCCCTCTACGGGTAACAATAATTCCTCAGCCCTTTCTGGTATTTCTTCCGCCCAACGAAAAACCCAACCGTCACGTTCGTCTAAGTTACGCATTGTTGAAGGTAACAAGATGATGCGCGATATCGATCGCCCATTACCTGGTGATCCAAAGAGCACTCGCAAGTCCCAGCTACATCCGGAGCTCAGTAAGAAGAGAAGCGCATACTTCGAGAGCGAATTCGCTACAGTCAATCGGGATCCGGACCCGGTTAAGGCTCGCATTCAGAATGAAGCCATTGTCATGGCAGATCTGAGGACGAATGTCATCGTGAGTTTCCGCGCACAGTGCTCTATTAGCTTACTCGGCATACTAATATTGTATTATAGATAAAGGATGAGTTCTCCTTTATCACAGATCTCTCATACCACCTATCCAACAGATACCAGCGGCCAATGTCCTCTATTGTTATCAATTTGACTCACGGTTGCTGTATGATGTTTGGTGGTTCCTTTGATCCGGCGTACACCTTGACTATCCATGCGCTCCCAAGTCTAGTCCAGCCTACCACGAACAAGAGGAATGCGGCGCTCGTTCAGCGACACATTCAAGAGACACTGGGAGTCATTGCGTCGAGAGGTTATGTACGCTTTGTCGCCACTCCAGAGGATAATGTCGCTATTGGCGGTAAGACGATTGCTGCTGAAATTAATGAATCCAGTAATGCCATGGCTGAGGACAAGCCTGCCGAGATAAAAAAAGGCGCCAAGTCGACTCGGAAGATTGGTGTCAAGGTAATCCATTTTCCCGTTTCCTTGGCCGCGGATCGTAGTTCCGATAGCTAATACTGATTTAGTCATTTGGGGGCTTCCGATCAACATCTATGAGTGATCTTGCGAAGGTTCCCACGCCACCCCCGAGTACTTCAGACGAGACTACGCCCTTCACGACTATTCCCGAAGTACCTCCCACGCCGCCTGAGGACGACGGGTTGGGCGATCTGGTCGAGCAGAAACCAATCAAGACGGCGCCGCGTCGTAAAAGTTTGCGGTTCAGTCTTTTTAGTGGAAAGACAACGGCATAAATAGGAAACGGGCCGAAATCGTTAGGACCGTTTCCTGAGGCTGAGACTTATACCTTATGATCAGCACGACCGAACGATCTGACCATTCAACGGCGATAACTAAGATAATCATGTTGCCACAACAAACTTATGAACGGAACGATGGAACACCGCTCGGTATTCATTGCATCGCATGGCTTGGGAAGCCTTGCATCGGAGTTGGGCGAATATGCATACAGCAGGACATGATATCGGTGTTATTCTTATGCTCGTCTTTTGAGTCGTAATTAGTGCATTGTATGAATTACTTATTGAGTGACGAGTCGGGACATGCAAATACCTGGATTGGAAGCCCATAGACTAATGAGGGTAAAACATGTTGTACGCAAACGACTTTACCGGAATTATATCATCAGGATATTAGCTAATCCAACGCCAGCAAGCCTTAACCAATCTATGACTGATGGTCTTCGTGCTTACGATGAGCATCGAGGAGGGACATGCTGAGTAAATAGGTTGATGATAGAGTAAGCATGGGATGACGCGAATGTCATCATCATTATAAGCCGATGCCTGGTGGCGGCGTTCGCCTAAGGAGCCGGTCCGGCTTCGAAACCGAAACTAAGGAGAAACCGCATCCGGGATGCAGTTCGCCGAGCCGGTCCCGTGAGTTACGGTGATGTGGAAGAGGTCCGAGGTCCTTATAGCTGATTGGGCTCACTAAAGTAACGGTATATGTAAGAAGAGATGGTGTAGGTATTCATATAGAAGCTAGTGTGTCGTTAAATTTTTTTTAAAAAAAGGAACTAGACGAGAACTAATGTCTCAGGGAGGCGTGACTCGGGCATCTATAAAAAAGGTACACAATGGTCTGAGACTCCCTTACTGTATAATCAAAACCAGGGCTATTAAATGGAGCTCTTGGCGACGGATGTTTGCTTCATGAGACGTTGCCATGATAAGGTAGGTATGTATGTATGTATGTAGTTTATGTGTCTTGCCTTCCTAGGATACCGATCATTACCTAAAGCAAGGAAAAGAGATCTCGAATGTTTCATCGAGTTTGCGATGGTTAATGACTTAAGCTTATCCTCGATCCTTTGCAGCTGAATGGTTCTAGGGTCGTATTGTGGTGGTTCGAAGTTGACTCATGTTATACATATGTTGAGCAAGGGTACCTAGGTAAGACTTGTTGGTGCTACGGTGGGTGTTGGAGATGGACATAATGGAGATCCAAGGTTGAATTGTGACACTATTCGAGTATTAGTTGAGAACATGGTTCTCTGCCAATTGTCAATTCAGGGAATTAAATGCGGAGTCACCTGGAAAAGTGGAACTTAACAGCTGAAGCTAACTTCTCCAGGGCTGCATGTCGTCGTCTACTCCACCTTAAACGTCTCCCAATCCTTTACGTCGCTCATTGTTACTATTGATCCCATTGAGAGTAAAATGAGCCCCTTCATACTTTAGGTGATTAAGGTTCCTTATTCTGTATGGAGCGAAACTCTATCTCATCTACACGGAGGGCTTCCATGATTTCTTCCGGGATTTGCTAATATTAATGTTGCGCGACACGGTGTTCAATTAATTCAATTGACCTCGGGATCCAAGGTGTCACTTCAGAACCCGTCGACAAGCTGAATCAAAAAGATCCTCACACACATCCCTCTCTACCGAAAACACCCTGGCAACGCTGTGCACCTCTGCCTGCTATTTCCTCTAGCTCGCCGCTATTTATTGCAACCGTAAAACGACGAACACTGCATAGCGGTCATCATTGGTGCAACGGCACCTGGTGAGTCAGCCCGCGCCGACCTGTTGGGTTCTAGTCAAGAGAACATTGAATCTATTCGTTGCCGTATAGAAAGCTGACTCAGAATTCTTCATCTCACAGACCAGAGTACGACTTCAGACGGACACAACGTTCGCTCACGTTAATACGGATTTTTTTTTTCTCGTCTCTCCCTCTCTGTATCTGTCGTCCATGCTGCGGGGGAGGGGAGGCTAGGGCCATCGCGCGTTTGATTACCTAGCGTAACAAGATAAGAGCCCAGGGTCAGGTCTTTTTCAAGTTATACTCTTCCATCATGGAGGTGAGACATTGACTTTTACTTTTCTTACCCTTTTCCAGATATTTCCTTGATTATGAATCCAAAATGCCACTTGAGCTGGTATTGCCCAGTGGCACAACAACACCGCCGCGTATCATCGCCGACGCTTTTTTCAGGGAGGCCGTCGTCATCTCATCGATAGCTACCCATGTCTGTGCCTGTCAGGTTACTCCTGTTGCTGCCGTTAGTTTTTTTTTCTCTGACCATACGCGTCTGACACGCAGTCATGATGTGCAGTGGTTATGTCGGTTTTAAGTACATTACCCTCCATTGTTATTTTTATTATTGCCATTAGGCAAACGTACATTCCGGGGCCGAGCTTGCAAACGAAGAGATTATCATACCCTGATTACCATCTACCCGAGTCGCCCAGGCGAAAAGCCCCGAGCTGTTTGATTTGTACGACGGTGAGATCAGCAATGAAATCATCTCGCTCCTTCTTACGGATTTTCAGGAGCAATATGCCCTGTTTTGATCGAGCTGAGCACCCCAGACCCGTGGCTTCTTCCCGTCGTGAGATTTGATATATCCCTGGTCGATTTCGCCTCCATGCAGCCACCCAGACGTCGCAATCTTTGAGCACTGCGATCTTGCATTTCCCTACCCGTCCCTGTGGGCTCGGCAACGTCGTTTGCAGATTGGCTCGTTGGCTAGCTTATAAACCAGCCGACAAGCCACAAGCAATGAGCCTCCGGCAATCCGATATCATATGAGACTCACCTTGAATAGCTTCCGTTTCGTGTCATTCAGCAGATATGAGCCAAGGAAGAACTCTATATCCATACGAGGGGCACTTCTGCTCTATTCAGATCACCCCTTGATGTATCTAGGCCTTATGTTTTTCGTTGACAAGCATTTCTTCATGTCGTTCTATTCTCTTTGACCCCTTTATGTTGTCGTTATGTCTTCTCGGCTTCGCGGTTTGGACGCTTTCGATTCCGAGGAATCTCAGGAGCAGATACAAGGGATATCGTCTGGTCCCTCCAGCCTCGCGCAACAAGCTCTGACACGTGTGTATGAACAGGATCAAAGACAGCGAAAGAATGGCCCGAGGGTGCCCGAGCAACTTCCAGATCTGTCTGCAAAAGGGAAACCTAGGTTGCTTCTGATGGGACAGAGAAGGTACGCCGTCGCATAGCTAGTATGGGGCAGTGACTAACTCCACTGTAGGAGCGGTAAATCATCGATATCGAGTGTGGTTTTTCACAAGTTGCCTCCAAGCGAGACCTTATTTCTTGAGTCAACGGCACGTATCCAGAAAGACACTATGCCGTAAGGACTTGATACCTATCCGCTATGAGTTTGGGTCCGTTCTTTCTAACGTGGCTCCGTAGGTCTTTCATGGACTTTCAAGTGTGGGACTTTCCAGGTCAGATTGACATATTTGACAATCCGACGTTCGATATCGACGCCATGTTTGGTGAGATCGGTGCCCTTATTTGGGTCATCGATGCTCAGGACGATTACCTGGAGGCCGTAGCACGCCTGAACGTGACTATATTAAACCTCCAGCGAACGTACCCAAACATTAAGATCGAGGTATTCATTCACAAGGTAGACGGTTTATCAGATGACTACAAGTTGGATATCCAACGAGACATTACTATACGAATCCAGGACGAACTCTCCGATCACGGTTTTGAGAATGCGCCGGTGACGTTCCACTTGACTAGTATTTACAATCACAGCATCTTCGAGGCATTTAGCAAGGTAATACAGAAACTCATCCCTCGACTCGGTATACTCGAGGCGATGTTGACCAACCTCTGTCGTACCTGCCGCTTCGAAAAAGCGTACCTCTTCGACGTCTTGTCCAAGATATACATTGCTACTGACAGTGAGCCGGCGGACATGGCGAGCTACGAGATCTGCTCCGATTACATTGACGTCATAATAGACGTCACGGAGGTCTACGGCAGCTGGCCCCGGACACAGAAGTATCGCGAGGCGCTGGAAGGCCCGCCCTGGAACCAGAAGATAGAGGACCAGGTGGCATCCGGGTGTGCCGAGAGCTGCATGGTGCTGAGTGATGGGAACAAACCCATAATACTACGCGAGGTCGATAAGTACCTCGCCCTAGTCGCGATCATGAAGGAGGATAGCTACGATAAGATGCCGCTGGTGAATATGAATGTGGAGGTTGTTGTGCAGGGGGTTAAGGAGTTCTTCGAGATTACGAAGCCGAAATGAGAAGAAAAAATCAATAGGCCATTGCGATGATGAGGTTCGTGCGAAAGCCGTCTACGAAAGAGATGTTTCTGAGTGCGGTGTTTTACTGAGAAAATGTACGAGCCTTAGTTTCAGGATTAAAAACGGTGGCTCGGCCATCCGTGCCAGTCAATCTGGCGAAAATGAATGATCAACTTTTGTTGGCTCGATGCTCATGTGCAGTTCAATTGTGTCGACGTCACCTGAATGTAAAGATCATCTCCTACCGCCGAGAATGTGTATACGATGCGCTCGACACAATAAACTTATAACCATCAACGATGATCGCCGTCAATTTACTTGGCTGTGGCTCAGAAACCACTATCCGTTTACGCCCATGCGTTCCGAATATCCCATTTGATTGGTCGTACCAGCTCAATGTAACTCACACCGCATCTTGGTATTGAACATCTCTACCTATATTATGAGGCGCAATTATGAAGATGATACCTATGTCACAGCCTTGCAATACCAATACTATGCCAATCCTAGATGACTAATTAGGTACCTAATGTAAGATCCGGAAACATATACCTCGAAGTAGAAAGATTGACTCGAATTGACGGGTTTTTACGGCCGTCGGAGCACCCGGAGAGCTGAAGCAAGGGCGTTACAAAGAACTCGGGCGAATTGAGTTTTCAGGACGCTTGGGTGTAACGGTCAGCGCAGACGTTCGAATACCTCTTGACTACTTACATACATACCTCATACTCATAGACACGCGTGCTTGGCCCTGTCCAGCACAGCAGGGGTACGGTTCAATATGCGCGGTCTATCCATCCTCTCGCTCTCGCCCTCACTCTTTCTCTACGCAGCTGCAACCGCAGCCGGCGCAGATCTTGCCCAATTCGCGCTACAGAAAGTCCTACAGGACGGCCTGGAAGTCTTCGGGCCAGCCTCCTCCTCCTCCTCCTCCTTCTCCCCTTTCCCTTCTTCCTCGACCCCCAACCCCAATCCCAACCCCTACGCGAACTGGATGTCCTCCCTCCCGGACTCCACACCCCTCGCTCACCTCAACATCCCCGGCCTCCACGACGCAGCAACCTGGAACTACTCACAAGCGACCCAAGACGCCCTGGCACCCGCCACCCGCTGCGACGGCGAGATAATCTACCCGGCCCCCGTATACCGGTGCCAGCGGCGCGGGATGGCCGCCGCCCTGGACGCCGGCGCGCGCTTCTTCGACCTGCGCGTCGCGCTCGACCCGCCGGACCAGAATCTCGTGTTCTGGCACTCCTCCGCCCTGGTCTCGGCCGGGGCCACGGTGGAGGACGTGCTGTTCGGGTTCTACGCGTGGTTGGAGACGCACGGCGGGGAGACCGTGCTGCTGAGCTTCCAGTACGAGGCGGGGACGAGGGCGAACGCGACGTTTGACGGGAGGGCGAGGGGATTGCTGAGGGGGGTTTTGGGGGGTGGGGTGGCGAGGAGGTATGTTAGGCAGGACGGAGGCGGGTATTTGGGGATGCTGGGGGAGAGCCGTGGGAAGATTGTGCTGGTGAGGAGGTTTGATTTGGATGGCGAGGATGGAGAGGGGGAAGAGGGTGGGAGTGGGCTGCCGGGGCTGCATCTGAGTCCGACGAAGTGGCCGGATAACGACCCCGACGCGTTTGCGCTGGTGTATAATGAGACGACGAACGCGACGGCGTACGTGGAGGACTACTACGAGCCTGACGCGCTTGGGACGAACTCGACGGTTGAGGAGAATGTGGCTACGAAGTTCAGGGCTGTGAGAGCGCACTTAGAGAAGGCTGCTGCTGCTTACACTGCGGATGGCGGTGCTGAGGATACGGATAGCTTGTTCATCACGTTTGCGTCAGCTGAGCATAACACCAATATCCCGCCCGTCGTGCCTGAGACCATGGCGTTGGGAAATGGCACGGACGCGACCCCTGACGGCGGCGTGAACCACCAGCTGGTACCGCTACTGCAGGAGTTGCGCGGGAGTAGGCTAGGCATTGTAGTGGTGGATTTCTTCGATGAGCCGGCGGAGCTGGTTGGACTCATAATAGGCTCTTAGTAATCTTACGCTTAGGTACTTCGGCCCTGCTCTACTCTGAATTCTAGTTAAAGGCCGTAGCGACGACATTTATACCACCAATTTTTACACTCCTGGGAGCCATTGCTACGACTTGTCACTGAATTCAAGTTGTCGTTTGGGCTTAATATCTAACTACTAGGATAAGCGGATAAGTATCACTGTTAGTAAGATTGAAAGACACTATTTAAGGAATGATTTACATGTAAATCTATCAAGCATTAGCTGTACTAAGCATGGAGCGTATCACGATGTAAGGGCTAAGGTAAGGTTGATATCAATATCATATTAATACAGCATCTTCGAAAGCATAGATTAAATGAGTTTGGCAAAGTATTATACGCAAATAACGCCAATCTTTAACGGGTTTAGCTCGAGCTTGATGCTCTGCGATTCCCTTTCTCACTCGTAGAAACGTCAAATGTTCCTTGTTAGAGGGGTCCTTGAGGGGTCCTTAAGTGATCAGACTTACGATTGCAAAGATCGAGTCCCATCGAGAGAGCCATACGCCTCTTAGATTGGCTGAGCGACGGAATCACTGAGATGTTTGTGGTTGATGGTTTGACAACTTGAATCCCGAGATCCGCAAGGACTCACATAGGCCCGTCTGTTCACCCTATTATCCCCAGTGAAGGAGAAGCGAGGAGCGCAGTATACGATGCACTACTAGAGATGACGTAGCGACCTCTTGCCTCAGTTAAATTGACGTAATGTAGCGGAGGGACATTGTTCTGCAATTCTTGCGTAATGCCGCAAGCGAGGTCCTAAATTTTCGGTCTCGTACTCAATAGAGGTACCCGGGCGGTTAGGTATCTGGATCCTATCGCAGAGCTTCCAGAAACGACAACCACAATTCAAGAGGAATGAATAGCCATCGTATTGCTGTATAGACCCTAGTTGAAACGTACATTTGTATTTGTATTTGAACACGGTGTCGTTCTCAAGATCGAGGGTAATTCGAAGCCGCCTAGTGAAAGGGCAGGAATACGAGAACTGAGGTCGGAATGGCATTGAAGACTTGGAGCGCCATTCAGGAGTATGACGATTTTGTTGGGAAACCTTCGGTCTCAACTTTATCCTATATTTCTTGTCGCAGACCGTGCCATCCAATCTCAGAAAGCCCACCGGACAGGACGATCCGTGGAATGACGATATTCAAACGTTCCATGCCTAAATTAGGCCATCGACTCGCAAATCAACAGATAACCCCTTTCCTAGTATCCACCTAAGCATTCAAATAAGAGCAATTGTCATCATAACATCCATATTTCTAAGCATTTAGTCAGGCAGCGGCGAAGAATTGAGAGCCTACGTTGCAAAGTCGAATTCTTTTGAAACCGGCTCGGTCCGTTTAATTATTGATGTTTTCAGGAAGAGTATCAGATCTTTATATTAAACTTCTGAATGCGCCGTAGTATTTGGAATTTCTCCCAGCCAGAGACTGCAGGTCCGGATATTATTGAAGCGGCCCGTGTGGCCGGCTCAATAGGACCGGGAAAATACGTCCCTAGTGAGCTCCGCTAAACTCCACAGCGTTGAAGCGAGAGGCTCCCGGCCGTAGATGTAACAACGTTATTGTCGCGGTCCAAATAAGCATCGGACGCTAGTCATGCATATGGTGGTCCCTATGTCTTACTTCGTGTGGTCGCCAAGACCAAGAGACAGATACCTACCTACTACATGTGTAGCAAGCAGAAAAGATGAAATTGCAACACCTATAGTTAAACTACATGTGTTTCGCACCTTAACAAGAATCGAACTTACCTGTTGGTCCCTTGGGACTACTCCGAAGTCGCGAAGATCTGTGCCAGGGGGGAATTTAGAAATTGGATGGTATCGGCCAGGAAGGCATTGTTCTAGCTTTGAATGATAATAGGTTCCCGTCAAGACAAATAGCATGGCAGTCGGATACATAATCGATGGCCATGGGTCTCTGATGAAATAGATGCGCCATTGGACCCCTATGAGACAACGAAGCGGGTGCGTGTGTGTATCGGAACCGAGGAGGTAGAGTGCGAGATAAGCTACCGTAAAAGCCTACTCGCGATAGGACACACATGAACGCACCAACCATTCAGATAGTCCGGTAGCGACTCCACCAGGAGTCAACCGTACGAGGGTCAGGATTCGGCTTGGAAGAAGTAGCCTATAAGTCCGAGCTGAAGCCGGAGAATATATTATGTAAACCTCGACGCTAACCTTGTTATATAAGCGTATATACGGTAAGGCATGGGCTCCTTCGAGATTCGGTATAGAACCGAAGACCTACATGTCGGGACCGGCCGTCGGGCACCTCATCGGTCCGGAGCAAACATCGAATAGCACCACCGACCCAATCCAGACCGTATTTTCATATCAAATCGCAAAGTACAGCTGAATACGCCAGCCACAGTCGGATAAGTCCTAGCTGTCATCTGGTGGATCCGAGAAAGTCCCCAACGACGGTATATGGATTATTACCCTTAAATGAAACGTTCATGTTGAAGGAATTAGAAATGAAGCAGTTATGTTTTTTTGTGCAGATGTAGGCTCGCATTTGTGCCCTTGTCTAATTCCTTGAGGGTATCCATCCTTCAGATGTACTGTCGTCGTTGTCGTCGGTCACAACGGGGGTTCCAATGGCCGATCAGACAAAAGATCCCAGCTGTATCTTAGGAATCAATACACTGGATTCGTTATAGTGTAGAAACAATCATTCATGATGCCAATCGAGGCATGCCCACACTACCTAGGTACGTTATTATCAGGTCTTCAATAGAAGTTGGTGGGTTTAAGTCTGAAGCTGTGCCACAGACAGACAGGTTCAAACCTTAGAGGGTCAAGATTAAAGCGGCCCTTAGTGGTCAGTGCGGTCTATCTTTTTCCCTTAGGCGAAACATGAACCTTATCAGGTTGTCAGCCTGGAGGTAGCTACGTACATGTATGTATGTATGTACCTGTATGTAAGTACCCGAAAAAGATGATTCCAAATGATCTGCTAGCGTTTCTTCAACGTCGTTCAAAAACATTGCAACATTACACTATCCAACGAACACTTGATGATACCTATACTGGACAAAATTCTCCATCCGGGAATAAGAAAATAAAATGCGTGTGACAGCAACGGCTTCTTGGCAGTTGCTATCCCTTACGGAATTTGTTGAAGTAAAGGTAAGACTTACTCTCGGGGAGCACTACATGACCAACTGCGCGTTTGTTGTCTAGAATAGAGATGACTGCGCCAATCGTACCGAGCAAGCCGATTGTTAAAATTGATCGTTACAAAAACAGCCCACCGGAAGCCGCCAAGATCTTAGATGCGGTCTCTTGTGCGTCATTAACGGGATATTATTAGATTCCTCTTTTTTTCTTTTTTTTTTTTTCCTTTCCTCCCCTCTCCGCGAAATATCTCGTCGTCGATCTACTCGTCACTATCGGTTCGCTAGCATATACTGATCGAGGCTAGTCGTCTACTAAATGAAACACGTGGGAATCATTACTTCAAAAGGCGGCCCGGCTAACGTAGACCGTCCGGAGTTTCCAATGCGGGATGGTCTGCCAGCCCGCCATCGATACCCGCCTAGGCCTCCATTCAATTTCATGCAAGTGCCGGGATCTTACCAATCATAGCAATGGCTAACAGCTTGGCTTACTTGACCTACATGCCCTCCATGGACCTCATCGAACCTTGGAAGAACCTCTCATGATATTCCTGATATTCCCATGCACGCCCCGCTGACAATCCAATGGTAATTCTACGAAATTGTGGCATGCAAACCCTCCATGTACTACAGGGTTGACCACTACGATGCCCGATGCAACCATGCAAGGTTTGCGCCGCTCGAAGGTGAGCCTTGTCCGGATGCAAGTGCTCATCTACCTGATAGATAGTATTACTAACCATATACCGGCCTCTCTACCCGCCTGGTGGGGATAGTGATATATCGGTGTAACGCCCAAATGGTGCCCTACATGTCTTCAGACTACCTAGGTAGCTAAGCTATCTACTGGGCAGCTCTTTGCTAAGCCAATTGGGCTCGCTGATTGGATTCGGTCAAGCTGGGCCAAGACAAATTGGCTTGGCCTTCGAGCTCACCTTTTCTTTTTTTAGATCCCTCGCCAACAGTCGTTGGTAGAAGGGTTGCACTCATCTCGACACCCCCACACCCGAATCACTACTGCCCATGCAGAAACCACTGTTCCTGACGGTTGTGATGAAGTTTACAGATGGTAACTTAACACGACGAGAATATATCGCTCCAGTTACATGGGTTCATCAGAATTGGCAGGTGGTTCTATCTTTTCTGGATAGGCGCCCTGACATAAGAAAAGAAATGAATATGGCCGGTCTCCTCCCTGACGTAGATCTCTGTTCGATAATCAACGGTTGGGATGAGACCGCCCGAGATTATTTACTGCGCCTTTCCTCTAATATGAAAATGAAAAGCATCCAACAATACTAAAATAATACTAAAATACCATATTATCTCCGGGACCGCTCTCTTGGGAGTTCATAACGGCTTATAACGGCTTCCTATGAAGTTCCAAGGACGTTTATTGAGCACGCGAATCAAGAACAAAGCATGACGCCACCAAAGTTAGTTATGTGGAATATATCTATCCCGTGAGCTATCACATCACCGCTAAGTGGTTAGATCGTTTACATCCCCTACCCTGTCATGCACGAGTCGTCATTGCCAACCAACTTTACGTCTCCGTTGCAAGCGCTTGATGCTGTCCGCCCATTGTGGCACCGTAATCATCTACCCACGAATTTACGCCGAGGCGAATGATGGATGCCATCCCTGATATCTACCTAATACGTACCATATGTACCCCTTCGAGCCAAGGTTCTCATCACACCTCTCCGGGCATGGGGTTCGGACACATTAACTACATCCGAGCTTGACTTACGAATATCTTCGGCCTTACTGGCAGCTATTCTAGAGTAGTGCAAAATTTTGTGGAGATGACCCTAGCCTGCAGATAAAGGGCGTAGGTAATGGAAACAATGAGAGGGTGTAAGTCAAGTGGCATGTTTTGTAATGTAATGCAAGACTTCTGATTATTCAGGGTACTCTACGCTAGAGCCTCACGGCAGCCTTTGACTCTAGCCTAGGTACTTGAAGGTAGGTTTATGTAAGTCCCGTTTTTCTTTCTCTCCTTTGTTATAAAATGTTGCCTTCCCATCATCACGCGACAGGTAGTTTCCTACTGTACTTGTCAGGATCTCTATCTCACTGAGTTCCCTCCTCTATAGCGTATTTCTTGAAGGAACAAGGGGTGAGCAAACGAGGCAAGATGAGTTATATTACTACCTCCACTGCTCTTCTTGGGCTTCTGGGCCTTGTCTCTGCTGGGTGCCCTTTCGCCGACCCGAGTGCTCTTCGCTCTCGGGCGGAGGCAACTACCGATGACCCAGTAGGCAGTGCCATGATCGATGACAGCACTGGATACTTCACCGATGATGTGGGTGGTCAGATCGAAGAACAAGACACCCTGAGAGCTGGTAACAGAGGTCCTTCCCTGTTAGAAGATTTCATCTTCCGCCAAAAGATCACACATTTCGATCATGAGAGAGTGAGCCAAATGAATTTTCTTTCCGCAGCTAATTCTGTGAGCTGTAATACACTCAGGACATTGCTATTTTATCAATATGTCAGTGCTGTGAAGTATACTAATCGGTTGCTAGGTCCCTGAACGAGCAGGTATTGGTCTATGATTTAAGTTCATATGATATATTTAGACTAATTTTACCCCAAGTCCACGCAAGAGGTGCTGGCGCTCATGGAACATTCACCAGTTATGGTGATTGGAGCAACCTAACAGCTGCTTCGTTCTTAAACACTGCTGGCAAAGAAACTCCTGTCTTCGTTCGGTTCTCTACAGTAGCAGGATCGCGCGGAAGTGCTGACACGGCGCGTGATGTACATGGGTTTGCCACGAGATTGTAAGCTTATATCTCTCCATCCAGGAAGCTTACTAACGCCATGCATAGCTATACCGACGAAGGCAACTTTGGTATGCATAGCTCTTACTCGTTACCACACAATGGGCACTAACACTTTTAAGATATCGTGGGAAATAACATTCCAGTGTTCTTCATTCAAGATGCTATCAGGTTCCCGGATCTAATTCACGCGGTGAAGCCAAGTCCAGATAGTGAGATACCGCAAGCAGCTACAGCACATGACTCGGCTTGGGACTTCTTTTCTCAACAACCGAGCACGCTCCATACTCTGTTCTGGGCGATGGCTGGTTTTGGTATCCCGCGAAGCTTTAGGCATATGGTCGGTATTGACTCAGCACTCTAAATAGATTCGATGCTAACTCGTTCTATAGGACGGCTTTGGTGTTCACACTTTCCGACTTGTCACTGATGATGGAGCGTCTAAGCTTGTCAAGTGGCATTGGAAGACGAGGCAAGGAAGAGCCAGCTTATACTGGGAGGAGGCTCAAACCCTTGCTGGTAAGAATGCAGATTCTCACCGTCAAGATCTGTTCGAAGCGATCGCTTCCGGCAACGGTCCAGAGTATGAACTTGCAGTCCAAGTTGTCGACGAGGACCAGATGCTCGCATTCGGATTTGATTTGCTGGACCCTACTAAGATCCTTCCTGAGGAATACGCCCCTCTGCAGAAGTTGGGCGTCATGAAGCTGCACACAAACCCCACAAACTACTTCGCAGAAACCGAGCAAATCATGGTAGGTCACCCACGTCATCGGTTCCGTTTACCGAACTAGGTCTAGTCATTGTGTGCTGTCCAGATGCTGACGCAAGCTGTAGTTCCAACCTGGACACATTGTACGAGGCGTAGACTTCACTGAGGACCCCTTGCTTCAAGGTCGCATCTTCTCTTACCTGGACACTCAACTTAACCGACACGGTGGACCCAATTTTGAACAGCTGCCCATTAATCGCCCTGTCGTCCCCATACATAACAACAACCGCGATGGCGCAGGCCAGAACTTAATTCACAAGAACATACACCCTTGTAAGTCTACTCTTCGCCTCTTGGGGGCTTGATATTCATTACGCGGGAAGTCAACTAACACAGTCTCGAGATACCCCTAACTCACTGAATGGTGGATTCCCAAGCCAAGCAAATCAAAATAACGGTCGTGGTTACTTCAACGCCCCGTCTCGAACCGCCGGTCCCAATCTCGTCCGCGGCCTGTCGTCCACCTTCGACGACCACTGGTCGCAGCCGCGACTATTCTACAACTCACTGACCCCCATCGAGCAGCAGTTCCTCATCAACGCCATCCGCTTCGAGGTCAGCCATCTGCAGTCTGCCGACGTCAAGCAGAACGTCCTGACTCAGCTCAACCAAATCAGCAATGACATCGCCGTGCGCGTGGCTTCTGCCTTGGGCCTGGAGGCTCCCGCGCCGAACAGCACGTACTATCATACTAACACGACACGCGGAATTAGCATTACGAACGAGACCCTGCCCACAGTAGCGACCCTGAAGGTCGGCATCTTGGCCACCACCACCAGGGCCAACGGCACGAACGCCCTGGACCAGGCCCGCAGCCTGAAGGACCGCCTCGCCACCGAGAACCTCACCGCGACGGTCGTGGCCGAGAGCCTAGTCGAAGGCGTCGATAGGACGTACAGCGCGGCCGACGCAACGGACTTCGACGCCGTAGTCGTGACTTCGGGCGCCGACTCCGCAGGCCTCTTCGCCCTGTCGCCGGGCGGCCTGAGCCCCCTGTACCCGCCGCTCCGGCCGCTGCAGATTGCTAACAGCGCGTTCCTGTTTGGTAAGCCTGTTGGTTATTTCGGGGGTTCAGACCCGAGCAGCTCGCTCACGGCCGCGGGATGGGATCCCCAGGCCGACGGCGTGTATGCGAGCACCAGCGTGGATGACCTGACGAGCGGGTTGGTGGACGGGCTGAAGACGTATAAGTTTACCGGACGGTATCCTGTGGATGGGACGTCATGATACCTTGGGATAGCGTAATTATGGGGGAGGGGAAGAATTAAAAGTACTTGTCCTGGAACCAAGGAGGATGGAAATTCTGAATAGTGGGTTTCGAGTATTTACTTTTTGATCTTCTGAGTTGAGATAGTGGATTTTTTTTTTTGTAGATACCTTTTAACTGCCTACCTATGTACTTAGGTATTTAGAAATTGACGCCAGTCTTAATTAAATGCTTAGTTGTTGCTAGTGGTGTATTCTTTTCTATTTCCTGTCTCTTTCCTGTCCCAACTTAAGCTTCTTCCAATTGTTCTTTGAGCCTTCTCATGAACATGATAGTGTAATGTATCCTGCTTACTGAATTTACATAAGAAGCTTCCTTTGGCGAATGCATATCATGTTACTGGGTACCTGGTACTTAGAGATATGCAAGGGAAGAGATATGGTTGGCGGTAGATGTTGGCATGTTACTCTTACCCCTTTCCTCCCTAATGAACTCCCTGGCGTAGATGATAGTCGTACGCTGAGAGGTTTCGGATGGATTTGAAGCCGTGTACTCCTGTGGATAACCCGAACGATTGTTTACTTCTATTTATAATTTCAGTTTATACGAGATAGTGATTATATATCAATCTGTTTATTCTTGTCTGAGACGTTGGAGTGAACTGCTAAGCATGCTCCCTCATTCCGGGGCTGTGTGCGCCTTTCTAATGTCCGTACCTGTGCTCAAAGTATCGTATTTATTAGCCTAGGTAGGGAGAGACAATGATCGACTTAGGGAAACAGGTACGTACAAAGTCTTGGGAGACAAATAAATCGCCATCAATAAATAAGAAATTTGTAGTAAAAACTAATTATGTAATATAAATATGTATATTCTCGCCAGAGAACTCGTATGTCCTGAAGAACACAATATAGTGATTGGTGAGCAGCCCCTGACCGAGTACTAAGAACACCACTGGGCTGTCTTTCTCACTATACTAAAAAGTTTAAGGGGTGCCTAAGTACAGGGAAGGACCCACATAAAGTCCCTTCCTATACGTGGATCACATACGAACATCACATCACGAGATTCACGGGCAGTACGACCTCGTAAACTCTCTTTGAAGGTAAATTCCCTCTACACGTGGGAAGAGGAGATTTGAAAAATTTTAACTTGGTTTCTCTCACTTGATTTCTCCCACATCTCATTTCATTAACATCTATCCCAACACCACTCGCCAGTTTTGCAACTCAGTCACCCCCTACGACATGCCACCAAGACCTACAGCATTTCACTTTCTGCTTTTATAATCTCAGAACAGTTTTCAGTCAAGACTATAGAACGAAACTCCCATATGTTATGAAGAGAACTTAACCACTGTAAGGATGTGCATCTTGACATGGCACCGAGACAGAGAAAGCTGTCAAAACGTTTCCGCCTCAACGAGTCGGCAAGATGAGCAACCTACCTTGAAGTAGCCCGATGTATCTCAGAAAAAGTCGAAGATATGCAACCATTCGTGAGACATACGGAGCCCCTACTACTGCTAGAACAAGAACAGCTGGACAACCGTCAACTGGATCTCAGGCAAAGATGACAACAGAAAACAACAAGCAGCAAGCCTAAAATTGTCGTATCTGTTGAAATTCTGCTTGAGCAACAATTAAGAGCCTGGCAGGAGTGGCATGTGAGAGGGAAGAGAACCCCCGTCACCGCTCCTCTGTGATCTATCAATTTGAAAGGGACTAAACTACCAACAATCTCGATTTCAATCGTTCTTCGAACATCGACATATCAACACTTAAGAAGAACGACTTTGACGACAAAAGACCCGGGACCAATTGGCGTCCTCGTCAATTTTCTTTTGTTGAAAGGGGCAGATGATAGGCTTCAGGCACTAGAGCCATCATTCAGCAGCCGCGACAAACACCTGCATTAATTCATAACTCGATAGCGAGTAGCTAGCATAACTCTCAATTCTACAACTTATTCTACTTACCATTGGAACATCCCAACATTTGTGGCCACTCACATTGTACATGGGTGGACGGGAGACTGGCCAGACTCAGACTCCCTTATGGAACACTCATCCGGGCGATCATCTCCCTACTTGGAGATATATTTACCACTACGCTTAGCCAATCCCACGCGATTAGTTGTTGACAAACCTTTGGGAGACGATTTCAATGATACGGTTCCTGATCCAGGTATTCGGAGCTCCTCAGCCATGACCATAACCTATTGCCAAACCCCAACATAGCTACCTAGTAAGTGCTTCCTGAGGCCCACGATCTTTACTTTGAGGATTATACTAACTTAGAAGACATGACGAGAATGTGCCCGAAGAACATCAAGTATAATCGAGAAGGGACGACGTCGATAATACAGGCGAGAAGAGGAGCGAGGACTAGAGAGCTTATGGATGTCATCATCTTGAACTCCGAAGAGCGAGGAAAACTCTACAGTTGTCGTCAACAAGACAACAGTGGTAAAGACGGCAACGCCAGTCAAATCAATGACAGTGACAGCTCTCAGCCAGTTGTTGTCACCAACTTTCGGCCAACTTGGTGACACTAGAAAGTGTTTATTAGTGAAGCCATCATGATAACAGAGAGGGATGGAAGCAATCTGTGTTATACATGTGTTAACACATCATTTTATTAATGACTTAGCTAAGGACACAACAAATTAAGACGAAAAAGCGGAAATTACAGGATCCAGATGATGATGAACCCCGGGTTTTCAAACGTCCAGCGCTCTAATCGTACTTATAGTATCGGCGCAGTTTTCACCGGGCCCTTATACCACGGCGCCTTTAGCTGTCGATCATCACCTAGATATCAAGGCTAAAGAGGGTGATCACTTCGCCCTTTGATGAGTTACTGTAGGGTTGAGTAGGCGGTTGTCCATGATTCTACTAGCGTAGGTGGGGAATGGGAATGTATAAACTACCTAATTGAATGGGTGTAGGTTACCTGAGATTCCAGAGTTGGGTAATGTATAAGAGAACAAATACATGCCGAACTTTGCGGCATATAGAACGTTTACCTTACACCACTCTATTGACAAGTGAATATCAGAGCCACCGTTAGAACATCGAGACTGAACGCCCGACCTCCTTTTTAACCACAACTCATAATCATGTCTGTGTCTGAGAGTCCTAAGTCGTCTATAAACCAGCTAAACTAAAGGGTAATCCATATTATCTAATCTACCCACGGAGTTACTACAGGCTATCTCCCTCCCTCCCACCTACGTAGGTAGTAGGGTAGCAATCGTTCGTCTCACCGGACCGAGACCCACCCGGAACTACTCCCCTTACCCAAAGTCGAAGGTCGGTCGGCCGATCCCCGGCATATCTGTGTACATAACACATGACCGGCGGCTCATGCTCCTCCCTAAGACAAGAAAACGAATTCATGCAAGACATACTTGCATCGCATGGACGAGGCCGTCACGTGAGCGAGCCGAGGTCTTGGGTCAGCGGTGGGATCGTGGCCGCAGGAAGGGCCGCGGGATATGGGGCGAGTTGGCGGATATGATGGATATGAGAGGCTAGGATAGGGTGTTGGAATGAGGGAATATGGGATGGACAGGGGGAGAAATGAAGGGCGTGGGGGCTTAGTATAGGGATTACCTGGAGAGGTTATTGGCTGGTATTGTGAAGGATGAGGTTGTTGGTTACCTAGGTAGGCACTGCAGGAGCCTGGTGTGTATACGGATCGGACCCGAGACAAGGGTCGAGGAGATCGTTGCTGCAACGGCCTTCCGAATAGGGTTGGCTTGTCAGATCAAATCGGCCCCCGGTGGGACAAGGCTTGTTGATAGGCTGGCCGCGGACTTCCGAACCCGGGTTGTGGGTTAGGCTCCGGATCGGTTCTTGGGTGAGAACTTTACTTTTCTTTCCCCCTTTTTTTTCGTGATTGGAAGGCACTTGTCAATGACTTCAAATTACTCTAGTTGTGAGAGAGAGAGAGCCTTAGAAGGACTTTACTGTTATGGTAGGAGGACGGACAATGGATGTTGTTCACGTCTTTCGAATCTTAACACGGCTCGAGCCGCCTTTACCAGGATCGGGATTCGGACTTCGAGGGTAAAGTCCGAACGAGCTCTGCTATAAACACAGTATCTAGAGATTGTCTATCAATTGAACAAGTATTTTAAGGCTCCTAGTAAATGCGAGCGGATGGACTGTGTGCTGGGCCTCTCGGCTGGTATTGAAAGGTAGGCTATATTTCTTCGTTGGCCACACTACACATAAGTAGGTAGATGCTCCTTTAATGGGAAATTCTTGTGACATATCCTTCTCGTATAAGTTCCAGTTTAACATCTCCCGTTCGTAATCCACATTGTGGGCACAGTGTCAGTTTAAAACTGTGCTTAGAATGGCATGGAGGTAGGTAGCCGTACGAACTTAGCCTTAATACGTAACTGTCACTGAAAAAGGAATAGCTAGCTCCTCGACTGAGTTCTACGATAGAGTAATATAGAAAAGCCAATTCCGTACAAGAATCTAGGGAAGCGGATATCTTTTAAGTCTGGTCTACAGGTCAGTAGGCACATTTGATAATATTACAAGCGATATGTCCATGTCTAGGTACATGCAGTGGTAGAATAGCATGCATTTGGTTCATATGATCTGATTTGTTTATAACGCTGTTATTGCAAAAGGACGACGAATACACGGAAATTCCTAAGGAGTTTCTTGCCACGCTCGAGGTAGATGATACTAAGGCTGATATATCTGATGGCGTTCACGTAACCTAATGCACCCCTATCTGCTATCCGGTGAAAGCAAACGCACCCGGCCACCCCAATTGCAACGGCGCCGTTCCAATAGTGTCCTATGCGAAACCCCTAATACAAGTTATGCATGTATAAACCCATGCCGCAACCAAATCTTTACACAAATTAATCCTCTTCATCGCCCTCTGCATCCTGCTCCTCGTCCTCTTCCGCAGGCTGACTAGAACGACCGTTCTCACGGTGTTGTTCCGCATCACCACCGTTGCCATTCTGGGCTTGCTCCCCCTCACCTTCACCCTCGTCGCCCTCCTCCTCCTTACCATACGGATGGTCGCGGTAAAGGTTCATCCAGGCCCTAATATCGTCGCTAGGGTCCTCAACAACAACGTCCAACTGGTCCACGTTGCGCTCCTCCAGGTCCACGTCCGCGGGTACGTATCCAATAGTGCGGGCGATCTTCTTTGCGCGCTGGGGCTTGATGGTGCTCCGCTGCATGACGGGGTAATAGAAGACGGCCTTCTGCTCGATCATCTCATCCTCGTTGAACGCTAGCACAACCTCCTCGTCGTACTTAGTCTGATTACTAAGCTCGAGCTCCTTGTCCGTCTCGTACGTGCGCACGCGCGGGAACATGAAATTCGGCTTTCCGTTACTACGGTGCGTGTACAAGCTCTCATCGTCGTGGTCCGGGTTCTCCAAGTCGAACTTCTGCCGGAACCGCTCCGACGCGTCCAGGCTGTCGTTGAGGAAGAAGTCGTAGTCCATCAGGTTCTGCGGCTTGGGCACGTGCGCCGGGTCCCGCTCGTGCGCCTGCATGGCCAGCGCGAAGGCCGCCTCCTCCGCCTCGCTCTTGCTGATGGGCTTGAGGATGCCGTTGAGGAGCCGGCGGTCGTAGACGCGGGTCGGCGGCAGCGGGTTGTGCGTGAACTTGAAGGTCACGTAGGCGCCTGAGTCTGGGAAGGCATCCAGGTCGGGGATCAGCGGGAAAGCGTCGACGAGCTTAACGTTGCGATTCGAGGGATGCTTGACCCTGCTCTTGTCCTTAAGATTCGCAGCGGCCACGGCAAAGCCATGGTCTATCTTCCGCTTGATGGCGGCCGGCGAGTCGACGTCCGGCTCTGGGGACGGCCGCTTGAGGGGTCGCTTCGGTGTCGGGTTGTTGTTGTTATTGATGTTGCTGCGAAGAGCACCGCCGTCATGGCGCTTGGTAGTTACGGAGGAAATGTACTCCGTTCGTCGGAGGAATGACACGTTGGCCTCGTGGGTCTTAGGTTGACCTAGACTACCGGGAGGTCTGAGAAGAGCGCGATCGCGTGGATGGATCTGTGGTTGTTGTGTAGGTGCTTGGATAGCTACGTCTCAAGTCAGTCAGATGCTCAATATCAAGATATGTCCATCGTGGACTCGCAGCTCTCTATACTCACAACTCTCGTCACCGTCAAATACTCCCGGCATTCCGACCAAGTCTAACGGCATGCCCAACTCCGCATCAGCCTCGATATTCAACGGCTGCTCTCTGGCCAGTCTCGAAGCGAACTCCATTGCCGTATATCGACCGCTAGCTAGGCCGGTATTGGGGATGTCGAGGAGCTTCGGGGGGAAAGGGGGAGCTGGTAACGCATTGGAGTATCGGATTCGGGCGATGAAGTCTTGGTGGATAGAGCGGTGCTCGCCATTACGCGACGAGGACGCCATCGTGATGATGGCTTACGGAGGTAAGTAGGCAAGAGAAGGGGGAGGGATAAAGGACAAAGGATTGACGATGGGAGCGAAACCTCGCCGAACGGGTGGAAGTTGTTTAAATTGTCGTCAATTTCAATTGAAATTATTGGAGAGATTCGGACTTTGTATAATAACGAATAATCGAAGGTGAATCTAGAAAGGCGGTCTCGAACTATGTTGGATTGGTTGCTTGCGGTTCGAAGGTGCGCGTCGCGATTGGCAGCTGGGGGTACTTGGTGGTAGGCGAAGATTTCCGGTCGCAAAAAAAAAAAAGTGGTCGAACCGTCCAAGCTTTATCGCTATCAGCAAGGCTGGATGGAGTATACTGTATAGGGTATACTGTATAGGTATCATTCCACCTTACATCCACCTTGAACCCATAAACCACCACACCCTAATACGTTCTATTAAAAAGAATAATGCCCGTAATAGTCTTGGAAAATCATTATTATTCTGTTCTTCAGTATGAGCTCTATTAATGGTGATCCTGGAACATTCAAGCCTGTGCCACATCCACTTTCATACTGCTAGCATTTCTCCTCCAACCAGGGATATCTCCCTTGGAGGCCGACCAGCAATTACCTAGGCGCTCACCGAATTACTCCATGCGGACCACATAACCCCTTACACCTCATACGGAATGTCTGTATCGTAATTTGTACAGTCAAGCCTTATCGTACACCACCGTGCTATGACCTTCGTGATTAGAATGCATAGAAAACTGTCTACACTGTTCGTTTAGACTTTTGAGTACTCTTTTCTGAGTACTATCATCCCCACTTCGAGCCTGATCAATATCCATATGAAGTCCAGACTCAAGAGGTGCTGCTCTTGCCGTATTTAGCCTTGCCGAACGAGAATGGCACATATCGGTACTTGATCATGTGCTGGATTTGCTTGCGCACTACAGACGGGATTAGCAAACTCGGTCAACCGAACTATGGCTCCACGATGACTCACTAGTCAGAACGAAGAGGATGATCCAATACATCACCAACACGGGCCAAAAGACCGGCACGTTGAAGATCTCGAACCAACTGCACGTAAAGGCGATAGCGATGGCGCGAGTCGCCTCGTGCCAGAACTTGAACTCGGGGAGTCGGCGGATGAATGGTCGGAACTCCTCGTCTTGCTTCGTCGGGAGACCACCGGCCGATCCATCTTCCATTTCGTTATCGAGCATGTCGTTCGAAGGGTCGAACTTGGGCTGTAGGAAGGCTAGGAATAGGTTGAGAAGGTAGATACCGAGCGCGTACGCAACTAGTCAGTATTAGCTATCTGTCCATTCTTCTTCTCGTCATTGCAGGGAAGTTTATCCTACCGATGTACCAGCCTTGCGCAAGGAGAATGCGCAGAAAGAAGACGCCTAGAAATGCGCCTGTACCGATCCATCGGTATAGTACGAATGGAGTTGATTGATCTAATAGAGCTTGGTATTGCTACAGAATATTAGTTGTGTTTATTTTAGGATATAATCGTTGGCGCAATGAGTGAGACATACTCTCTGAATCTTGGACGTCTGGGCCGTGACGGCCGCGAAAGGGGTCTGCTCCGGCTCGACGTTATCCATGATGGATGATGGATGATAAGTAGGTCGCTTTCTCGATAAAAAAAAATTGGCGTTACAATAGAATCGCGACGGCACTGAGTACTATTTCTTGAGATAAAAACCGGTGTAAGATGAAGATGAGTATGGTTTAGTGAGGCTGTCTTAACGGCGTGTGTGATTAAAGAAGATGGAGTCTCTTCTCCAATTTGCACGTCGCGACTTTTCGAGATCTGCGCCTGCTAGGTGAGTAGCAACCAACTTTTTGGGAACAAATGTGGCCAGCTTAATTAAACTGTGACGAGCCACATTTGCTACTTAAGCCACATATTACAATGGGTCTAACGTGAATGGTCCAAACCCTAGGTACGTAGGCCACGCAAGCCCACGTCGGTCCCTCAATTCCCCGCTGTCCCCCTTTATCTACATATCACCTGGTACGTGATTGTTTAGTGCGAAATACCACGTAGCGGGGTGTAGCTGATTACATAAGCTGACAGTCTTTATCCTCGGCCAGCTTCGGCTTCATGAGCTCATCGGCACGGAGCTCCTCTTTACGTATTTGAGCTTGAACTTCAACTAATGTACATACAAACACCACGGTTCCCAAGCTATGACCTTGATTAACACATGAATCTGACTTGTCATTAATAAAACCATTGACCCATACTATTCAGTTGATATTTTATTATCCCCATTGGAGGGTTGTGTGATCTACAGTGGTTGCCATTGATTAGCTTACCCAAGATGAACACATTACGCACCTTAAGACCGCTAGCCTCGCGCCTGCAACCATGCACACTCCCCAGAACAGTCCGCCAGTTCTCCGCCACGGCAAATAGATCCTATGAGCACATACTCGTATCCGAGCCCAAGCCGGGCGTCGGGCAAGGTGAGATGATGGCGTTATACTATACTCTTACATAGTAATTAACCCAGCCACCTTTTCCACCAGTAACCCTCAACCGGCCCAAAGCCCTCAACGCCCTATCCACGCCCCTCATCACGGAGCTGAACCAAGCCCTGGGCGAGCTCAACTCGTCGGACAAGATCTCCGTGATCGTGCTTACGGGGTCCGAGAAGGCGTTCGCGGCCGGCGCCGACATCAAGGAGATGGCGCCGCTCACCTTCTCCGAGGCGTACACCAAGGCCTTCATCGAGTCGTGGTCGCAGCTGACGACGCAGGTCAAGAAGCCCGTCATCGCGGCCGTCGCGGGCCACGCGCTGGGCGGCGGCTGCGAGCTCGCCATGATGGCGGATATCCTGTACTGCACCGAGACGGCCAACTTCGGCCAGCCCGAGATCAAGCTGGGCACGATCCCCGGCGCCGGCGGCAGCCAGAGGCTGACGAGGGCCGTCGGCAAGAGCCGCGCCATGGAGCTCATCCTCACGGGCAAGTCGTTTACTGGTGTGGACGCCGCGCAGTGGGGGCTCGCGGCCAAGGCGTTCCCCAGCTACCAGGCGCTTATGGAGGGCGCGCTGAAGACGGCGGAGACGATTGCCGGATACTCAAAGGTGGCGATTATTGCGGCGAAGGAGGTCGTGAATAAGAGCCAGGACTTACCTCTGAGAGACGGGGTCGAGTATGAGAGGAGGGTGTTCCATAGCTTGTTTGGCACCCAGGATCAGAAGATTGGAATGAAGGCTTTTGCCGAGAAGAAGAAGCCCGAGTGGAAGCATGAATAAGCGGCTATTGTGCTGTGACTTGGCTGATTGGTATAGAAAGAGGAGGCGGCCGGTATGCTCAGCTGATCAGGCTTGTCTACATGGACGAATTCTACGATAGCTTCTTACCTAAAGTTGAAGGCTTCAGATCGTGTAGAATTCTAATGATACATCACACGTAAAGTACATACAAAGTACCAATATACATGTACGATTATGCGTAGGCGGGTCGAGACCGTCGGTTACTGTCCTTAATCTAAGAGGAGGAATAATATATTGATTACCACGGCTATGCTCCGATGGTGTGGGCCATGTACTGTAGCATGCATGGATGGGCGGGTATCGGATAGGGCTGAGGGATTTGGTGTTCCCCACCCATTTTTATGTACTGTATGGTGTACTATCACTAGGCTTATGCAAGTGTGTGATTTTATGCATAGGTTTAATCCGTACATACCTGACTACTGGGCTGTACCACAGCAATTACGGTTCAGGAAAAGCTTCATGACAGGCTGATAGAAACAGCAAGATAGAAAGAACTTAGAAACTGACCGGAAGATTCAACTTTAACTCTATAACACATCTGCTTGGGACGACATCAGCCGAAGTAAGACTACTTTTAAAAATCTACGCCTTGACACCCGAAAACTTAACTATAGGCGTATATCAAATTTTAAACTGCTATGACATGTAGGTATTGATTTTGGATTGAAGTGCTCGTCTAACACATGTATAGGAATGGGATGCTACCCACGAAAAACTTGCTCGTAAAAATGCCATGGTAGTTCCCTTAACTTCTCACTCAGAATTGGCCAACCAATTTCCCACAAACCTTCAGCCTCTAAAACCCTCCCACTGACAATACGGTTTGAACCTAGCGGTTGTCGTAGCGACAGAACCAAAGACCAAGCTAAACTATAATCACGGTGACTCATCTCCGGTCGAGCATAAGAACCGCAGCAACCGCTCCTATAAAAGATTTCCTACCGTTAGCACGATGACTGACGGACTGGAAGATTCGTACACGCGTAATCATCTCTCTAAGAGAATACAAGGAGATCATAAATATATTCCACAAGTTAACATCACTGCAAGACCCACCTTGCATGTTGGGAACTGGGGAAATTCATCACCATAAATCTATGGTCGATCTGATCCGACGAATAATGACTAATGATGATTCTGCGCAAAACAACTCCGCTGCCGCTGGCTCTGCCAGGCTTGGAGGATCGCGCGTCGCTGAAGTCAACCGAGGAGGGCGGTATTTCGTTCGTCGTTCGTCGTTCGTCGCTCCTCGATATATACGTCAGGGATCGAATCTAGAGAGAACTCTCTGCCGTCAACACTAGGTTGACAGACAAGAGGATTTGTGGGGTGCTCAGAGAAACACAGATATAATCATACAAAAAAGTCATGCACGTTAAGGGGTATCATGTGATAGGAGCCAGCTCCTATCATATATGTCACGAAGCACGGAAAACTTTCGACTGATGATGATATGCAGAGGATCTCCGGCGACGCTGGCTGTGGCTGGCTAGGAGAACCATGCCTGACTGAAGTCGATTATAAAGTTAGGAACTGAGGACAAGTGTCCGGTGATGGTTTGAGCAATATGAGTTGGATATATAGAGGAGAATGCTATCGGAGGAGTAGGTTGAGGTCCGACAGGAGTTGAAAGAGACAAGACGGGAGAGAGATGATGGAGCAGTTTCATGTCTGCTTTCGAGCATTAAAACAGGTAAGTCACAAAGGCGGCATCATTTCCTAAGGTCGAGGAAGGATGCGATCATAAACAGATTCTTTGGATACCTACATAGAAAGCGATATCCGCTAACACAAGAGGTAGAGCCCTCGACAGAAGGACAAGCCAACCAACTCCTGCCCTTGAACTTGTTCAATAGGGCCATTGCCATATTATATAATTGAAAACCTGAAGGTAGGTATTCTACAGATGAAGGTGTCTTAGTTTTTGCTATGGGGACCTACATAGATTACTATCATCATGAAAGCTAACTTCTAATCCAACATGTAAATGACTACCCTCTAGCTGTATTGTTTTGGAACCTATCTTCTTCCATGTAGGTGGTCTATACGTGCAATAAAAGGGGAATACTTCGAAGGAAAGTCGACTGGACATCTAGAAGGGTCTAAAGGCCTTATTTGATTGAGAGCGTCGTGGTTAAGCTGAGATATATGTAGCCCTGGAAAGGCCACCTAGGCATCCTGGGTGAAATCTGAGCTGCAGACTACATAATGTACGCAGTAACTGCTAACATAAATACATGTAGCCCTTTCTAATTGTCAATGTAGTAGCTTCACTTTGTAATCCATTATAAAGTATTCGCACTGGAATTTCTCCGTTTGTCAGAGTAAATTAGTTATGACGTCGAGTTCATTAGATGCCTGCTCATTCCCATAGCTTCTTGTCGCATGCATGACTTCCATGACTTCCTAGGAAGTCATGCGCCTCATTTTGATGGGAAGTTACGGTAAGATTTACCGTATAATGGCATTTACGGAGTTAAAAAAGTTATGCAAGTCAGCTTTTTGCACTAAATCGGAACATAAACCAATAGTACATTTACATTGTAAATAGCCTTAACAATCCCCCATCAGATTCTAAATTCTGGTCTCCAACGGCTAAAATGTCAGAGACGATCTCCATATCTTCACCGCTGTACTGGATAATGCTGACAATTGCATTTCAAAAAAAATCGAAGCTTACTATTGCTCTGACATGACTCCTAACACTATTTGCCTCTGTTCGTTTCCTTAGTTAAGCCACCCGGGCTCGCGGTCAGATGCGCAGCCTTTAGCACCATGCAGTCTACTGTGATGGGTGGTGGGCGACCCAATACGAAGTACTGTGACTCGGCAATACAATACCTAGACATCTCAGTGTTCCCCACCACTAGATTGTTTCTCTTCTCGTAGTCACTTTCGTTAAAACCTAGGTTCTACTATATCCTTCTCAACAAGTCAACGAAAGTCGCGATGGCTTCCTCAAAGCCTAGTGTCGACTTGGAGAAGGAGTTGACTTGTGCGGTAAGTTCCTAATACATCTTTTAGGTGGGGTACAAGGTATGTAGTTCAGGAAGATGCTAAACAGCTATTAGATCTGCACCGACATTCTCTACCAACCTTTGACCCTCCTCGACTGCCTACACACATTCTGCGGCTCTTGTTTAAAAGATTGGTTTGGATGGCAACAAACTGTAGCAGAAACCTCGCCAAACCCTCCCGCTCCCGGCTCGCAAAGATTCACATGTCCGTCCTGTCGTGCCCCCGTTCGGGATACTCGCCACAATGCCACCGTCAACACCTTACTTGAGATGTTCCTGACTGCCAACCCGTCAAAGGACAAGCCCGAAGATGAAAAAGACGAAATGCGCAAGAAATACAAACCCGGAGATAATGTCCTACCTGCAGTGCGCATACCCGACAAGTCGCCCGAGGAGAGACGACTAGAGGAGATGGAAAGGCAGATGCTAGAACGAGCGCGCCACATGAGCTTGCAGGATGCCGGTGTCGAAACGGGAGAGTCGTCCAGAGCAAGGCGGTATCGTGACTACAGCCGATCTGACGATAGGAGGGGTAGGTCGGACAGAGATAGCAGCCGGGATACGAGATACCGAGATGGGCATGATCGCGCTCGGAGAGACGACGAGAACAGACGCCGGGTTGATTCGAATGGTATGTTGCAACCAGACTTGCCTTTAGATGAACGGCAACGTCATAGCAGTGAATCACACCATCGATCGCGTGATTCGTCCCGGACTAGGAGGAGACAGGTAGAGCATCAGGCGTCGATAAGATCGCTGATTAGCTCATCCGACGTCGACTTCCGTGACATAGAAAGAGAAATCGAAGAGTTTGCACGACAAATCCAAGAAGAAGGTCTTCTAGATGGATTAGATCTAGACAACATCGATCTAGCCCAGAACGATGAACTAAGCAAAAAGATCACAGAGGCATATCGACGCAGGCAGAGAGAACGGACTCGTCCCCTACGGCCCGTTCAGCAGCCGAGGAGCAGCGATCCCGGTATTTCAACTCACCGATCCGAGCATGTGCGGTCCGCTTCACGACCTCCTTTGACGGATGTATCTCGACCCAGCAGCCGACCAAGGTCAAGCTCGGCACAGAGTAGACCGGGCACTAGCCAAAGCCAAGTTGACGACCGGAGTCGCCCGCCTCGCCCGCCTGTTACCTCAACCCACCTTGAAGTTCGTACTGATCCTGAAAGACGCCACAGGAGGAGAACGTCTAGCGGCGGCAGAAGTGCAACAGATCCCGTACAGCCGAGAACAGCGGAAACTACCCCACCAGCAGCCAGGTCGCAGACAGATTTAAGCTCGAGACAGCAGGGTTCCGATCCTTCATCCCGTCGCCCGTCTATTTCTGAATCGAGAAGCGCCAGCATGCCTACTACCAATTCGGCTACGCAGCTATCATTAGGCGACAATTCTCGGCCTAGAGACCTCTCTTTCAGCGGACGAGCATCTGCTGCCCAGATTCCATCGGCACCTTCTCCGGAACCCAATTCTGATGATTCTAGTAAAGCCCGACCGAAGCGAACGCGACGGCCATCAAGTCTCGTAGCTCCACAATCTCCCTTGCCTAGCCTTGGTCTCATACAATCGTCTTCGCACGGGATACACCATCAGCGAGCACGATCCCAATTTTACTATGAGCCATCAATCACATGTTCACGATGCAAACGGTCACATATCGAATACGAGCTTCATTACAACTGCTCGAAATGCCACAATGGCTCATGGAATATCTGCTTAAGTTGCTACCGTGCCGGAAAAGGCTGCGAGCACTGGTTTGGCTTCGGATATGCTGCTTTTAAAAATTGGGAGAGGGTCGTAGCAGCCGGAAACGAGGGTCTTGAACCGCCGCATATGCTGACTACGTGTCGGTACAGACAACCAAAATATGCTCCAGGCGGCGCGGAAGGACGAAGGACAATTACAACGGACGACCCGGCGAACCGCTTAGAAAGCGGCATGTTCTGCATGCGATGTTTCTCCTGGGCCAACGAGTGTTTCTGGCGCTGCGAGTCTTGCAACGAAGGCGACTGGGGCTTTTGTAATAACTGCGTGAACATGAGCAAGTGCTGCACGCATCCACTCCTCCCTCTGGCCTATGTCTCACCCTCACCAAGCTCCATTGTGCCCCCGGATAGTCCCCGGCTTGCCCGGCGTCCAAGAGGGGCGACGCTCTCCGCTGGACCTAATGCTGTCAGCCTCGGGAATTTCAAGTCGCTGACCTTCACGACGGCATGCGAGATCTGCCATGACGCTATTCCGCCAAAACATCGTAGATACCATTGCCCCGAGTGCACTAGCAAGAACGCGCCGGACGCGCAGCAGGGCGATTACGAGATTTGCGTGGACTGCTATGCTAGCTTAGTCCATAACAAACGCGTATCCGACGAGAACGGCCATGCGGGCTGGAGACGCTGTCTCGAGGGCCATAGGATGGCTATCACCGGGTTTACGGAGGGCTCGCTTGGGCTGCGACGCTGCATCTTCAACGACGTCGTCGGGGGCAGGGCGTTACACACGGAGCCGTACGAAGGCAACGGGATGTCGACCGAGGAGCAGCGCGCGGAAGGGGGCCCGCGGTTGCAGAAGTGGAGCTGGAAGGCCGCAAACGGATCCAGGCTCGAGAGGCTCGTTGCCGTGGACGTAGCTGCGACTGCGCCGGATCTGGGGACCGAATTGTTCCCGCCTGATGGAGGCGCCGGGTTGAAGGCTGTTGCGAAGTGGTCTTGGTACCCGCAGCCTGGGACGACGGATGAACTGCTGTTTCCTAAGGGAGCGGAGATTAGGGAGGTCGAGGATGTGAATGGAGAGTGGCTGTTTGGGAGCTACATGGGCACTGAGGGATTGTTCCCTGCGCCGTATGTGAGGGTTATTGAGTAGGAGGTGTCTTAAGGGGACGTTTAGGAGCATTACTAGGATAAGGGGTGAGCATTAAGCATTGTTGGGGTTTGGTAGGCTATACGGATACGCATATTGTTCGGCATTCATATTATTTGTACGGGATGCATGCATGGATAGGGGTGTGGTGGTGAGGGGGTGGGGATGATGAGTTCGAAAAGATGATACCTCGATACGCTGTCTAGTTATGTTATAAAATACATGTAATGGTCGACAATGGCTGAGACGAGATTCAGGATATCAAGCTATATGTCTCTATTCCTATCTAACATTTATGGATATACCGTAATGATAGACGAATCCATAATTATGTCATCCATGTTTGTAAAGATGTGATTTACATCATTGATTAAGTTAGTCAGGGACTAGCTACATTAGGTGCGTATTAATACAATACAGGCCTAAATAACACGGCCGAGTGCGGAAGCCGGGATGACGTGCTTCGTGGTGCGCCGGCTGTTTGGAACCGAGCCGGTACAAGCTGCCCCGCCAAAATCCAATAATTTTCTAAGAGCTTGAACGTTTCCTTTCCACCGTACATCTTTCTACTTACTCTCACCCCATACCACAGCTCGGAGAATACTACTCGCCTTCTACTACAGGTGTGGTGCTTCCCGGACCTCTTCAGCGGTGGAATTGGTGGTGTAAAATACAAGGGAGAACAACCGCAAACATGTTCCGAACAAGCGTGCGACGAATAGCGACGACGGCGCGGAGAGCCGCCGCCGTGGCTCCCGCTGTGGCAAAGGAGCCGAGTCCGCATACAATTGCTGTGTCCAAGGCGCAGGGGATCGCCAAGGGATTGACTGGCGGTATGTGTCTCTATTAATTACCTCCTAGCTGGCTAGCTACCTAGCTAGGTACCTACCCACCCACCTATACGAGCTCTCATTCGCACTATACTTCCCGACCGCAACCGCAAGATGAGTAGTAAATTGGCACAAACCCGGCTAACCTAGACACTCTATAGCAATCGGCAACACCCCGCTAATCCGCATGAACACGCTCTCCGACCAGACCGGCTGCGAAGTCCTCGGAAAAGCCGAATTCATGAACCCGGGCGGCTCGGTCAAGGACCGCGCGGCGCTCTACGTAGTCCTCGACGCAGAGGAGCGCGGGCTCCTCAAACCCGGCGGCACCGTCGTCGAGGGCACGGCGGGAAACACGGGGATCGGCCTCGCGCACGTGTGCCGCTCGCGCGGCTACAACCTCGTCATATACATGCCGAACACGCAATCGCAGGGCAAGATCGACCTTCTGCGGCTCCTCGGCGCCGAGGTCCACCCGGTGCCCGCCGTCGCCTTCGACCATCCGGATAATTACAACCACCGGGCGCGGCGGCACGCCGAAAGTTTGGAGGAAAACGCCGTGTGGACGAACCAGTTCGATAACACGGCGAACCGGAGAGCCCACGTCGAGACCACGGGCCCCGAGATCTGGGCGCAGACGGGTGGGAAGGTCGACGCGTTCACGTGCGCGACGGGGACCGCGGGCACGCTTGCCGGCGTGACGCGGTATCTCAAGGACGCCAGCGGCGGCCGCGTGAAGGCGTACCTGGCGGACCCGCCGGGGTCCGTGCTGCACAGCTACATACAGTCCGGCGGCAAGCTGGTGGAGCGCAGCGGCAGCAGCATAACGGAGGGGATAGGACAGGGACGCATAACGGATAACCTGGCGCCGGACGTCGCGCTGCTAGACGGCAGTCTGCACATCGCGGACGAGAAGAGCATCGCCATGGTGTACCGGTGCTTGGACGAAGAGGGGCTGTATCTGGGGGCGAGCAGCGCGCTGAATGTGGTTGCCGCCAAGGAGGTGGCGGAGCTGATGGGACCTGGACATACGGTTGTGACGATGCTGTGTGATGGCGCGTACAGGTATGCGGAGAGGTTGTTTAGCAGGAAGTGGTTGGAGAGCAAGGGGTTGCTTGGGGCGATACCGAAGGGGTTGGAGAAGTATATCGTGCTGCCTTGATTGGAAAAAAAGGGGGGAGGTGGAATGGTATAGGGCGGAGAATGAAGAAAAAGGAAAAAGGAAAAAGAAAAGATGAGACTAAAGCTGGGATCTGGTAAACCCGATGAAGACGAGACGAGACCATAGGCACTTAGAGAGGTGTAATTATGAGAGCGAGAAGGCATTGCTCGATAGATCGGATATACCTTTCTGTATATATGTACAAGTACAATGCGGCGGTGGTGATATTGTTACATCTGAGCTGACCTTCGTAACAAGTCTAGCCTGAAAGTCCTCATTCCCGTCAAGTTTGGCTACCTTCTTGCTCTTTTTCTAATGCTTCTTGATCTTCCCTCCATGCCTCGTTGTCATACACTTTTCTCCAAACCGCCTCGCCCCTTCGTCCCGTATCCTGGCTAACCGCTGCTCTCGCTTCCTGAACCTCCTTAGCCAGGATATCCCGTCGGCTCTGCAGCTGCGTCGAGAGCTCGGGTGAGACGACCTTGATAGCCGTCTCGAGGCCGTATAGGAGCGGCGTGGCTAGAGTAACGAATTTGTTTGGCTCAAGGAGATACCCCATCTTGTCGTAATCTCTGTATAGTTCACCAGGTTGTACTTGTAGTAATTTCTTGCCTTCAGGCCATAACCGCACAATGTCTTTGGCGTACTTGTTTAGCTTGTCGACTAAATCGGCATCAGCCTCGGGTCCTTCCTTCGCGACTAGTGCCGCGGTAAGATGCAGGGGTGCCAGGAGGACCAAGGGGTCCCGGTGGAGGGGCAGTTCACCCTCGACCATATGCTCGTCTTTTGTCCGCCTCGGCTGGTGCTCCTCCTTCTCCATCAGCTCGAGCACCATCTCAGCCCATCTCAGGGCCTTCGCCGTCGCGGCTTCATCCCAGCCGCTCTCAATAGCCTTCATTTGCACGAAATGTAGGATCTCGTTGACCTTCTCGCTAGTATCTAGCTTGAACCCCGTACGTGCTACGCCTCGCGCACACTCTATGATATCGTAGATGTGTCCCTTCTCGCCCACGATCCGCAACACCTTGCAATAGAAGCTGTGGTCGAACTTGCGTTTCGCGTACGCGATCCCTTCAAACAGCGGCCGCAGGTTGGCGAAGTCCTCCGGCGTAGAAAATTGGGAGATGGCGTTTACGACGCTGCGCCGCGTCTGCGGCATGTCACGAAACGGGTTCACATGGCGGAACTTGAGGATCTCGCCGTCGATCTCGATGATTATGGGATCCGACTGCAGCTTCTTCTCGTACTTGGGGGAGAAGATTTTTTTCCGTTGGTCGGTGGGTAGGTATGAGGGTAGGATGATCTTGTGCCGGATCATGGTGAGGAGCTCGTCTAGTTCCGGGGAGGAGGTTGGCGTGAAGTGTGCCATGCTTGCTGTAGTATATATTAGAATATGTTGAGTAGGTAGCTAGGTTATTCACGGTATGCGAATATACATACCATTCCGTCGAGTAGATGACGAGAAGGACCGCTGTGAAGATATGGCTATCCTCGTAGCACACTCGAGGGCGCCATTGCCTGCGCAGAACGCGCTCAGCGCCAATTTTCTCGACATATCTCGAGCCTATACCACCTTTAAAGGCCAACCCAATTTCAATTGTCGGTTCCGCAGATTAGGCCCTCAATATCACCAGTCCTATCGTCTTTGAAGCTTTTAATTAATCTTGAATTATCTAAAATTTCCAGATAGCGAGATAACGAGATAACGAGATAGCGGGCCGGCAGTCAACTGGCAAAGCGGGATCAAAATTTCTCCACCGGCTTATCGATAACCTTAACAACTTGCACCCAAACTTCAATCTTCAATTGCTCAGATTTTGATAAGGACTCCTTCAACACTGAGAGGGAGCCGTCTACAATCAGACACAATGGTACTCCAATCAACGCGGCGGCCGCTCAGCAGCTGGAAAGCCGTGCTCCGGCGTACCCGGAAGCAACGAGCTCAGCGAATGCCGCTGCAATTCCGATCAATGGCCACCGAGGCGACACCTACAGCACCCAAAGGAGGACCTCCACCTCCGCCAACCTCGATTCCAGTACAGAAACCTACATTCCGTATGTCCTAGCACCACTATTCATTCAGTCTATACTCCTCTCCACTACTCCAAAACTCAGACAAGTATGAGTCAACTAACACACCTCTACGTATAGACACCATAAAATCCAACATCCCCCACAAGCCAATCCGCACCGCCTTCGCAATCTACCCGCGCGTGCCCTCCGCCCACAAAGCCGCCCCATCCCCGCTCTCCTCCTACCACGCGCAGCAAATCCGGCGTCTAGACCGCACCGGCGCCCGCGCATCCCTCTTCTCCAAGCGCAACCCGGACGCCGCCAAACCGGGGGACGTCCTCCAAATAACCACGCGCAAGGGCGGCGGGGAGCCGTTCGCAGGCGTGTGCCTGTCGATCCGGCGAGCGGGCGTGGACACGGCCGTGCTCCTGCGCAACCACGTGGCCAAGGTTCCCGTCGAGATGTGGTACAAGATCTACAGCCCGAACGTGCTGGGCATCGAGATCGTGTGGCGGCGGCCCAAGAGGGCGAGGCGTGCGCGGTTGACGTACATGCGCAAGCCGAAGCACGACATGGGCAATGTGGATCACTTGGTGGAGGCGTGGCGGCGCACGAGGAACGTGTTTACGAGTAAGGGGAAGGGAAAGGGCGCGCAGAGCGCTAAGGCGGGGAGACGGTGAGAGGTTGATTGGGATGGAGAGATGGACTCTGCGACACAGGGAAGGGGGGTGTTGGGGGGGGGAGAGGGTGGAGCGAGTAGGAAAACGGGATCACTTCTCCTTTGATCTTGGTAGAGAGAAGTGGTGAATTTACGTGTACAAATCCTTACGCATTCTCTAGATGTGTACCATATGAATACAGCCTACTAGGATCCATAACTTCAGGGCTTGATAGATGTGAACTAGAAAGCTCCTCGTAGATCCTCATAAATCTATTTACCCTTGACTTGGAGTTAAAAGGCAAGTATTTGCTCATTAGAGCTGTAACACATTTTCAAGGCATGGCTTCGCATCTTGCTTTCCTGTTACATGGGAGATACCCCTGTCGTAGAATCAAGATATAGAACGTAAGCTTTGGTTTGAATTACGCTAACACCTAAGCTTTAAACGGATACATACGAAGAGTAACATAAGCAGTCCTCACTCCTCACAGTTCAAGGACAAAAGCAAAACGAGACAAGACATATTTCGCCATGAGTCCTCGTGAGTCGGTATATCCTGAACGCCATATCGAAAACAACGCCTATCCAAATAACACATGTTCTCTCCCTTCTCTGTTTCTAACGTTGGTTGCCTTTCTATTCCAAGCCTGAGCTGCCGTCTCTAATATTCTCTCTCTGTTGTATGCGGGTCTAGTCTAGCTTGTCTTGGTCCTCCACGTTTATATCCGGTCATGAGGAAAGCATGCGATTCTATGAATTAACCTGTGCTTCCGAGATACCATTGTACTGTGGGTCCTGTACCTCGGTGCCACCAGGGATTGCGGAACAACGGCGGTGGTGCAGCCTGTTCAATATCCTGATTGCGATCCGGCGTTGGCTGTGAAGCTGCTCGTCCGGATTGAGCATTCTCGGGTCCTTTTGGCTCTGTCGATTTTATCCATCCCAGGGGGCCTTTCCTCCACTAATAGTACAAGGCCGGCTGCGTATCAGCTCTCTTCCTTTGTCTGGGAGCTGGCTCATCCACATCGCCGTTTTCCTCCTTCTCTCCCTTGGCGGGTTCTGTGGTGTGTTTTCTCAAGGTGTCCATCCTGCTAAATTCCAAGGAGGAGTCCGACACTGCTATCGAGTGATGCGGATACGTAGGACCAGGATGTAAGAGACCCGTTATGACATTCCTTCTATCCACACTACGACTACGACCCCGAGGAATACTCGAAGGTCGGTGAGAGTGTTGTCCAATAGACATGGCCGAATTGCGGCGCTGCAGCCTCAGTTCCCCTTCCTCCGCCTCCTTACGATTAAGGTGCTCACTAGGTAGGAGCACGGCTCGATCGAGCCCGTAAGGTAAACCACGATGACGGCCACGAATTTGCATTGCGATGATAACAAGCTTGCCCAGGACGCTGAACTGAGAACACAATGACGCGTTGACGCCATCGTATCCCAAGCTAAGTCCAACTGTGCCATACGCACTAACGACTTCGAAAAGCACAGCGAACATGGAAAAGTCGCCGGACATAAGACGTGAACCCTCAGTAATGGTGAGGATGAAGTAGCCGACAAATATATACCACAAGTCGAAAGACAGCTGACGACGTAAATGGGTTCCCACATACGACATACTACTCTGTTGGTTATCATCGGCATCGTATGCTCCGCTATAGACACCAAGGGACTTCTCCTCGTAAACGTTCGTCCTACGAATCGATATAGCGACGGGGAAGACCGAGATATACATCATAATGAGATACGACGTTTGGACAGCTGGATGGATAAGAGAAAGGTTAATGCAGGAGAATCCGGCAGTCCTAGTAGAAGCTGCTTGAAACCAGCCGTCCAGGAAACGGATATTGAGCGGTAGACCATCAACCACTCCGTCATGAAGCTGCGATACATGTTAGTTTGAACGTTACACGGGGATTGCTATGTGAATACTCACATCGAGAATAATAAATAGAATTAAGTCCACTCCGTTAAGGACGACCAGGATGAAGAAAAGCCACCATGTAGCATTAGATGGAAACAGGAGCGTGAAACATCGCCGAGGGTGGTCCAGGAGAAACCTGAGTTCCTCCCATAGACCAGATCCCTTGGGTGCGACAAAAGAAAAAATCCAGATCATGAAACGGAGCATGATAGGAAACCCGGTGTTGCCGAGTATGATTAAAAACGACATGATGAGAAGTGGAAAGATGGCCGTATTAAAGGAATTCATGCTATCGGGGGTAAGGGTCAAGCCAAGATCCATGAATGCGGAATTGGCTGTGAAGAAACCCCACCAAACCCTGCTCTGACCGGCAGCATCTATGATCTGGCCATAGTAATCGTTATTATGAACGATCCATGGGACTAGAGTGATCATGCCGAAGATGGTATAACCCCAGAAATAGATTGTGAGGACAAGAGCAAGCGTTTTCAGGGACCGGTATTCAATACCACCCAATTCTTCTCTCTGCTCCTCCGTGAGTCCAAGGAACGCCGAGTTTCGACCCAAGGTCGGTTGCCAACTCAGGTATGGCATGGGATCTTCGGCTTTACCCTGTGTCAAGACAGATTTAATTTTCTGTAGAGGATTGACCCTAGAAGATGAAGCAGCCGTATCTGTGTGATGCAGTTTCTCTCCTTCCTTCCTAGGTTTTCGGAATTTCAATGCACCAAGAGTATGGGCAGCTGCCTCAACGTCTTCAGCAATTTCTTCAGGTAAGTGGTGTTCTTCCTTGGGTCGCCGCATGGGCTCCTCGAAATTTATTGTAAGCTGACGATCTGTACGACTTGGAAGCCGTGAAAGTCCAACTGGCCGACGTGCACCATCAACGCTTGACTCTCTCCGCCTGCGACCCGAAAGATCCTGGCCGTCGGCACCCTCTTCATCCACTAGCTCCGGTAGTGCGCCTCTATCGGCATCCCGTGGCCCAGGAATTCTAAGGACCTTCTTCTCGGCTCGTTGCCTTTCTAGAATGGCAATATGTTCGGCATCAGAGAGTTTAGGAGGGACTGGCACCTCATCATCATCTGATTCAATCGCATCGCTCCTCCTGACTTGGTCTGAAAACTTGATTTGCGGTGGCGCAAGCCGTTGGGGAGGTTGATCCTCATCTTCATGATCTGATTTATCCTTTGGATAGTTACCATTCGGGAGTGGATCATGTTTGGTTGCTCCCTCAATAGTGTAGTTATCCAACAGGATCCCATCATTGGTCATTCGAGATGCCTTGGCAGTGTTGTGCATCACAGTAATATTTCGCCCATTGACACCTTTCTCCACGTCCGCTGCACTCGCTTTGGCTTTAGTGCGAGACTTAGTGATAGAAACTCGTCGCGACGTGGCTTCTTTCACAATGTGTTGGAACCTTTTCTCGAACCAGTATAATCGGAGAAAGACCACGGAAGAGTGGATGGTGATGGGATTGGACATCATGGCGAGAAAGTAGATCACCAGTTGCTGGAAAGTGTTGAGTAAGTTGACATCAACAGTGTTTAGCCCAGCCTGGGTGTTGGCACCGCTTGCGAAAAAGAGCGCATCAATATAGGCCAATTGGCCTCGAGCAGAGGCGAATAGTAGAACGGATCCTATAATGGTCCATCCTATAATCCAGAAGTCTTTTTTGAAAGTATTAGCTCACTGTGGGCAGATATAGTATCACAGTGTCAGATAGATGAAACATACAATGAACTGTGATAAAGTTAAAATGAGGGTTTCTGGACAAGAACGATGGGCGAAGAACCTGGATAAAATCCAAGATCTGTTCACGAAGTGTGGCCATGATGCGTAGACCGGTGTATAATGGAGGTGCTTTAGTCGTCAGAGCTTAAAGCGACGGGAAAAGCCAATGTTAGAAAGCCACCGAATCGTAGACCGGGCTTATAAGGTCGCTAACAAGATCATAGATACCGAACATGATGAATGTCGTTCGTTCCGAAACTGTATAAAATCAGTCAATTTGATTCAATGGAAGGTGTTGATGAGACTAAACATTGAACAATTGAGTGCAACATCAACTAGGAACAAGACACCTTTGTGGAAGGCGAGATGAGAGGTTTAAAGGGCTAGTAGGTAAGTACTAAGTCTGTACGAGTAGCTAAATAGAATGTTACTTCGTAGGACAGGAGTACACAAGAGTACACAAGAGTACAAAGAAGGCTGAGACAAAAAGAAGGGTTTTGAGAGATGTTCCGGCTGTAAATGGGTTGACGAGGGAGGACAAGCAATGATTCAATGTGAATAGAGAGACCATAAAACCTCAATTGAAAAAAACAACAACAAGGCACTTAAAAAAAGATAGATTATTAACTCACCTCTTCATATCATTGTCATGATATCGAGTTGATTGCGACGAAGTAATGAGATGTCGAAAGAGAGCCTTGTTAGGAACTTCAGGTCTTGTTTTGGGAGGAACGTTGAGGTTGGAGCCGGCGGAGATTCGAAGGGGTGTTATTCCAACTAAGACCTAGTGGATGAACCAAGGAAGGTACTCTCGGCAATGGAAATCACGGAAGGAAACCAAACAGGAGACACCTTCCGTCAAGTAAGACTCGCAGATTGTACTTTAAGTGGACCTAGTCAAGAGTCTCAAATCTTGATAACGCTGATTGGCATTTAAACTCTGCCGCTCTGATATTCTTTTTTCTTGTCGTACGTCTCGACTTTGGAGTATGTAGGATGATAATAAAGGGGGCTTACACCCACATTGGCGGATGAGAAAATAAACGCCAAGACTGGCAACAAGAAGACCGTCGAAAATTTTACATGAGCTGCCTGAGGTTGTTTCCTCACTCCCCAGAAAAAAAAAAGAAGGGAGATCCTAGTCCTTTGAAGGTCCGAGATTGATGATGCACTTGGTCCGGGGTGGGTTGGACCACAGATAGCCGACCAACAGCGCGTTTTGAATCAAGCACAAGTCATCTAGCCTCTTCCTCTTGTTAGGTTGACAGGGATCAAGGGACTTGTCTGACTGGCTAACTTGAATTTATCTAGCTTACAATATATATAAATGTATACATATGCAAGAAAAAAGAGACACACAGCCCGGGGTAGTAGTAAGGATGGACCCGCCGGCACTCGCTGCTACGTACTACATGTATGTAGTGTATGCGTTGACTATACGTTGACGATGCGTTGAACAGGCTAGAGTGAGCTCTCTGTAACCTCTGTAAGCCTCGCTGCTACTCTGTAAGCACCCGGCATCTGAATCATCTGAATCAATTCGGCTACTAACGTCTGCCGACTATGTCCGGAAGGGCCTAGACTCTTCTTCTTCTTCTATGTGTTATACTATGGTAGATTCGTATGCGCAGACCATACGTGTTAAGTGGCCTCCATCTGCGAAATTTGGAGATGGTCGAAAAAATCCGGAAGCTTTTACAGGGACGTTAACGTGGTAGCACTGGTAGGTACCTTGACTACCTTTATACGGCCAGAGCAGGGGCGTTTGATTGGCTGACAACACACCCTCAACATGTGATAACAAGTATTTTGTTAGGAAATATACATACATACAGAAAACAAGTCGATGATGATGTCACACCTAGATGGTGTGATGTATGTCGCAAACGTGGCCCAAGCTTAAGATGATTTGTTACCTAATTGTTGAAGGTTCTCGGTTCTTGGTAGACGCTAAATTAGTCATACATCCTTATCAATTACACTATGTACATGTAGGTATGTATATATGAGAGACGGATGAATAAGAACAATCACATCTCAGAAAATGTGGTGCCTTAAGAATTGACTTACACATTGGGTACGGAGGACTATCCGGCAGAGTAGGTGAAAGTTGGAGTACTATTACCTCCCACACCGACATTACATACCATTGAATATCACCTACAAAATCTAGCAAAATGCGACTCGAGATAAGCCTCTCTCCTGTGCCTCAACGAATGCGACCCCAATCGGATCCCGTGAATGTCAGCCCATGTCGTGCAGTGTTTTGAGCAAATTTTAATAAATCCCGTAGCCACGCAATATGCACGCGATAGGTCACATTTGATACGTAGCACTGCAGCTTTGGAACCGTGGGATGGATGCATCTGTCCATTGTGCTGGAATCATTAAGCTATGTACGGCCGGGTAAAGTACATATCTCTAAGGTACGTATATAGCCACAGCCGTCCAAGTATCACCAACGGATAGCCCGCCTAAGAGTTCTACATCCCTAACCAGCGGTGAGCTTATTCGATTTATTTTATTTAATTTTATTTTATTGGGGTATATCTAACTCTCGCGCAGTCCGGGAAACACCACCGGTATGGCCCTTTCCCATACCTGATCCATAATATACATAGCACACAACGCAAATCAGCGTTGGGCTTTAAGCCTTTCTTTCTCCCGGTTGATCTTCTTGAAGAACGAGTTCTGTACCGGCTTCTTCTTGAGCGTTTTATTGGCGCCCTTTCTCTGCTCGATGTAGGCCATATCTTTACCGCCAGCGAGTTCAGCGAGGTCACCAGCTGTACGCTTATACCGAGGCTTCTTCCTCACTCCCGGGCCATAGAAGAGATCGTCGGCGACATCGTCTTCATCTTCCGCCCTCTTAGCCTCTGTATCAATCACAATGGTCTGGAGTAGTTCCCGGCGTTCTTGCGCCGTCTTGTAAGCGAGCCCTTCCATCTCCTCCATCCCGGTAAGTTGCGTAATAACCTTGAAAGAGTACCCCTGATCCACCAGAAAAGCCTGTCGTTTAGTCGAGTAGTACATCTCAGGAGTATCCCTAGAGACTAAGGAGTAGAAGAAAGCGTTGAATCCCTCGTCCGATCTCCTCTTCGCTCGAAGAATACGGCCTAATCGTTGTGCTTCCTGGCGACGAGATCCATAATGTGAAGATATCTGGATCAAACAGGTGGCTTCCGGGAGGTCGAGAGATGTGTCACCAATCTTCGACAAGAAAATGGTTTTGATCTGTGGGTTGTGCATGAAGTTGTCTAATACTATCATCCGCTCTGCATTGCTGGTGGACCCACAAATGTATGCCTTCCCTAGAGCTGTAGCGATCTTTTTCAAAGCGTAGACATTATCCGAAAAGACAATGATCTTGTCGCCTCGTTTCTCATGGTAGTCGATAAGGAATTGGCAGGCTTGAATCTTGCGGGGGTTCATGACATATAGGTTCTGTTGAAGGCCCCTATTCTTCTTTTGTCTATTGAATTCATCGAAGAATTCTGATGTCATCGGACACCAGACCTCAGCGCACTGAACCTTGGCTATGTGGCCTTGCTCCGATAGCTCCATCCAATTAGCCTCATACAGCTTTGGGCCGATGAGGAAGTTCAAATCTGAAATCTTGTCATCTTCTCTAAGAAGAGTTGCAGTTAAACCAAGCTTCGCATGGCTCTTGATCGAATGTGAGACCTTGCGGAAAATGTTGGCGGGCACAACGTGAACCTCATCTAAAATCATTAGACCCCATTCATTCTCTCGTAGAAACCGCATGATCTTTTCGGAATCGTGAGCCCTCTTCTTGCCTGAACTTGTTACCATAGGATAAGTCGTGACAATAATACCGGTATTGCCAGGAAATTTCGATTTATGATCGGAGGTAAACAGGGTAATGTCTTCGGGTCTAATATTAGACCATTTTAGGAACTCGTTACGCCACTGGTTTGCTGACATTGTGCTAGTGCAGAGAACGATGGTGCCCTTTTTGATTGTGCATGCCGCAGTGATGCCCACCAAGGTCTTGCCTGCACCACATGGCAACACAATAATACCACTCTTTGCTCGCCCATTTCCAAACATTTTGCTAAGACTCTTCTCCTGGTAACTCCGAATCTGCGTAGCAGGCCGTAGGTCGATCTCGAGATTTGCATTCTTGTCATCGTTACGGAAATCATACTCCTCTAACATGGGATACTGGATATCCAATGCGCGCTTCTGGACTATTTCGATAGTATCGTCCCTAATTTCGAAAGCATGCACGGCCTCCTGATTATCATCGTCGTCATCTACCCTAAGGGCATCGTAGGGATTCTGATCTTTAGTTGCCTCAGCCGTCTCCTGCTGAGTCTTCTCATCTTTCTTGATTTGTGCTTGCTGTACTCCTGCGGCGTTGGAGGTTCCGGGAATGACAAGACCGCCCATTGAAGGGGCGCTAGTGACCGTCTCAGTACCTTGAACGCGGCATGGGCCAATAACGGGATCCTTCAATAGCTTTTGCAAGACTTCAGGATCGGAACTCTCGACGAAGTATTTCGTATCTTTAATGACCAACTTTACTTTTCCATAACTGGAGGCACAGCTTCCGATGAAACTTGTGATCGATTCCGGGACAGGGGTCTTTGAGAAACGTTCCAGGGTATTGATGATGTCTCGAGGCTGCAGTCCAACTGACACAGCAGCGTACAGACTGTGACTGGTAAGAGCATACTCGTGAATGAAGGTCGGTCGCGACAAAGGCTCGGCGACGGTAATTAGGAAATCTTTCGCCTGTTCTGCCAATGGGCTAAAGTTCTCAAGAATGATTCGGCCCCTCTGAGGATCTATCCAAATAGGACGGTTCTTGAAGTCGGGTTTCAGTGGTAGGTACGAGAAATCCCGTCTGCCATCTCTAAAGAACTGCCTCGAAGTCCAATCTTCTTCATGTGCTGTTTTGTTTCGGAATGTTGCGAGCGAGAATCGATCTACGACTTTTTGCAATTGTTCTTCGTTCTCGACAGGTAGTTCATCTAGAGAATCTTGGGCATCATCGTCACTAGCGATAGATCGAGGCGTAGAAGGACCAGGTGTCGAAGTGGTGGAGGCCTTTCCCGACTTAGCGGGTCCCTTAACATCTTGAGTAGTTCAGCATCATTAGTTTTACAAAGCGATATAAGACAAGTTAAACATACTCCCTGAAGCTTTCCTCTTTACAGGCATCTTGACGAGAAGGACGTTTTGAAGGATGTAGATGTAAAGAGAGAGAATGTAAAACCACAACCAGAAGGAGGCGATGATTACCTTGTAGGCAGAGACCTCAAAGAGCTTTGTGTTATGTAACGAGAACGATGGAGTCAGTCGGAGAATTTCCGGTGGCACTATGTATGAAGGAAGTACCTGTGAGTGGGACAATAGTAATGGTCCGTGCGCCTGCATCAATTCGCAAGGTGCACGCCATAAGACTCACCTTGACGCCCACCTACCGCCTTCCGATTTTGAAATTAGTAATGAGGTACCTAAAGTACTTGTTTGACCGCCCTCGCCCTATCAACTTTCTGCCGACAGAAAGTTTTAATTGTAAATTCAAATTCCCCGCCAACCGTTTCACCCCACCAAGAGCAAGAGTCGCCCAGTATCAAAAACTTCAACCTTGACAACTTTCGCGTCGCGTCTCGTAGACTTTAACTCTCAATCATCTTATTTTGAGCTTGGAAGGCCATGAGAGAGGATAATACGAGTGTTTATTGTCTTTGTCAAGGTTCTTTCTTTCCAATGCTCACTTAGAATTCATTGATTAAAACCTATCTCCCTTCAGATCCTGACATCGAATCGTAATCATGGCGACCCATACCGCAATGGCCCAAGGCAGTGATGCCTCAATACGAAGATCCTTGGAACAGCGTGTTGGTATCCTACATTATGTGACACAGAAGGAGCATGGCTGGTACGGCCAAATTCGCACGAGGTATGTAGAAATATGGATAGATAATTTCATTCTTCTTCGGCTTAGTGTTAACAAATTTCAGGTTCACTGATTTCCAAGTCTATGAGATCAACAGTAAGGGAGAAGTGGTTCACCTGCATGATTTTCCAACGAATGCAAAAGAGTTGGCGAAGACCGTGAGTTCATCGCTGGCTTTGGGTGAATGACCAATGGATGAGCAGACGACTAACCTTTGTCATAGGAGACTCCCCGCCAGTCAACTACGACATCTGAGATTCGTCAATCATCTCAATCAAACGAGGGTAATACCATAGCTAGTGGTGCTAGTATTGATGCTACGAAAACACAAGAACCTCGTGCTCCAGCCAATCCAGAGCAGCCAAAGGATGGGGAAGAATCTACTACTATATCTCCATCTGATCGAACAATTTTGGCCGACCTCCTCAGCCAAACCACTGCAGAGGAGCTGATTGATTTGTATGGTAAGGCCAACAAGGACAAGAAAGCCCAACCCAAAGTCTCTACTGCTGTGAAGATCGCGGCAATATCTGACAAAGCTCAAAGATCCAAAGTTCACTCGGTAAGCTCTTCGACCTCCTCCTCGATGATAAGAGTTAACGTCGCTTAGGAGATTCGCCGTATATTCGGTGGTCAACTTGATACTATAACTGATGGTGATGGATCTATCAAGGCCACCCTTGCTGGTAGGGGCGGTCAACAATGGGGCAACCGCTCTAGGAACGAGAGGTCCAGAAACAATGGACAGAGCGCCGGTCAGGCTCAAGACGGCAGATTTTTGCATTTCACGCTCTACAAGGAGAACCGAGACACCATGGATGCGATAAATCAAATTGCTCGTGTTCTCAACCTCAAGCCTTCTTTCTTTGGTACAGCTGGTACCAAGGACCGCCGTGCTGTGACGACCCAGCGAGTCAGTATGCGAAGACGAAACCCCCAATCACTGGTTCACATTAACACTAAGATAAACGGGGTGAAGATCGGGGATTTCAAGTTCGAAGATTATCATATCCATCTAGGGCAGCATAGCGGCAACGAGTTCGTGATTGTTGTTAAGAACTGCTTCTTCAGTGGAACTGAAGGCTTAACCTTTGAGCAAAAGCTTGGCGTTGCAAGAACCACCATTGATTCCGCACTAGAACAGGTCAACCAGAAGGGGTTTATTAATTATTACGGCACTCAACGATTTGGTACTCATGAGATTGGAACCGAAGAGATTGGCATGAAGATCCTCAGGCGAGATTTCTCAGGGGCTGTGCGAGCTTTGTTATCCTTCAACCCCGACTTGCTGAATGCCTCCGACCCAAGTTCCATTGAGCCAATGCGACGTGAGGATGCAACTCGCGCAAGAGCTTGTTCGATCTTCTTAGACACAGGTGATCTCCAAGAAGCGCTCAAACACCTACCCAGAAGATGTTTTGTCGAGTCCACATTAATGCGCCACCTTAGTAAACAGCCCAAGGATTTCCTCGGGGCACTCCTATCAATCAATCGGGGGATGCGATCGATGTATGTTCACGCATACCAATCTTTAGTATGGAATTCCGCAGCAAGCAAGCGATGGGAACTCTTCGGTTCACGAGTAGTCAAGGGGGACTTGGTTCTCATCAAGGCCGAGACTTCTACCTCACAGGCAGATCGACAGAAGATGGAGGGTGACGAGGAGACGATCCATCTTGCCGAGGAAGGATCTATTACCGAAGAGACGCGCGGGCTCAAGGCACATACACTCACGGAGGAGGAAGCTAACAGCGGGAAATATTCCATCTTCGATGTCGTATTGCCCTCTCCCGGATGGGATGTTGTATACCCAGACAATGAGCTTGCACAATTCTACGTAGAATTCATGGCCAAGGAAGAGAACGGGGGACTAGACCCTCATAATATGCTTCGTCAACAGAAGGATTTTAGTCTTCCTGGATCCTATCGGAAGCTAATGGGCAAATTCATTGGCACCGCCAGCGCCTCAGTTCAACCATACTCAAACGACACAGAGCAATTAGTGCCGACTGATCTAGATCTGATACGATCTCGCAAGGCTAAAGAAGCATCAGAGCGTGCAGCCGCTCGGCGGGACACGAACGCTCCGTCATCGGCATGGCAAAACTTCGCCGACAATGTAAAGGACACTGACCTTCAAGAAGCCCGAGCTACGGCCGAGAGACGAAAAGCCGACGAGTCTTCTGACTTGCCGGAGGGTCGAACTAGAGACACCTGGGTGCAGACGTCAGTCGATAGGAGCAACAAACGCATCAAGATTGCTATACAAACCGATGACCTCAAGCGAGAAAGTGAGAATGATGCATCGCACCCTCAAGGAGACGAGATGCAGGTGGACGAAGACGTGGCTAATCAGCCAAGCACAACCGAAGGGACGCAGTCGACGGGGCACGACGATACAAATGATGGCGTCTCAGGAGTCATTACAACCCTTACATCACAGGTGCGAGCAGTTGCAAGAATTGCCATGCAGCTACTCATGGCAGCGTTGAGAGTGTTTACTGACAATAATATCATCAAGACCGATAAGACTGCTATTCAGTCTGGAGTGCAACCCGAAGGAGAGGTGTCGACGGTCCCTTTGGAGGGGGCTAATAGCGACGGTCATCTAGACGTAACAGAGCAGCCAGTTAGTAATAAGGAGGTCCTAGCGTCTGATGACCCCAAGCCAAAGAACAACGCCGAAGATGACGAGCATGTAACGAACAAACCCGAACAATTGGCCGACGCCGTCACCAGTGGAAAACCAACGGCCGAGTCACATCAAGCGCCCACCCCTACTACTACTACTGATGAGAAGAAGATTGCAGTGATCCTTCGATTTGCGCTGAACACCAGCCAGTACGCGACTATTGCCCTTCGAGAAATAGAAGGGATGGTTCTCGCAAGTGATGACGGCCCTCAACTTGATTAGGCAGCTTTCCCCCATAAGTCGTTGTTCAGATTTGCAATCCTACTTACACACACGGATCACCAGTCCTCTAGTCGGCCAATATACATCTTGGTGGAATACGGACATATGTCCCTAATCGAGATCTGTTTGAGCTGATACGTACCGAAGACGGTAAGGTCCTCAGTTCACTGTGAACCACACTAACTTAACGTCATGATCCAGGGTGCATATCCTTTATTGAGGACTCTACGCACCCAAATGGTCGTAACATGTGCAGGTATGCGGCCTTGTCAGTTCGCTACGGAAATTTGCCGGAGGATCGAGAAAATAAAAAGAAGAAAATACCTAAATACAACTTGTGGCACAACGAGAGATAATGATTTGGGGGGCTTTTGAAAGTGTAGCTTAGGTCATGATAGCATAGTAGACTAGATACCCCATTGCTGTTGAGCTAATGTATACGCTTTGCTACTTATTCGTCATAATCCTTAACTCGCTATAGTTCTTTTCTCAAACTAGACTTCGCCCCAAAGAATGAGGATCGGAACTCATTAACGGTGATAGTTGTTCATTCCTTCCCATAATATCTCTTTGTTGCGCCGGGCATCGAAATCGAAATATTCTCGAAGCGTGGCTTCCCTTTGTCTTCTCGGATCAAGCATCCGAGTTTTACGTCCGTATCTCGATCCGATTTTTTGACTGACCTCTAAAAAAGTTATGATATGATTTGATTACATCCCTACATCCCGACATCCCTATGATATATCCCTATAACTTATCTCTTCTATAGACTTACGACGCAGAAGACAAAGAATTAACCTCCTTGGAACTGCTTATTATCAGTTATAACCCGGAATGAGCGTGCTCGATCGAATTACGAGATATAACCATGGCGTTCGCTCAATACGCGATCTACCAAAACTGCATATCAAACCCAAACCGGCTGGCATTAGCGACTCTGGGCAAGAACGTGGTCTGTTTAGTAGGCAGCGGGAAATTATGAACCAGGTAATGCGATCCAGAGAGAGAAGTCGTCACTCGTGGGCGATATTAAGAATACCTAGGTCTTGAGCCCGACTATAAGACACTTTGGTTTCGATGGGGCTTCCAGCCTGTCCTTTACCAGGGGGCCGGTATTTCCAAGAGGTATATCAGCTTGCCTTCGGACCTTCAATCTTCCCATCCTTTAATACCCGGTGATAGTAAATATCCACTAACAATGTATCCTCCCAACTCCAGCTCGATCCCCGGTCCCCCCGGCCCCCTTCGAACCAGAACTAGACTGGGACCGGGACGCCCTCCTCGAGCTCTCAGACCAAATCAGAGCCAGCCTCCAACGCACCAAGACGGCACACCCATACGCCGACAAGCTAACCGCCTTCCTCGAGGCCGCGCTCCGCGACGCGGAGCTTCTACGTCCCGGCCGCCCCACCCTCGACTTCGACACCATCGAGTACGCGCGCCTCGACAAGCTGGTCGCCGAGATAGTCAGCATGGAGGATACAGTGCGCATTGCCCCGACCTCCACCAAGGCATTTGGCGACGTAGTGCCGTGTCTCTCACGGTACCGCGCCGACCTGGCTAACGCGAAGACCCTGCTGCGCGGGTGGAGGCGCCGGTTTCGCGAGCAGTACTTCGCAATGGATCAGCATCGATGCGCGACCCTTGTCAAGACGGGTAGGCTGAGGGATGTGGAGTTCAATGGGGAGACTGCGTGTGAGCTGGGGGAGTGGTATACCAGGGTTGGGGAGTTGGTTCCGGAGCTTGAGGGGGATTTGCAGTTTGATCCTGGGCAGTGAGTACTTTCCTCCTCCTCCTCCTCCTCCTCCTACCTCGTTTTTTTCTGTTATGGTATTCACTATATGAAGTTGGTGGTTGAACATCACGTGCGCGGAGCGAGACGGCATAGTGGCGAGTTCGTTCGAGACGCCGACGAAGGGCCGGTACGGGATTAATAGCTTACCTCTTCTGACGGGCCGGGAGGAGATGATACGCCCAAATACGCATAAATACATTCGTGAGGGGAGAGCCGCAGACATGCACATCGCTCTGATATCCCAAGTCGGACGCCAGATCCGAGTTCTCAGGGGCTACAGGTTGAAAAGTATTCTGGCTCCACAAGCGGGCCTGCGGTATGATGGACTGTAAGTCATTCTCCTGCGTAATTATTTTTCTGTGTCTACGCTGGAGTTAGCCGCGGCCGACATGGTGCTTACTCGTCCATCGAACAGCTTCACAATCAAACAGTACGGGTGCAAGCAAGATAGCAAGACGGGGCTCTACCGCCTAGAGCTAACTCTCGAGAGAGTACCAGATCAGAAGATGTCTCTGGAGGATCTTAAGAGCATTCCAAGACCGTCCCAGCTCGACGACTGGAACTTGTACGAGAAGCTTGAGGGCGATAAGATTAAATTGGTCCAAGGGGAGGCGAGTTACCTAGAGTGGAAGCTTAGGCGCCAGGAGGAGAAGATTGATAGGGAAGGTTGGAGAAGAGCAAAACTGTTTCGAGTATCCTTTTCGCAGTAAGGTTGTTGACGTCGGTTCGAGTGGTGTTGGGAACTGGTTAATAAGCTCTTAAGGAGTTTAATTTTAGTGACCGGGTAACTAATAGTAATCGTGATTATGCGTCCCAAATCGCTCAAGACCTATATAGATCATCGTAATGGACGCTTTCTCCTATTGTTTGCGACTAGCTGGAGTATTTTGGGGGAGGCTCTTGATTCCTTCTTAATTCCTTCTTGATATAGGATAGCATAATATTGATATATGAAGAGAGCTATATACCGAGACGTTTTTATCTTCCCCCCCCCTCCCCCCAATTCTCTTATTTAAAGGAGCGTGATAATATCACAAGGGGTACATAGCTAAGTAGACAATTTTGACAGCTGTGCACCAGCTGACAGCATAATTGGGTCAAGCCCCCAGCTCCAATTTATGAATACCTACATGTAACATCAGATTTTAACGTGGGGCTCTAATGGGGCTCTAACCCACGATTCTGCATCTCATTCAACCGCCAATCAACGTTATTCGCAATGGGTGCGAAGAAGAAGGCCGATAATAAATCTAATGATAAGGATTCTGGGAAGGGCAAAGATGACAAGAAAGGCGGCAAAGTGAAAGGCGCTCAAGGTGTTGTGGTCCGGCACATTCTGGTGAGTTAGGGCTTCAACTCATCGTCAATCGCAGAACTGACACATAATCCGTAGTGCGAAAAGCACTCTAAGAAGGAAGAGGCGCTGGCTAAGATTAAGGAGAATCCTACTCTAGATAACTTCATTGCGGTGGCTAGAAATTACAGCGAAGACAAGGCGAAACAAGGTACGAGTTGCGCGTGGAACTATAGCTTACCATTACAACATGATGAAGGGCTAATTTGAGCGTCCCAGGTGGTCTACTTGGTTTACAAAGAAAAGGAGCGCTAGCACCAGAGTTTGAAGAGGTTGCTTTCGCTCTACCAGAAAGTAAAGGAAGCAACCTCAACATTGGAGAGGCTAAGACATCCTTCGGATACCACCTTATTGTAGTAGAAGAACGGAAATGAGACCTGCCTAATATCCTAGTACTAAGTTTGTGATTCAATACTCAGGAACAATTCACAATCGAGAGAGAGATAGAGAGGCTTCGCAGCGACATTCGTAATGCAGAATTTTTCTTGATTCCGATGCAGTATGGTGCCCTTAACTCTTTTTTTTGTTCAGCATCTATGCCAGCTGAAGCCGCCATTAGAGTACATGCCAAGGGTCTTGTGAAGTGGCCTGAAAAACATTCCGTCCCACTGTCTATATCCCCGCGCAACGCCCGTGAGAATCCCCTTTACTGCTCGGTCTGGAAGTAGTTGAGGAGGATAGATCGCTCGGTAGACTCCTCACCCCAGTCCTTGACAACGACACACGAGCAGTTGACTATCTTGCGCGCATTGCCTTCTCGGTCCAAGACGCCTGTGGTAATACGGGTTAGTTCTATGTCACTAACACACTGATATAACCGACTGGGGAAACTCACATAGACCTGCCCACTCGCCTAATTGCTTGCCGTCGGGAACCTTGATGAGGGGGATCTTGTGCTCGGAGCAGAGAGCGATGACCAGCTTCTTGTAGGCTTCCTCTTCGCAGGACTCGTTGAGGACACACATGTGTGCTTGTCTTCGGTCGAGGGCCTTGGAAGCTTCACGGAGACCTCGGGCAAGACCATCGTGCATGAGCGCAAGCTTTAGAACACCCTTGAGGGCGTCTAGAACGGACATCTGGCCCTTGGAGGCATCGGCGGAGACTTCGACCTCCTCGGGAGCATCGGGTGCGTTGTTCTCTTCTACGTCCGACTAGAGATGGGAGAAATCGTTAGTAATTTGCTTGCGCGCACACAATGGAAGCCTAAGCACGAGATGTATCAAGCCCGTCGCAATTCCTTGTCTCGGCGCTAAGATACTCGAAGAATAGCAGTGAATATTATAACATACCATCTTGATTTGCGTGATACCGGTGCGATCCTCGAAGAGTTTTTCGGTTGTGATGAGATGTAAAGGTGAGTTTGGTGGGTGGGAGTCGGCGTGCGAAAAGTCTGGAAATGTTCTTCGGCGAAGGGAATAAGATTCAATTGTATCAATTGAGGCATGAGCCTAGGAAGGTGCACTGGGGGGTCGATTGTGTATCGCTTAGGGTTAGCTGCCGGAATTTACCCAATTGGGTGGAGATTACCTGTGCGTCCCGCCCACCACAATTTCGCACAGCCAAAAAAAAAAAAAAAAAAAAAAAAAAAGAAATCCAAGTACCTGTTAAAGCTAAGCAACTCTAATTGAACTTTTCTCTCCTCCACTCCGCTCAACTCCATCCAACCTTCTGCAACAACAGAACAACGTCGAGCACCCAACCAATATCCCCGTCGCTCACGATATCCCGTCGAGGTAGGTTTTATTAGTCGCTGTGCCATGACTTGAATCAATCCCCCAATGCGCCCTTCAAGAAGCCGGGGGAGAGCAATCAAAGACCCTGCCGCCGACTTTCGCATCGCGATTGTCGAGTCGGGTCTTTGATACGCATCTCCTCTCCAGTACTGAGCGGGCAGAACCCTCCCCAAAGCGGCACATTGGGGGAGGGCACTCTCCATGCTCATGGCTTTTGAAGGCTAACGAAGGTTCCAACCAACAGATACCTCACATCTATCCAAGGACGATCTGAGAATCTCACACCAACACCGCCAAAATGGTCAAGACTTCCGTTCTCAACGACGCTCTTAACGCGATCAACAATGCCGAGAAGACCGGCAAGCGACAAGTCCTCATCCGACCTAGCTCCAAGGTCATTGTCAAGTTCTTGACCGTCATGCAGCGACACGGTATGTACCACCTTATTTATTCTTACACCCACACCTTAGCCTTATATGCCCATTCGGCATGATAACTGGATAACGGCCTCAATACATCCTACGGTCGCAGTCTTTTAAGTTGCCGATATATCGACGTTTTAGCGAAGGAATCTTACACGTTTCTCTGATCATATACAACATGAAGTCTTACGTTTAGTCTTTCGCTACATTCTGCTAACACTTTATTCTGTTAGGCTACATTGGAGAGTTCGAGGAGGTTGACGACCACCGATCTGGCAAGATTGTCGTCCAGCTGAACGGTCGTATCAACAAGTGCGGTTGCATCTCTCCCCGATACAACGTCCACCTTGCCCACCTCGAGAAGTGGGTTGTCAAGCTGCTTCCTTCTCGTCAGTTCGGCTACATCATCCTGACCACCTCTGCCGGCATCATGGACCACGAGGAGGCCCGACGAAAGCACGTCGCTGGCAAGATCATTGGTTTCTTCTACTAGGTGGATGGCTCAAAAGGGGAATGAAAAAAAGGGATATGAACTGACTAGAGCATTTTCGGCGTTGGGGGAGGAAATGGATAATGGCCAAGCTCATTAATGCTTGATGTTTTTCAGCCAAATACACTACACCACGATACCACGAAATGCTATACCAGTCCAGTTCTGCAATTGCCCCCTTGTGTTGCCAAGCCCCTGAATGCTGTGTGAAATAGTTCAATGTTGTACTCCGTTCATGGGGGTACATGAGCTAGCTACATGGGGGTAAAAATTACCTAAAAAATGCAAAAATAAGCTCTTAATCCTTCTGTACCACAGTGACTTCTCATTGGGGTTTATTTCTTATAAGGTTCTGTCATCCTATAAATCGTAATCCTCCGAATTCTCGTAACCAAAATATTTGTGCAGCTGAGAAGGCTGTTCCTTGATTGTAATCTGCACGTCCTGAGGTATTCCATGTACATGATTCATGGATAAATTGGACTAGATCTGGGAGAGACGCGTCACAGTGCGTCTCCCACGCATCTATGTGATTAAATGGAATATTTTAATTGGACGAGACGAACAAAGTACTGGGGGCTACGTCGCTACGTACTTGCAGCAGCTAAAAATCAAGAATGGAAGTGACTCCTGAACCTCATTCGGATCAATTCTTTTCAGTGCCAATAGATCTCCATATTTTCTCTCTACCTTGTCTTTCTCTCCCTTCGACCCACGATACTTCCAAGGTACATGTACCAATGTCATTCTTTACATTGTTATTTCCTGTCGCCAACGAGTCTCTACCGTCGCTAACGAGCCTGATTTCACCGGCTGGAACCACGGCGTAAGAGTGAGGGAGAAATGAGGCCGCGCCAACTGATCCTGACCGGCGGACTCGTCTTCCTCGGTATATGCGTTATCACTCTCTTCCGATTGACACCCTCCGGCACCAACCTTTCCAATCTTAAACCCGGCCCTCTGTCGCATGCAGGTAGCAAAGCTGGAGCTGCGAAAAATGGCCCGACAACACCGCAACAGCAGCAGCGGCCGCCATCAGTCCCGGTCCCCTTCGACCCCAAACCGAAACCGGCGCCTCCCGGGTCGCATCCTATGTGGTATCTGATCACACAGGCGGAGCAGGAACTCGAGGCTACCAAGGCGCGACAGTCGAAGAACCTGAAAGACGCGGTGGAGGAGTACCGCAGGCGGTACGGGATCCCGCCCCCACCCAACTTCGACAAGTGGTTCGAGTTCGCCAAGGGCAAGAATACGCAACTAATCGACGAGTTCGACATGATCCACGAGTCGCTAACGCCGTTCTGGGGATTGAAACCGGCGACCATACGCGCGCGCGCCAAGGAGGCGTTAGGGTTCGATAATGCGTTGCTGGGGATCCAGATCCGGAACGGCAAGATCACGCATATCCAGGGCGGCGGCGAGTGGCAGCGCGAAGCGACAGCGGGCATGATGGGCAAGTTCCTGAAGTGGTTGCCGGATATGGACCTCTGCTTTAACTTACACGACGAGTCGAGGGTCGTCGTGCCGCATGATGATTTGGCGAGGCTGGTTAAGAGAGCTAAGGATATTAATATGCCAAAGGCGAATCAACAGCCTAATCCGAGAAACGAGTTCACGTCGAAGCCGAGGGGTTTGAATGACGGGACCAGATTCGAGGAGAGCAAGTTGACGCGGTTCAACGTCTTTGCACACCAGCCGACTTGGACTCACTCCAGGCTATCGTGTCCGCCTGAAAGTCCGTCTAGGGGGCTCGAGGAGGACGAGAAGAAAGACGATATCTCGAAGTATGGCCTCGGAGAGCTGGGCTTCATATATAACATTACGGCTATGTCTGACATTTGCTACTCGCCGTCGTTGAGCTCGACGTTCGGATTCTTTGACAGGCCCAATGCATATAACGTCGTGCTTGACCTGTTCCCTATCTTCTCGCAGTCCAAGATCTCGTCGTACTCGGACATCCTATACCCGTCGCCGTGGTACTGGTTCGAGAAGGTTAGCTACGACGAGTCCAAGGACATGCCCTGGCCCGAGAAGCAGGATAAGCTATACTGGCGCGGTTCCACAACCGGAGGGTTCAGCCGCAATGGCGGGTGGAGGAGGCAGCATCGCCAACGCTTCGTGCAGAAGATCAACGCAGCTGATAGCGCTAAGATCCTCATCAATAAGGGAGATGAAAGTAACCAGAAGTGGGAGCCCAAGGTAGTGCCCCGTGGCGACTTCAAGGACATTATCGACGTGTACTTCTCTGGCGTCGGGCAATGTGACCCCGGGGATTGCAACGCCCAAAAGGAGTATTTTACGATCAAGGGCCACGCGGAGCAGCAGGACGCCTGGAGGTACAAGTATCTCCTAGATATCGACGGCAATGCGTTCAGTGGGCGGTTCTACGCCTTCCTAAAGAGCAAGAGTTTGGTGTATAAGTGGGCCATCTTCCGCGAGTGGCATCTCGAGTGGCTGAAGCCCTGGGCTCATTACATTCCGCTGAGCTTGCAGGGCGACGACTGGCTCGAAGCCGTAAGGTTCTTTGGCGACGGGGCCCTCGGCAAAAAGGAGGCGGAGAGGCTGGCGAATCAACAGCGTGAGTGGGCGAATAAGGTTCTGAGACATGAGGATATGGAGGTTTGGTTCTTTAGGTTGTTACTTGAGTATGTTGCCCTTTATATTGCGAGCGACCCCGTTCTTGATGGATAGAGATGCTAACGAGCGTGTAGATATGGCCGCGTAGTCGATGACGACCGCGAAAGTATTGGATACTCGATAGGAGCTACACCCGGCACACCCGCTCCCGCGGGCGATGTGGAAACAGGGAAAGCCCCAAGCTGATGAGACGAGAAGCAGTGAAGAAGAGGAGAATTTATTAATGCGAGATCTGGAAACGAAACATGGCAACTCGGCTGGCCGGCGTCCGGTGTGTTCAGGTGCATTTTTGGTATAAAACAGCTAGCATTAATGGTTCCGGAGTTTGCTTTTTTGTACTTCACATACACGGGGACGCTCGGACGGATATGATCCATGGTTTTGATACCTACTACTGCTATTACTACTACTACTTACTACATAGAAGGTGGGTAGGTAGGTATTTAGGTTAGCTTATACTTACGCAGAAAGGACGGAGGGCCGGACACGGTTTGGTGTAGCGCACAACCCCCTTTCTTGCGCTTGTATATGAGAGATGATGGATTCTAAATTTAAATAAAGATCTATACCATCAGAAAGCGGATTTTCTGAGTTGGATAGACGGGCTACCTTAGGAGGCAGATGCCTGACTATTGCAACGCCTAGGACGAGGAATCTAATAGTTAATCGTAAACCATGTATATGTCACGTTTTGTCCATGAACAGTATATTTAATTTGCTTCTAGTGATTCATAGGAACGATTCATACTTAGTTCGAATATCGAGTTCTTTTGGTACTTGATATTTAAATGTCTTCTGATGTAAACTTCGAGGTTTGAAGCTTTTGTATGATCCAACTGTATATGTATAGATAAAACTCGCATAAGAAGGTCCGGGCATTCTTTTAATTGCACTTATCAAGTTGTATATATCTAACGCAAAATACAAATACCGCCAAGCAACGTTGAACTCGGCTGCAATTGAGCCTTGTTGTTTCCACCTTTCATTAAAGTAATTCGCGTCATTACATGGTACTCGAGTAACAACAATTCGCAATATTCAGTTCAGTGTATTTTTGGGAGTCCCGATAACCATGGCTTCGACTCCGATGGACCTCGATGTTCCCGACGGCTCATCACCTGCCAATGGCACGCCTTCGACGTCGCTACACATCACCCGTACTCTAGGCGGTGGTCTGCCAAGCACTTCAGCTGTCACTGAAGTAATTGCCAACTACCGGCCTACTAAGGTAGTTAACTATCTTACTACCATACCAATTGTATGATCCAACAATGATTGCTGACCCGAACTGTAGCTGTTCAAGCGGGAGGACATTAAGGATGGACGGCCGCAACCTTACATTCTCAGTCTTGACTATGACGACCCCGGCGAGCTCCTGATGACTTCCGAGAGCGACGAGACGATCCAGATCTACAAGGTTCGAGAGGGGAGGCACGATAAGCAGCTCCTCAGCAAGAAGTACGGAGTCAAGCTCGCCAAGTTCACGCATAATAGCTCGAGTATAATATACGCGAGTACAAAGCAGAATGGTATGGATTGCCACGGATAAATAGCCACTCCACGCCATCAATTCGAAACATGCTAACTTATGGGGGTTTGCGTAGATGCGATTCGATACTTGACGACCCATGACAACGCCTTCATACGATATTTTGAAGGCCATACAGCACCAGTTACATGCTTAGCGATGCATCCCGGCAACGACGACTTCATCTCCTGCAGCAAAGACAACACGATACGATTGTGGAATGCTGGAACCAAGAACGAGACGGGTGTTCTATATCTGAACACGCCACACCTTGCAGCTTGGGACCCGAGCGGACAGGTCTTCGCCGTGGGCTCGCCCCGCAGCGGCACGGTTCTACTCTACGACCATCGAAACTTCGACAAGGCGCCAGTTGCGGAATTCGACATCGTGGAAGCTTGCGCCTCGGTGGACGCCAGACATACCTTGCAGGGCTGGACAAAGCTCGAGTTCGCCAACGACGGGCGGTCCATCTTGTTGGGCACCAAGGGCGAGGGCCATTTCCTCCTGGATTCGTTTAATGGCAGCCTGAAAGCGTACCTGCACAAATCAGAGGGCGGGAGCAATAGACTAGCACCCGGAGAAGAATACACGATGAACGGCGACGGAGCGCACGGGGCTAACATCGAGGGCAGCGGGGACTGCTGTTTCAGCCAGGACGGGCGGTACGTCCTAGGCGGGGCGAGGAGGGGTGCGGTCGTGTGGGATACCCTGGGTAACACGTCCGAGAATATCTTGGAGCCGGTGCATGTCCTTGATGACGAGAGGCCGGCTGCGGTGGTCGCCATGAACCCTAGGTTTAACTTCTTCGCGACGGCCGATCAAGACTTGGTGTTCTGGTTGCCGGATCCGCATGCCTAGGAGGTACCCGCCGATTTAATGGATGACTTGGACGCGATGATCCTTGATGAGTATCCGTATCAGGTTAACCAATGGGAGGTATAAAGTGGGATTAGTATAGTAGGGGATACGATCGTGAAGGGGAAGAAAGGAGATATCTGGTTGAGGTTGAGGTTGAGGCTGAGGTTGACTACGGAAGATACCCCATTTGCATTATTGTGGCGTCTAAAAGGGTACATTTTTAGGTTCCTGGCTATATGGATCTCTAGGAGCATCGTTTCGTACTATAATTGGGCCCTCGTAATGGTGAATAGCCGGCAGGCTGTTCTACGATAATTCAGTTGAAGTGTTGCAAATTCGGATATGCTTCAGTAAGTGAGATATGCAAATATGCAAATATCCGTTTTGCCTTTGCTTGGCTGGAGCTACCCCGCAATTCTTGTAAAAGCTCTCCACCTGTTTGGACCCCCCACGCAGCCCACCAAAAATTGCCCAAAACTCCGTCGTCACTGGACAAGGGAAAAGTGCGAAATTTATGTAGTTCTGGTTATTGACGACACGGCATCACGCGCCTACCGATAGCGTCTATACCGACTATAAACCATTTGTGAACGAGTTTGAAGCAGAGCAGCCGGGATATTAGTTCTAATTGAGGATTAGAGCCGTGTATATTGGCCCATATTATCGTAAAGTCAAAGGGCGGAATTCTTCACGATGCCATACTACGCCACGAGCCAGGAGTGGCTGCACCAGTCCTCGCTTCTGATCGAGGCACGACCGACCACGGTATGCCTCTGCTATACATCTCCTTTACCACGTCCCTTATACACCTGATGAAGATGAATTGCGCCGCCGCTGCCGCAGTAGCAGCAACATGACGCTTACCAACTAAACACATACATATATACCTATACAAACCCTGAAAACGCAAACGCAAACGCTAACGCAAACGCTAACCTAACCCCAACGTCCACAGACACGCATAACAACAACCTACCACATCTCCAAACCCAAGCCCAGAAAATCCAAGAAATCCTCTTCCTCCGAACAACAACAACCCTCCTCAGACTCACAAACCACCACGACGGCAGCACCCCGCGGCTCCCTCACCCTCAAAACGTACGACCCGCACTCGGGCGCGTGCCTGAAGTACCGCACGACCAAGGCGGCCGAGGTATCGCGGCTGATCCTGAGCCTGGGGCAGCCGCTGGGGGCGCGCATGGCGGCGCTGCCGTTGCCGGAGGCGTCGGACGAGGTTATGGCTGATGCGCCGGTGGCTGAGGAGAAGAAGAAGGAGGAGGGAGGAGCGGCGGCGCCGGCTTCAGGAGCGAGTGGGGGCGCGAGTGGGAGTAAGGGGCAAGGACAGCAGCAGAATCAAGGAGGAGGGGGAAAGGGGAAGAAGAAGAAGGGGAAGAAATAGGGGGGCGTAGGGGATGTTACTGGTAGGAAAAGGAAATGAAAAGGGCTGGCTGTTTAATGGGGATGGGGTCAACATTCAGGTTGGGATTCGGAATGACGAGTCCTCATTGCACTAAGCATAGCCACAAGGCCATTCTGGAAGATAAAAGCATAACATGAAGTATAGACTAGAAAGTCTGGTATTTAGGTGCAGTCGTCACATTATGAAGGCATCAAAGCACTAAGGCACATCACATAGCATGAAGTCACGTCACGAAATCTCTCCAAGACAATTATTTCCATCGTGATCAATTGCATTAAATCGACATCTTCTGTTGTTCGTCTTCGTCTGTGCTACATCCGCAACCGCGTTCCATGCGTCAAGTCATTCCCCTCCGCCCCTGCTTGATTGAGTCATTTCATTTCCTCCGCGATCCATCCTGCTTTTCATCGGGGATGGGCGAGCCAACGCCTAAACGCCTTCAGATGACCTGTCCATGAGCAAACATAAGAAAAAAAAGAAATCAAGGTCGGCAATCCAACGACGGTCCACCCATACCATGCCGATAGATGGATACGGGGACGGAGAGCGCCCAAGAGTTGTTGGATCCAACCGTAGCACCACCGCAATTGCTCGCCGGTTCTATAGCATTACGTAGCCCTCCAGCTCTAGCAGAGAGTAACTATGTGAAGGATGGGTGGGGTGGGTCGCAGAAGAAGTATTGTACACGGGCGAGTCTAACGAAGATCAAGGGTAAGGGGTATCGAAAAGAGATAAAGAGAAACAGAAACGCCACGCCAACGAGAAGCTTAAAAGTCCTCGTCGAAGGTGAAGTCGCCACCGTTCTCACCCTGGCTATCGGCCGCCGCGGCGACGTCGTCGCTAGAAACGTTCTTCTTGGTGCTGGCCATGACACCGGCCTTCTGGTAATCACCAACGCGCTTCTCGAAGAAGTTGGTCTTGCCACCCAGGGAGATGTTCTCCATGAAGTCGAAGGGGTTGGTGGAGCGGTACACCTTCTCGTTGCCGAGGGCCACCAGCAGGCGGTCGGCGACGAACTCGATGTACTGCTTCATGAGGTTGGCGTTCATGCCTAGTAGGGCACAGGGCAGAGCCTCCGTCAGGAACTCCTGCTCAATGGTGACGGCATCGGTGATGATCTTCTCGACCACGTCCTTGCCGGGGCGGTTGTTGAGGTGGGAGAACAGCAGGCAGGCGAAGTCGGTGTGCAGACCCTCATCACGCGAGATGAGTTCGTTGGAGAAGGTCAGACCGGGCATGAGACCACGCTTCTTGAGCCAGAAGATGGAAGCGAAGGCTCCACTGAAGAAGATACCCTCAACAGCGGCGAAGGCAATAAGACGTTGGGCGAAGGTGGACTTCTTGTCGGCAATCCAGTGCAGGGCCCAGTCGGCCTTCTTGCGGATGCAAGGAATGGTCTCAATGGCATTGAAGAGATGTGTCTTCTGGGCAGGCTCCTTGATGTAGGTGTCAATGAGGAGGGAGTAAGTCTCGGAGTGGATGTTCTCCATCATGATCTGGAAGCCGTAGAAGCATCGGGCCTCTGGGATCTGGACCTCGCCAGAGAATCGCTCGACAAGGTTCTCGTTGACAATGCCGTCAGATGCGGCGAAGAAGGCGAGGATGTGGGAGATGAAGAATTTCTCGTCATCGTTTAGGCGGTTGCTCCAGTCGTGGAGATCCTTGGATAGATCAATCTCCTCGGCGGTCCAGAAGGAAGCTTCGTGCTTCTTGTACATCTGCCAGATCTGCATTGAGTTTAATTAGCGCATGTCGCGTCAGAAACCACTTTACGCGTCCAGGACGCGTCGCTTACCTCGTGGTACTTGATGGGGAACAGGACGAATCGCTGGGGATTCTCCTGAAGAATGGGCTCATCAGCCTCCTCAGGCTTGATGGTGGGAGCAACAGCGGGCTTTTCTTGCTCATTGACAATCTCTTTCTTGGACTCGATCTCGTTGACAATGGCGTCAACGCTGGCATCGATGGGTGCGTTCTCCTTTCCGGAGAAGTCGAGCTTCTTAACAGGAGACTCCATCTTGAAAGAGTCAATTGCGGAGGCAACCTACGTAAAATGACGCGTTAGTGCCAATTGCTATGCTGTGCATAAAAAAGTATTGGGGAGCGACATCAAGTACCTTCTTGGAGGGAGTGAGTTCAGTAGCCATCGCGAAGGATCGTGTGGTTGGATATGGGAAGGGAATTGCGGTTGTAGATGGTATATTGGAGATGTGACTTGTCAATTGATAAAAGTTGCAATTGATCACTGCGTAAATTGAATAATTTACGCGTTGAGTGGAAAAGGTATGGTGGTTGATGGATGTAGAACAGAAAGCGTGTCTGAAATTGTTCGGGTCACAGATCTTTTAAAAAGGTGTTCCGCGCCAAGTCACGTGCGCTAAATCACTAGGATCTAACGCGACTGAAGACGCGACTAAGACCACCGGCCACTTTTTTTACGCGTTCCAAGGGGGGCAATCCCACCAAAGCACAATCCACTTTAGCGGATCTCGCCCAGCCAAGCCCACAACGCACCCCAAGCTTTGTCTTGCAGAAAATGCAGGAGACTCGGCGAGCTCGGTTCTTACCAGCCCTGAGTTCAGGTCTCACAAACAGGGATACTGCTGCAAACTAGGATTATCAGATCACCAGTCATCAGATAAACAATGGTCTAAAAGAGGGATAGGTCGGAACCCTAGTCTCGAGCTGATTCAAGATCAAGTAATGATTACTCGTTATGCGAATCATCATCTAGTGTTGGTGGTCCAATCCCGGTCCTAATATCGGTCTTTGTCGGGTGGTGTTCTCGGAGTACGAGCCGTACAATCTACGCCATAGTTTTACAAGCCGTCAAACATGTACCTGTTTGTGCTACACCAGTCGATTGTCTTACGAGGATTGGGAACTAATTGGAAAGCCATCTCATCTCAAACACGGTTCTCCATTATGATATCTTATCCTATCTAGTGTCCCCAATTTGGGTATCATTTAACAACGTGTCTCTGCCTACCGTTGCACCCGAATATGCTATATGCCGCCAGCTTTTTCTATCAAACAGTCCCTGCACCAAAACACATGAAATGATCAAAAGAAAAGGTAAAGGCAATCTAAAGTGTGATGTCGTTCAGGATTGTCAAACATACGGATGATAGACAACTGGACGCGTAAAAACCCCTCCTAGCACTTAACGCGGTCTATCCATCATAGGATCTCATAAATTGACCCCCACAATGTATGACTCTTAGCGGATCCCGAGGTTCTTAGCGTTGCGCACCCATCTCAACATCCGCTAGCCGGGATCTTTGGCTGCCTAGGCCGAAGAAACTCCTGCCTGACCCGCCTTGTCGGCCGTCATGGACTCTTGCTTGGGCGGGCTGCGACGGCTGGGGTCTCTCGGGTGCGACGCCGCTTTCTTGCGGAGCGTTGTTCGATGTATCGACTTGACCAGCATTGAATCGATCAAACTCCGTCGGATCGCTAGGGTCAACTTCCGGCACCGGCAGGTTGCTCTGACGGAGGTTCTTCTTACCCTTCTTTCGCAAGTAATCTTCCAATGCTATTGCGTTTCGTGTGTTGGCGAGTATGATGGTATCGGCGATGTCCCCAACGAAGGGAACCAACCCAGCGACGAAATCGATGAAGACGATAATGTACATCTTGGCTAATATATTGGCCGGGAGGCCTCCTTCAACCTGTTTCGCGGTTCGGACGACCATTAGGGCAAGGAGCATGTCAACGAAATCGCCAGCGCTGTCGCAATTATCCTCTGTTAGCAAATAGTCATAACCCCAAACAAGCAAAGTTGCTTAGGTACTCACAATGGGAAGAGGCCAATCAAACTGCCCCAGCCGAGCTTCAGTCCCATGAAACTACCGAAGCTCATATCCAATCGGTATGCCCTTCTCTTCACCTTGGTCAAGATCTTTGCATCGTGCTCCGAAAGGCCAGGCGGTAAGGCTTTGCGAACTTTCTTGGTTTTCGTCTTTGACGGTCTGCCGTCCAGTCTCGTCGCGGGAACTTCCTCGAAGTACGGGTCCTATAATTTATGTCTCGTGTCAGTTCCGTATCCGCGATAGATCTCGCCTCCAAGCCCATCATATCAAATAAAATAGAAGGGTGCGCCACATACTGCTAGTCCGAATTGGTTCCCCGCCGTCTCCTTGAGGATCTTTTTTGCGATGATTGCTGCCATTTTGTCTGAGGGTCAAATGGAATGACAGTCCCGCAGCAAACTGATTAATGAAAAAGAGTAAATATGTGTCGAAGAAGTAGTTTTAAATGTTAGGAAGGTAAGTAAGCGATCATCTAGAGATCGTCTTGCGCCTAACTCTAAAAACCGAATATTTTTAAATCTAAGCGCTGGCTCCCGTTTACTGACGGAGAGTGACGATTGGGTAAACGCCTCCAGTCACGGCGGCCTCTAAAACATTAATCATCTAACGAATGCGAGGTGTGAACAAAGAAAGGAAAGACTACGGGGTTTTATTCTCTGAAACTTGCTAGGACAAGTAATGACATACATACGTAACTCTCGATATGGTTGGAACAACTTTTTCAAGTTTTCCCCCTTGGTCATCAGTCATCGATCATGCCTCGGTTGGCAAAGCTCACCAACTTATTTATCAGCCAATTAGAAGCTACCTCATTCCAAGTCTCACCAACTGCAAAGCATTCTTCGGTTCGGATTAACGTGTATCGCCGAGCATGCGATCGAATGAATTGGGCTTCCTCACTGTCTGACTGTGACGTGCTGATACGAAATTGAGGTAGCCAAGCTGTGCAAATGGAACAGCTCAGACAAATGATGATGTCAGTGTTAGCAAACCGACCAACACTAAATCATGCACCTATTAATGCATTACCCAATTAAGGTTAATTGCTCGGGCAACCTTAAGAAATTTGCATCTGCCGCGTTTCACCCGTAAGATTTAGGCCCCCTGCCATTGTTAGCGACACCTAAAATTGTGGCTCGTGGCTCGTGATGTGGCTTGGAGATTGAGGCAAAAAGTTCCTAGGCACCCGCACAGCCACATTCATACTAGGTATTCCCCTCGAGATTTTCATATTTCCAGATGTCTATCATCGAAGATCTCACGGAAATTAGTCTATAACGATTGAGAAATTAGAAAATATTGCCATTATTCCTAATCATTAGCACACCTAGAAGCTCTTTTGTATTTCATGTATTATCTTTTAGTCAGGTGGTATCCCGACTTAAAGCCCTAAGTATCATTAATTATTACAGGATGTCTCTATCTCCCATATATACCATATATTCATTCTCATTAACGACTTCTTCAATAGTCGGAGTTGCGATTAGTAAATGCATACGCATACTCTTCCCGCCTTCGTTGTTTAGGAAGGCCTAGTCCAAAATTCAATCCAACTCAGCACTGGACCTAGATTGCCCGGTCTCGCGTTAAACTTCAGATGTTTTTCGCGATTTTCCTGCCGATAACCTGGTTGTCGCAAGGATCAGGCAACCGCCTATGACAATTGTTGTCCCCGCCCATAGTTGTCCCCATATATACTTCCCGTTGCTAGCATCTATAATAGCGCCCATGGTCGGAGGTCCAGCGAGAGTAGCAAATCCGCAAATGGCGAATATCATGCCAATCCACGTTCCCATCTTCCTCACGTCTGGAACGAAGGTGCTTACAGCACTTGAGAAGAGGCCCTGGGCAGCCCCATTCACAAAGCCCATGACCACGGAATAGGCGTACATATCCGCTCGCTTGTGGACACCCATCCAGCCAAATGCCATGATCCCCAAGGCGATGCAGTTCAAGCCGAAGGTGGTAACAGGCCCGACATAATGGTCAGCGATGAACCCGAATATGGGTCTCGCTGGAATAGCGACTGCGTTCGTGATGAGCACAAAGTTGATAGATTCCAACTCGCTTAGTCCGATGATATCTTTCGCGAAAGAGTTGATCTGAAATAGGAGGATATACAATTAGCACAGAATCCACGAGCTAATGCCAAGGCAAGATCCCTAGACTCACGTATATTAACATGGTAAATAGGGAAAAATAGATAAGAAATGCGCCGGCGGCAAACACGGAGTAGGGCGTATATGTAAAAGCACTCCAGTCGACGATGGGCGCTGGAACTCGTCTCAGTTCCCGCGGCCTCAAGAGACAGAACCCAACGATGGCCAGAAACAAGGCTATGAATCCGCACATTCTGACTGCCCATTGAAAGCCCAGTTTTGGTGTCAGGAACTGGACGATAGCCGGAAAAAGTATGGCCCCGGTACTTGATCCGCATCCATTAAAGGCCACGGCAATTGATCGCTTCTTCTTGAAGTATGTTGTAACATTTGCAGTGGCTGGCATGAACATCAACCCGCCGCCGATGCCATTGCAGAATCCTTGTGCGAGCAAGATCTGCCAGTATGTGTTCGCTAGGCTTGTCATCATCATACCGAACACGGATATCATAGCGCCGATAGCATATAGGTGTCTCGAATATCCTGCATCCGAGAGTCGGCCAGAAACCATACCTATTAGGAAACATAAGAATATTTGGATCGAGCCTACCCAGGAGACCTGAGCCGCCGGCAGGTTCAGGGTCTCCTTGTAGTGAAGTTGGAAAACAGCGAAGCCAGTCCCGTATCCCCAAGACAGCATGTTGGCGATGTGGGCCGGGACGATTTGAGACCACGCTAGGAGCCCGCCATCTGGAGGTTCGTCAGGGGTTACGGAATCTGAAGAAGGGGAAGGCGTCGTCTGTGTAGTGTCTTCCCCGACCAGGGTGACGCCAGGGCTCGTGCTGCCCGTTCTGCCCTTCTCATCGCGCTGTACCTGCATACCCGCAACTTCTAACCGAACACATTGATATTACCGAAAGGTAATAAGGACGCATGGAAAGTCGACCTTGGGGAAAAGCGAGAACAAGAAAATTAAACAGTGATAAATCAGGCACCACGTAAGATAGCTTAGGAATGAAACCTTATGGCATTATTAGGCTATATAAGTACCTCTCAATTAAAGACAGCGCAAAACTCAAAACGAACGCTCGAGCGAAGCCATGACCTGGTATTTCAGATGCTCCCTCCGACATCGCTAACTCGCACACCGTTGCTCATGCAAGAATCATCTTGGGAGAATTGCAAAAACTCCACCGTAGGGCGTCGTGACGAAGATATGGGTTGGCATGCAAACTGCGTCCGATAGTAGCTGGGAATAAGAGTCCCCGAGGGTGACTCGAGGGTCTCAGGATCAGTATTATTTCGGGGACCGGAACGGGAACGGAGAGCCGAACTTCCCCATCTGCAAGGAGTTTGCGAGGGATCGGCCTATCAGGACGCTGGGTTTTGTTGGTAATCAGGGTCGTAGTTGGACCCGTTGTATCTTATAGCTTGGATAAATGTCAAGAAATCGAATCCGATTACGCGATCGCGAATGTGCCTGTTGCTTCGTAGTGTATGTTTCTGAGGACCCACGATCGAGAGTACTATGGACCCAATAGAATTCATTCAGCAGATGTTGTGCTGCTCGGTCCGACGCATTGCTACGATCCTGGATTTATCGGTGGCAGTTAGAAAACCAAGTGCTGATCATTTGTCAAGACCTCCATTCTTCGGTCGATCGAAAAGAGCCCCGGTGACGTTGGGTTTTGGCCTAATTTCCCCTGGCTGCTTATGCAAGCCAGCGTTCCCTACGAATTCAACTAGTTCCCATTGGTGTTTTCCAGGTCGTCTTTCTATGACCCATTTTCAAGGTTTCTAGACTCTATCGCGGAGAGGTTATCGGGGGTTATTTGGTAATAAGAAACAATAGAACGAAACCGTGGCTTATGATTGGCCGATACGGTAGTTACCACCAGCCTTAGTTGCTGTTCGTTTTGGGGTTAAAAAAGGAATAGGTTCACCCCCGCTTTGGCGCTTTAGGTAATCTACGTATACCGGAGTATAGGATACGGGTCGTAAGCTATGGATAATGTAATAGTTGCAAAATTTCACAGTGTTAGACACTTTAAAGAGTCGCGTGGTCTAATGGTTATGATTTCTCGTTCACATTGATGTGTTCAAAGTCCCGAGAAGGTTCCGTGTTCGATCCACGGCGTGACTATTTTTTGCCTGTATACATGTAATCTTCAACCCTCGTCCTGCTGGGATACCTTAATTATTTTCCCATCTCCTCCTCCTTCATTCTTTTTTTCTATTTTCATTAATGTCGTCACAGTATCCAAAATGAAATCGCGCCACTTCCGTGGTTCTAAATCGAGCAGTATTATAGAGTCCACCAATTAATTTTGATATCAACATCTAGTGCCTAAGACGTCAAATTTATTTGGTGTTATTTCAGTATCATTTTCCCCGGGCTATGAATATCTGGGAAAGGGAAATGGAGTAAGAATGACCCCAAATGCAAGAGGCCGAGATGTCATCACATTTCACTTCGCCGCCGCAATGCGGTTCCCAACACGATTTTGTCTAGCATCCAATATAGGGTGACGCTTTTCCCCAGACCGCCCATCAAATACGAAATGGACTCTGACAGTTACGTGTTTAATATCCGCGGTAAGCTTAATGGAAGACGCATGCCACTTCCCACGTAGTCACGCCATATTTCAGAGCCTCGGCTCGCGGCAGGAGAAGCCATCACAGAATGGACACGTAGTGCGGCAATGTCCGTGGCTGTTTCGCGCCCTTCTATCTACCTTCCGCATAGGTACCGGGCACCGAATATGGAAACAGCTTACTATGAAGTACGAGCGGTGGCTATGACGAATAGCTGCATAGTCCCGGCGGCGCGGGCGGGCTTGAGTGTAGTTTAGGTTAAGTAGGTACCTACCAGGTAGGTGGGTAGATAGGCGTCGAGGAAGTGAAACAGCCGAGCAGCATATCAGGCAGGCTCCACGGTAGGCGCCGCCACGCTGGGACAGCGATACATCCCGGGCGGCGTGCTGCGATGCCCTTTTGTTTCAAACGCCGAGCAGCCAACCATTCAAACCTCGCTTCTCCGGCGTGATGATGGAGAGAGAGAGAGAGAGAGAGAGAGAGACCTGCATATCGCTGACTCACGTAACTACGCTACCCACGCAGCAGCGGCGGCGGCCCTCGTAATCCAAGACAACGGGAGCGAATGGAGGTTGTGAAGGAGCCCCCCCGCGGGTCTAATAGGTGACGAGAAGGTAAGGAAACTGGTAATGCGGGCGCTGCTGTCCTACCGCTGGGGCGAATTTCTGCATCTAGCCGCAGACAGCTGGGCGCAGTAGCAAATAGATCGCTGGGGATTCTCGGCTTAATACAGGCTTGTGTAAGTAGATTGCGCAAGGAAGGAGATCGCCTGATTCTCATGTCGCCGGTCAGGTGTATTTTGATAGTTGAATGCCAGTATGATGACATATTTGGGTATGGTACCTATAGTATAGATCTATTTTTAAGGCGGGAAATAGGCGATGTTTTGTAAGCATGTAGAATAGCCTCAATATAGATATCTATATCTTACTGTTCTGCGTACCAAGAATCTATCACCGCCAACCGACCCCCAGTCCAGCCAAGCTTTAGGATGGTCTCTTATGAGCTGAGAGAAAGGCTGAGGCGCGCCTTTCTTTCGGGCCGGCATGTTCACGCCAGCATGAATAATCACACCGGTTTGCAATGCATTATTCGGGAGAGATAGTGTGTTCTACGGGACTATATCCCGACCCAGCTTGTTGGCCGTGGCTAAGGATATCCTCTATCACACCGATAGGTTCGTATTGAGCGCCCTATTACATACCCGCTTTCGTAACCTCGCCTCAACGCGTTGGTGATAGGCCAGAGAGCGCGTTGAACGGGAACTCTTTTCCATCTGGTCCCGGTATGGGAGGGACTGTATCACTATCATTATTAATTTGGTTTACAAATTGGTTCTTCCAGTCCTTCGTTGCCCGGTTTCAACTTGTGAATAGTCTCGTGGCTTACGCTTTCATGTGTGCTAGCCCCTTACTAAAATTGAGGCGCTTCCAATAACGTATACACCTTATCGCCTTTTATTGCCATATCTTCCTTCATGAGATTTTGTGGTTTCACGAGTCTAGAAATGGGTTTAGCATGGCGTAGATAACATGCGATAAGAGAACCAGGGACTTCATCAATTTATCTGATCATTAGATGCGATGTGAAGGAAGCGCCACTATAGGGAAAGTGGTAAGTTTTATAAGAAATCGACACGGTGAAATGCTCACTAAGGACGAAGCCTTCCCATTATCACGCCGAAAAGCGATGTGAGGTCTTCCGCCACGTACTTTGTATAACGCACGCCTTTCAAGTGACACAGGCTACGACAGAATGCCACGACGCCCACCAATGTTGAAAAAGTACGATAACCGCCGCTACTGCAGTGCGACCCCGTAGATCCCTCGTAAAATATCAAGTAGCTCAGCGCCAGTCTAGGGAACGAGATATCAAGCGTCCAATAACGTCTCGTCGCTCTCCCATTCTTCCCAGCTGGGCTTATCGTGGCCATTCGGGCGCGTTGGCCTCACATACCCAATCTTGATTCCTTCCACTTCTAGCGGCTCCCTCGGCCAGGTTACCACACCGCTGTATGCCTCGCTGTACGCGCTCTGCATCATGTTATTTGCGAACAGTGTCGGGTGCAGTTGCCTAATGCTTGCAAGAGCACGTTGGCTAATCTCGTCGACGGAGTCGTTGTGGCGTAATTCGTAGAAGTGTGCCTTGTGTTCACGGCGCAGCTGGTCTTGGACATCGGTTGGATATGTGCCGAGGGACAGAAGGAAAATATCGTACTGCGAAAGGCTGGTTCGGCAAATCCAACTGCCGCCTTCTGTGGCTCTACGGTATATGCCCGAGAGCGCAGCAATTGTGCCGACGCAGCCCGTACCGTAGTCAGACATGGGAAAAGGCGGGACGACCGGTTCGTTGAGCCCCATAAACCGACCTTGCTCCCATGCGACGCCCGTAACGCAGTCGGCAATTTGTTGCCAGCCAGGACGGCCGGCCCATTCAGCTCCTATTTCGCTGCCGCCGAAACAATCCTCAGACACATAGACGATACCCCTGCCGCGGCGTGCCGCCTTTGCTGCAAGATCCTCGGATCGATAACCGAGACTTGCGATGACGCCCGGCCGGTACCCATCGATGATCACATCTGCTGTCTCAAGAAGCGATTCAAAAATCTCGACGTCATCTGCATTCTTGAGATTTAAGGATGTCGTGTGTTTTCCTATGTTTACGTCCAATTGGAAGAACGGAACATCCGGTAATTGTGACGATGTAATCTTCAAGACAGATGCGCCATGCGCCGCTAGCGATCGGCCTATGGTTGGGCCTGCAATCACCCGACACAACTCAATAACACGAAGCCCCTGCAAACATTGATTTGGTCCATTTGCGAATTCCGCAAATGGGACTGGTGGCGTATCCGGGCCCAGGGGCTGCACGGTAAATAATGGCAGAGACGCCATTGCTTGGCCATGCGCTGTCTTCTTGTACTTTTCATTAGTAAGAACGGGGGCACCAGCCTGGCGATAGTCTCCGTTGAGCTTTTCCAATTCGACCCCAGAAAATCGGCGAACCGCTCCCTCGATAGTATCGATGCAATCACGATAATTAGTTAAGTCAGGGAGAAACGCAGGAAGGCCTATCATGTTCAAGGTCGTAGTGGCGTCCAGGGATCCGTGTATGTGGTAAAACTCGCCACGGTTCCTAGTTTCGTATAAGCCTGCTGACAGGCGCCGGTATAGATTTGACTGGGCCTGATTCAAATCGGTGTCTTAATATTTTGGTCAGCACAAACATTTCCCAATTTACCTGACATAGATATATACGAGACGAACCCGGAATTCGTTCCTTGGTTTTGGGGTTGCACTTATCCAAGCCGTCGATGTTGGTGATATATGTGGACATTAAAAAGGATGTCACACGTTCCAGGGTAACGCTGATTTCCCTTTTAGGTGCCGTTCCCCGGATATCCGCGATAGCGGCGGCCGCGCATCCTTCCAGCGCTTTAAGTGCCGCTACAGTTTCTTGTTCACGCAAGGGGCATGGAAGGCAAACGGTATCCCCAGCACGAGAACATTTCAAGAATAAAACTTGCTCAAAGTGTTTTAGGAACGCCATCGGAAGCTCCGTCTTGGTAGATTCCCACAGATGATTGAATACGCCTTTCGCACCCTCACTTACCGAATGACACCCGTTGGGTGCTGTCTCTAGTTGTCCGACAGCCATGATAGGGGAAGTAAGGCAAGGCATAAAGATAAGAACGTGTCCGTATTGGGGGTATGAAGGGGATCGCCCAGGAGAGTACGCCACAATCGCTAAATACTAAAGCAGGGGCCCCCAACGAATATGAATCATATAAATAACGGTACGTATATTACAGCATATTGTGGTTCATCAGATTCGGAGCCACTCACCGAAATGTCGTGTCGGTGAGAGTATGACTCGGACATATATAAACGAAGGAAATTTTTGTCTTTCAGACCCGCCCAACGATTCATCTGCCAGTAATGTAGGTGACGACACTGACGTATAGAAAAGTCTAGGTATGTCACCGACGCTATGGGCCGCTGCTATAGCCAATACGCTTGAAGTCAGGCATATGCCGGATTGCTTATGGATCAACTTAAAGGTGACCAAGTTTGTTGACACGTCAATTCGCGCGGTACACCCGATGATGTGGGAGCAGTGCTTGTGGATGTAAAACTGCGGGATCCATTGGCATGAAAACACTAACTGGCTTCAAAGGATGCCAGGGGCTTGCCTGGATCTAGCAGATGATCAGTATGAAAAAAGCAGAAGAAAAGCGATAAGTCTTGAGAATAGACATGTCTAAGTCACTCTCAGAAGCGAAATAGGCCAAGCAGTTGATAGCCCCGAGCTATCTCCCAGCTACCCCAACGCCGCCAACGTACGATTGACGTCGGTAGATTATAGAGTCCCATCTCAGTGTGGACTGGATCTCACGAACTGTGACGGGGATGATGAGCGACACCGCGCAGGTGAGTTTGGAGTAGTTTGATTGAAGGGCCTCATGCAGGTTGTGAGTTCCGAATCGAGCTTCCCTGAAGGACGTTTAAGGCTATATGCAGTGACGGTAGAATGATAGAGCACGTCAAATTGTTGACAAATCAGCCACAGAGTATTCGACGCGAGGGCCAGGTGCATTATCCGAGAAGTGCAAATCAGATAGCATTTCTGAGAGTTTGATATTTAACGGCTTTAGTGACACATCGAGTCTCATAAATTGACGTTGACAGTTTGTCTTAGATGAACTTCCAGGATATAAACGGGCGACACGTAACCGGCGAAGGATTCCGGAGACGTCTTAGCTAAGTTTTTAAGTAGTTGAGATGGATTGAGCCGCAAAAATGGAGAAGCAACATACATACATGTATGTAGATGTCAACTAGAGAGTGGATCCCCAGAAGCACTTCCCAGTATGTAGATGAGAATAAAGTGACTTGGGTATACTCATCATTACGAGTGTTTTTGCTAGATAAGCCCTCGAATTTAAAGTACCATTTTAGTATAATTCTAGTACAGTACTTATAACCCCTTGGTCCTTCTAGCCATTAGGTGCATTACCCGACAGCCTTAACTTGCTAAGGTCGCAGGTTCCAGTTCCAACCTTATCTTCCATCCTTCACTTGCGCTATCAAAGGTACATTAGGTACTTACATGCTGCATGTGCGGAGTACGGACCTACATGTATCCTACCTGCGTACATACATCATGTACATCATCATGTATACATCCACCAGATGTGGAAGGTGTAAACCACGCTGACAACCAACGCCAATGCTGAACTCTCTTCAATCTGGAATTTATGTGACGACACTATAACCAAAACAAGAACTCTACATCCCTTTGTCTTAACTCATAAAAATAACATCTAGATTGGACTCAATCCCACTCCTCCGAGAGATGGGTCCCAGATCCAATTATTGGGAATCGTAACCGAGACATCTGCTGTGGATACGGAGTTGACCAGTCACTTTTTAATATCTTCCTTAAGCCTACATGCTATTTTGATAAAAAAAGAAACAAGCCGGATCTGACTTCTATGATCTTCACAAGGATCTCATTCAGTCAGATCTGCATTTCTATCAAGAGAAAAAGTCCGCACTCCTGGCATCATCCTCAGGTTCCAACCATCACGAGAAAGTCCACGTCGAAAGAAGAAATAAATAAGCCGCTATCTCCCGCATCCTAGGCGTGCTAAAACGCCACCTAACTGCCTAACGGAGTCTCACTTGATTGATCTACAGCCCAGCTGCCCAATCACGGTTCTACGCACTCCGCCCTGCCTCGATTTTTTTCATAGCAATCATGACCAGAGAACTCAAAGCGGTCGAGACCGCCTATTGTCCGGCTCAGGAGGAGGGCGCCGACTCGGCCACTTGGATGCATGGCTTTACGTTGGCTCCCCTCGACCAAAAATTCTAGCAAGCCAGCCCTTGCGTTCTTCATTAAACATTTCCATGATAGTTCTTTTGATGTCAATCTCCCGCATCCGACACGTTCCGCCAGTCCCCAAGGTCCTACACCTTCTTCGCCTATCCTCTCAAGTCAACTGCTGTTGTGGCAAATCACCATAACGCTCCAGTGAGCTAGCTGCTTTATACAGCCTGTATATTCAGCTATACTCTTCTCCACTCAGCCCGCCCATCCACACCTTTACTACAGCAACCTTACCGGATAGCTCCAAAGTCGTTCGCGCCCCATGCAGGTCCGACCCCATACTCTGCCGGGCAGACAAGCAGTTCCCGAGTCAATCACTCCTACTATTTCACCACTCTGGACCTGAGCTCCGTCTGTTTTCCGATAGGGCTGAGAGTGGAATTTTGTCCGCATCCGAGACCGACGCCCAAGTACCGTAAGACCGGCGCCGCCCCCGAAGTCATCCTTTGTTTTTTATTCTCTCCATTGTCCGACTTGTGTTCTGTCATCTAGTGGAGAGGTGTCGGATGGCGGATGTGACCTGAATCCCTTGTGGCTCATACCATCATGACACGACCTAAGGTTGACCCTGACAAGAGGCAGCGTACTGCCCAGGCATGTGACTCCTGTAAGCGTAGGAAACAAAAGGTCAGTCAATTGAGCTTTTTTTTTTTTCCCCTGACCCTTCCTCTGTCTCACTATTTCATCCCTTGCGTCCACAACTTCCTATACCACCTTACACAAGTGATCATCGAACTCTCAACAACGGATGCGTGGCCTAGTAAGACGGATGTGCTTATCCACCAAGCAAACTTGTTTCTTGGTGTCTCTTGCTCGAATCGTGTACAGCATGAATAACGACAACATGTGCTCTGCTGTCTCCGGATGGTCTTCTGTGTCTCACAATGGCTAGTGTGGTTGTGTAGCCACTTGTGGACGGAATGTTTGAACTCCATCATACGATCCTCATGGGCATTCAACTTTGCGTTCGCCATCCTTGCTAACGGATATCATCGTAGTGCAATGGATTAAAACCATGCAGCACGTGTATGAAACGGAACCTGGAATGTCTGTACACGCCAACAAGCCTGGAAGCTGGATCACTAGAGTCACTCGGTTCCCCGGCTAAACGCCGAAATGTAGACAACTCGCCGAGGACGTTGACGTCCACTTTGGAACCCGGCCAGACCATCGCGACGCATACTCCGCCCTTGGCGCCGTGGAATCAGCCTTCCGACAGGTTGGCAATGGGCCCAGCCGAAACAGGCCCAGTCGAGTCGAGCCAGGATAAGCTCATGGGAACGAATCGTCACCTGGGCGGCAGCAGTGATCGCGACTTTGACTCTCGTTCTCGTAGCAACTTTAGCGTGAACGGAGAGGAAGCTGATCTCATGTCTTTACCCAGAATGCTTATGGACACGTCGACAAGGAGGTTGCGTAAGTAAATCCACATGCCTCTCTTTCCAAATCCACATAGCAGTTGTATGGGTTATTGTTCGCCTCACTTATACTCCATACACCTTACAACATCGGTTAAAGCAGACCGATGCGAAGCAATTAGTGTATAGGTTATCCCACTGTATTTCATACTTGGGCTTAGATGCTAGGCTGAGTTATTTTTTAAGGTCGGTGCTTTGGATCCTCAGCGTGCTAATATGATAGCATAGTTTACGTCGGCGAGTCAGCAAGTCTTTCCTACTTGCAGTTAATTCGCATGATTGTAGAGAGCGTTTCGGGAGCGTCTGAATTTACCCTTGATCGTCAAAGACATAACATATTGGAGAACTCTATTGAGCTTCCGCAAGACATAAAACCGACCGGAGTCCTTCCAGATAGGAAGACAGCTGATATACTGGTAGACTCGTTCTTCGCGAATGTATGATATGTTATCCCTATAAGCATGCAGTTTAGCTTACCACTGCAGACATCGGGCTTTGTCGAAATCTTTAGTAAAAGGGAGTTCCTTCAGTCTGTGGATGAATACTACAAGGAGCCTCTCAACATCGGTCTACCGGACCTATGCATACTAAATCTAGTTTTCGCCATTGGCCTAGTCATCGCTCATCCAGGTCAGGGGAATGACGAAGAAGCAATAATTCAAAACTTACAATCTGAACCCGCCAATCGTGCTGAGCTCTTCTTCCGGAATGCGAGAGCCATCTACGACCCAGTGTCGGGAATTGAGGGGGCGGACTTCTGGTCCGTTCAGGCACTCCTTTTAGTATCTCTCTATATGTTAGCTGTGTCCAAGAGGAATGCATCATACGTTTATTGTGGTGAGCAATATTGCCCGTTCTCTTATTCCTCTACCTCCCTTTCGAAATCCCCTTTCTACTTGAATTCTTAATTTAAATCTTACTGATGGGTAGGAATGGCAATACGATCTGCGCAGGCGTTGGGACTGCACCGGGAGGAAAGTATGGTAATTTTCAGTGATTCTGAGCAGCACCTTCGAAGAAACGTTTGGAGGACTTTATTCGTTCTCGATCGCTTCCTTGCAGCATGTCTCGGCCGGCCCATAACAATAACAGAAGAAGATTGCTCCGAACGCGCACTAGAGCACCCGACGGGAGGTAGAACTAACCAATCCGCAATATGCAATGAGACCCCGGTAACGAACTCAGAAGCACTGAATGTTGCGGTGAAGAGTTCCTACTTAATCGGCTTAACGCTTAAGAAAGTCTACTCCAAGAGAAGAAAGGTATCGACACTTGTGGCTCAAGAAATCGCGGATCGTCTTGAAGCCTGGGAGCGGGAACTACAACAGCACCTACATTGCCGCAGGATCATGGAAGAAGCAATGGATAGGGCGGAAGCTGTTGCGATTCTTCATATTAACCTCCTACACTACCACTCCGTACTGCTCCTCACAAGACCGTTCTTCCTATATCTTCTTAAAATGGGCTGTGATGATTTCTCCAGGAGTTCTCAGAAACCACCCCAATTCAGTCCAAGATTAGAGAGGTTTTCTCAGGCATGCGTTGAGGCCTCTCAGCGCACGATAATCCTAGTACGAGCCGCATTCGACGCTGAGTACTTGCCTCGATGCAATCCTTTTATAATGTTAGACCCCTAGGTGTGGAAACGTCTTGAAAAGGAAGAGGAGCTAACGTGAAGTCTCCTTTCTTGAACAGATACTTTGTATTCGCGGCTGCTCTCATCATTTTGAGTAATGAATTTGCCTCACTGTACCACAATCCCGACGCGGACAACTCTATCCGCAGCGCTTTACTTATCCTTGAGTATTGTGGGCAGATGGATGCTCAGGCCAAACGAGTCTCGTATATCATAAAGACCTTCCACGAGGCAAACCTACAGCGGCCTTCAACAGCCAAGAAGATATATTTGCCCGGCCGTAAGATACCCACGATATCCACTGTATCGCGGACCTTCCCACACGACCCGATGTCGTTTTTCTTCCACCATTTAAAGACCGAGCGACAAGATATCTTCATGGGTGACTTGTCGCCGTCGAAAGAACGGCAGATGCTTGGTGTACCGGCTACATCGTTGGATTCTGCTGCGAGAACCATGATGCCACCAACGCTTCAACAACCCAGCCCAGAAGGAAGTGTGTCATTAAACAGCGGTATTGCGGCTGCGAGCTTGGCGCCGGGAATGGAAGCTCTTAGCGGCTCTGACCCGGAGTTCGATTTCGATACCTTATGGCAGGGCTGGCCGGGTGCGTCTGCTACCGGTTTGGGTATTCCGCCACCGTTGCACCCATCGGAGACCTTTGGGTCCTACGGGCTTCATCAGCCACCAATGCCGCATGGGAACGGCCTCGAGCCAAACGTACCGCCATACCCGCCTTCAAACTACCGGTAATGATTCTGTGTGATAGAGTAGGGAAGCCTGATGATGAATGGGATATGATTTAGGGGCTCGTGTGGTATATAATGGGGCAGTTCGTTGGTCTTCTAGGACCTAAACGCCCCTGCCCAAGCTGGCGTTGGAGTCTAGAGGGGATAGTTTGCGCGCTATATATCATTGTTGGATTTGGCTAATGGTCTCGGGAGTTTGAATGGCGCCGGGTTAATACCTAGGTATACATTCTGCGTTGAGTGTTTCTGCGGTTAATGTTCTTCAGCAAGTCTCTTTTTGTTCGGCACATCGAGGCCCATATTGGTTAAGGCTACGGATTACGGGATAATGAGATACCGCATGGCAAGTTAGCTCATATGTTCGTCATACTTTCATATATATCCTATAACTTGGCTCGGTCCTTCTTGTTGATAGTGACTTTGAAATCGAGGAGTGAATATAGTAAGTCGTATCTCTACTCGTGAAGGCCTCTACATCAAGCCCTGATTGCGCATAATGTTGCCAATAGTTGAGGAGACAGCTGGTTAGAATGCAATATTTAGTACCTAGATCACCACCATGGATAGCCTTGTACGGGACCTAATGGTCAAATAAGGAAATTTAGAAACATAGGTATGACGAAAGCAGCATACGGCGGTGACTGATCTAAACGAATAGAAATTCGAGCAAAATTTATCCAAGAAGCTGCAATAAAGGGATCCACAAAATACTGAATTATATTTGGAGTACATTTTCTGTCCTTATTCGACCTCCTGGTCAGTTGTGTCGACGACATGACAAAGGCAACAAGATATGACGTTACGATGGCGAACAGGACTAGCCGGTAGCTTTGAAATAGCAGTGCCTTTCTTCGATATTATGTAACTTTCAGCCTACCATATTTTAACTTGTGGCGTTACAGTATAGCTATATTAGCCCCTTTATGCTTACTGGGGCCGTCTCTACATCTTACTTATCTACCACCTAGAGGCAACCCGTTTTTATCAAATTTATGTTTTCGAACCTAGGGGACCCGAGAATTTAGCAGTTCAATAAACGAGATACGCCATTTTGTACAGTTACCAAGTAGCTAGATTATTCCAGATGTATCTTGTCTAGTAAGGGGATATTTCACGAGTCTCTTGATGGATTAGAGATAATGAGTTAGTCGAGTTAAATAGTTCCCTACCTTCTTTAGGTGTAAATTTTTGTCCATTTTCCTTCTACGTGGATGGTCTCCCTCCTATTCTTCTCTTTGCTCTAGGCGATACATGATATATAGGAGCGAAAGAAATGGCATTGTAGTTTGATAGGTTCCACTAGGTAGTTACAACTGAAGGGCTACGAGGGCCTGTATCTAATTTCGATTAATACAAACCTTTAGCTAGTGCTTAGGTATTTACAACCACAGTCCTTCCCTTGACATCTCGTAGCATCAGGTCCGCCTCTTAGACATACACATCCAGCCTAGGGAGTCAAATTAAGGCGGCTACGTTCACATTTAGCGCGAAATCCTTAGTATTCTGCAGTGGAAATTACAACATGACTTATGCTTACGCTTCTATCGAGATAGACCACCAGTCTCCTGGAGAAACCCGTGTGAAAGCTACCACTAGGAGAATACGTGCTCTAGCTCAAGCGGCTAAAACTATGCCTCGTGTAGTCTCCACTCTCCTAACGATATTAGCTACGTTCGAGGAGTTAACTGTCCAAAGAGATCATCTCATCTCATGGTGGCGACGCGATTCCCCACAAACGTACGCGAATCACCCGCCTAGCTTGCGTTAGAACGGGTATCTGTCTCTTACTGGCCGGAGAAAATCTAGCTAGCTAAATTACGACTATTAGACCTCCCGGAGTCGATTGGTCATCACTACTGCGAGCTGAAGCACCCTAGGTTAGGATACGGAGGTCGGGTCCGAAGAGATTGGAATACCAGGGGTCTGTTGAGTATCACATACGAGGATGTGAGATGGTACCGATAGATACATCTAGATGTATGTGACGGGACTTTGGAGAGGAGAGGAGAGAAGAGTACAGGGGAGGCAAAAACAGGTACGCGGTAATTCGACATGTTGGGATGAGCTGCAGCAGCCGCTCTGAAGACCCTGCTCGCCATGTAAATCGTGCTGACGGGCGCGTCGATCCTCGTTTTTTTCGTGCAGGCCTTGGGCAGCATTTCTATTCGTTAGCACCGGCCAAGCCCGTCCCAGTCAATAGTCTCTTTCATATCTTAATTCCTAATCCTGAGAGCCTGCCGCCATCCTCCGGCTATCACACGTAGCGTCGCTTGTGTCACCATCACCGATGTATCATATCAGAGCCGCCGTCGATCCGTGCTTCCAGCCTGGAGGGGGCAGGGTAGACGATATTGGCTTTTTTTTTTTTTTTTGGATGGATGTATGAGGTATGAATGTATAAGGTATGTCTCGAAGTGACGTGGTATCGCCAACCTTCAGATTATCACCGAGCCTCTCGCGCAATATGCCTGCCTGCGAGAAAAAAGACTCAAAAGTTCAATCCCACAGCCTTCAATACGAATATACCAACAGGCCGAACCAGCGGCGTCGACGAATTGCTGCCTAACTACCGGGTCTGCCGGCACGTACATATAGCGTACATATCTACCTACCTACCTATACCACACACCACAGGAAAGCGACGGGCGTTCTCGATTTCGAAGTTGCGGTGAAGGAAAAACAGAGAGAGAGAGAGAAAAAAAAAAGTCTTGGTAATGTACAACGGCCAAGCTCGGGGAATATTCGTGGGGTAGCAGAGAGACAGAGAGGCAGACAAGCAGGCGATTAAGTGAGGAGAAAGAAGGAAAAAATTAACGACATTAAGGCGGAGGGGGAAGTTTTCTCTCTCTCGCGCGCGCAGTTCTGTATCTGATTCTTGTTCTAGTTCTTGTCATGCTACGTGTGACAGAAGGACGAAGGAGGAAATAGATGGATGGATGTCGCCTCGGGTTGAACCTCGCCCCCTTTTGGCGCGAAGCGAAAAGGGAACTTTTAACGATGGGGCCCCCCAAGCCTGTAGATTAGTATAGCGTACATAGCATAGCATAGAATGTCATATCATTGTGACGGCATATTACGCCTCGGCGGTCGGTATTAGCTATCAGGTGCTTCGGATTAGGGCCATGGCCGAATCCTACATGCCTTCCCCAGACACCGACGGGCCGCCCCGCTCTCGTGCGCGTGTTGAGAAGATGGTAGGAGGTATTCAAGTCTGCAGATATTGCGAAACGTGAGAGTTCACTTTTTTGGTTACTAGCTCGCATGGATAGAGGTTTAGTAGGACAAATTCAATTCATGTATAGCCAGATAGGGCGAGTAAGGTATTATTTAATCGGACCGACGCGGACCATATAAGGTTATGTTATGTAGACATATGTTACAACTAAAGTCGTCGTGATAGGTGACAGAAAGTAGAGAGTTAGGTAAGTTTAGACTGCAAATTCGGCCGCAGAAGAGCGTGCCGGCTATCCCCTGAACTAGAGATTAGCGGTGCCGCGCCCTAAGATTTGGGTCTCCTATACGTTGTGGCTCCGGCTTCTGATTCGTTCTCCAAAAATCCTCCGCAGCCTGCTGATCTGGTTTGGCACTTTTGGTACTAGGTCCATCGTTGCCGTTTCCGGTGGAGCTTCTGGCTTTGAGCTAGTCTGGGAGATGGGGCACTGTAGCGAGAAGTGGATGGGGTTGTACGGATGGGCAACAGATGCGTTTCAGCCGTAAGTAACCCGTCATCGACAATACATATCCCATACAACACAACTATAACCGTAACGGTGAGGCTAGATCGGTGTCCGCGAGAAGGAGGAAAGAAAAGAGAATGTAAGGTTACGTCTACAAAGAAAGAAGACTTGGGACGGAGAAAGATAGGCGAGAAAGGACATGATGACTCACAGAGGACAAAAAGAACATGATGAAAATCGCTAGCCTATCTGGCAGCAACACGCCGCCGCATTGCTACCTGCCAATAGACCTACATACACCTATTTACCCATCTAAATACATAGCTGTACTCGTTTTGTAAAGTAGCGGCGAAGGGGTGAGCTTATGCCATGTGGCCTGTCTCAGAGGCCGAACCCTGATCTGCAAATAAATATACTCTACATGCATCTGCAGTAGATTCATTGGGCGCCATATACGAGTCCAAGGGGGATCCGGATAGTTCCATTTGTGGGTACGGCACATAGGTGTGACAGGATAGGAGGGCAGTTCGTTCGAATAGAGTTTGGCCAAGCAGCAGCGACAGCAGCATGTATAGTGTGTACCTACTATGCATACTATATGTATGTGGCATATATGTATGCATGTAGATATGTACGTATGTATGTACATATAACAATGACGCAGATTTGATGTGCGTGCTTTCGGCAGCGATACCGAGGGCGTATGTAGGTTGGTAGGTAGGCGTCGCTGACGTATATAACGACAGATCAGTCTGGAGATTGGGTGGAACGCACCAAAGAGACCCAGTTAGGACAGTTCCCCATTCTATTCTCGGTACGCCTATCACGAGCACCGAGCAAGCCCCGTCATGCACGTAGGTGCTGGCTGGCTGGGCGACTCGAACATCGTGACTGGAGAGATGCGGTCTCGAAAGGAGGAATGTAAGCAAATACTATGTGCTACGACCCTACCTGTCTCAGCCAACGAAGACTTATCGAGATCTGGAACTGGCGTAGTAGTCAAGCGACCGTCCTCTGGTAGCCATTAGGTTGTTTAATAGGGTTACACGCATGTTTTGTTTACTCCCATGCTCTGGACAGTTCCGGATCCTACCCAGTCTCACGTCTCATTCGGATACGCCTTTGCGTTTATACAAGATTCTCTGCTACTTCGGAAAAGTCCGTCTTGTGTCACAGCATAGCGTTGTTTCAATCCTAGATTTGATGGCTTTGTTGGGATTATCTGGTTGGGCCTTCATCATCTCGAGTATTATCCTCTAGTTTAGCCGCTTGTTTTGATCCCAATTCGTTCTCCTTGCCCCCCCCTTTTCCCCAAGTGGGAATCAACGCAATTCTCTCCCGTGTCTATCCACGACACGTCGACATCGCTAGCACCCCGTCTTTCTCTCCTCGTAATTTTGAACTCCATTGTATAGTTCCCCCTCATAGTATAGGAATAATAAGCCCATATGGCCTGCCCAAAAAGGAAATAGCTTCTCCTGTCGACCTCACTATATGCCAACTCATGTAGACAAAATCGGCTGGGTATTCTTAGAGTATCCAAGATAGATTGAATACAGAAAAGCTTCTGCACTTTGACAATTCGCAATCTGGTATCGAGTAAAACCGCTCAAGGGAACAAAACCAAGGAAACAAACACCATAACTCCTGCTAAGCCGAGTAATAAACGCCAAAATCCTTGAGTAGATAGATACCTATATATAAACCAAAAGCCCCAGGATCCGATTCCCAGTAAAATAATCACGAACCTGTGCACGTCGAGAGAGATAGAGAGAGGTGGGCAAGACAAATGAAAGTTATGACGGAGGAAGAGGTATCTGGTGCACAGCTCGGTACTGGGGACCCGTAGACCTGTGACTGGTAAAAGCAAACTGTATTCGTTCCTGACACCTAACCATTCAAGCAACAAGTATTGTGTAGCTTTTCCTTCCCGCCCGAAACGTCGGTTGCCCGAGCTATGCGAAAATCTCTAATGACCGTTTTTTTTGTCCAATGCTCGAAATATTAGGACCATTTCGCTTCATCTCGCCTCTTGTGCGAGGGGTTGATATTAAAACTAAGTATATAATAAAGAATATTTGCTTCATAAAACGAAAGTAGTGTAGTGAGTGCAGGGACTCTCCAGACCGGAGATCTCGTAATTAACGCTGGCTTGGATCGTGTGGCGCGCTAGGTCGTGTCGCCCAGCCAGTCTCGTATGGCTCGCGCTTATATGGTGGGAAACTCTGCACCGGAGTGCCTGTTGTGGACGGACCAGTGGTTGGTGTTCCAGCTGGCTGATCTAGTCGCAGGGGAGGTAGTCGCGAAGTTCGTGCCATAGCAGAAGGTGTTCCCGGCTGTGACAGAGGAGCATGCGTAGGCTGAGCCATCGATGGCAAACTAGTCTGAACCGCGCCATAGGATGGGCTATAGTCCAACTGGGGATCTGTTCGGCGGCGTCGTGCCGCCCTCTCGCCTGTTACAGGATCGGTAGCTCCGTAAGATGGCATCGGGAGCGAGGGTGGGTTGGAGCCGAGCGGGCTTCTCTCTGCGAAAGATCCACCACTTCTTGTTGAAATGGGACTTGGAGGCCCTTGGTAAGCAAGATCGCTGATTCCAGGAGTTCGGTAGACGATATCGCGAAGTCGATCCCGGTCACTGCGGTACCTATCCCGCTCGCTTTCTACTTCTTGTTGCCGCTTCAGAAGTTCACGATTCTGACTCTCCAGTTCCTGTATTCTCAGCCCCTGTTGTATTTCCTTATCCTTCTTCCTGGCTCGGAATCGTGCAGAAGCTCCTGCATTGCGCTGGCGTTTCTCGTCAGCTTGTTTTGACCCGTTATACATATCCAACGGAACAATTAATGGCTCGCCACCAACATTCATCGCTGCATGTCCCTCAACTCCTACCATGCTTCGGACTCCCGATGGACCCGCCTGAGCCGCGCCTCCAAGCATACCTGGCCATCTCGAATCCCCCATGGGGAGAGAATGGGGAAAGCCTCGGTTACTGGGCGGAATCGGCGTCGGATACGGCGGAGTCGGACCAAAAGCATGAGGTCTGATCTGGTTGCCAGAGCCTCCTTGTGGTTGTTGTGGCTCTTGTCCTGGTGCGGTAAATTGGCTGGCGATTGGCTGAGAGAGCGACCGAGGTGGTGGTGTCGTTAATGGAGCTAGAGTAGTCGAAGGTCCAGCTCCAGGGTGATGAACTCTTCCGAATTGAGGCGCCAAAGGCTGGGGCCCACCGATTCGTGGTGATTGAATGTGAGGTCCCGATCCAGGAGGTTCGGCTTGAAAACCTCGACTTGGTGCAGAATGAGGGCTGGGATAGTAATGGGTCTGGGGGGCGTTTAACGGCTGAGGCGGTGGTATGTAACCTGATGCTCGAGGAGATCTGGGTGTCAAGATTCGTCGAGTTCCTATAGAAGTATGAGATTGGATTGACACAGGAGAACCGCGTTCGCCTGGTGATGGTCCCAGCGGAGGCTGGCTCCCAGCCACTGGGTTCGTTTGTTGCTGGCTCGCCATCCCATGCCCTGGATACGAGAAGGGTCGCGAGGCGGTTGGACTAGATTCAAACGTGGAACCTTGCAGACCCGGACTTGGGTGTAGAGAATGCCCACCAGTTGGTCCGGATGCTGCCGAGGAAGCAGTTCCAGTCGGAGATGGTTGGGTTTCTGCTGGGTTCAAAATGTTCCGTACTCCAAAGCCCCTCTGGGGTAACGATTGTGTTAATTCTCCATTAGTTCGGGGAATACCACTGCTTTCTAATGTCCCGTTGTTGGCTGGCTGGATACTAGACCTTCGAGGATCTGTCGGAAGAGAATTTGGCGATGTACTCGAGCCTGCTGGAGGAGACCTGGATATCCGAGGTGAGGCAGATCGTGACGCAGGTTCCCTCTGCGACATCGGATCCGGTTCCCCTACACGCAGGTGGTCCGGAGGACCCAGACATTGACCGCCTCTACCAGACGCGAATTGATACCGCTTGAATTCCGTTCTCGTTTCGCTACTGTCTAGTCTTGCCCCACCAGATTCGCCGTCTGCTTGCTCAGTGCTGCTCAGGCGATTCAGGTGAGATCCCACGTCCCCGTTGCCAGTTGTGCGGGTAGAGGGCTGTTGGGAGGGTTGACGGGTGTGAAGATTTTGGACCGCCACGGCGACAGATTGATGAGTAGACTTTGGGTGTAGGAATTGCTGAGAACGATGGCAGTCCGCTTACTATTGCGCTTGTCACTAGAGTGATTGCGCAAGCGAATATAATGGCCGAGGATATCTAAGCTGTCTCCCAGATTCAAGGCGTATAGGCTGAATGATATTCGAGATTACTTCTGTCTTTTGAAGAATATCTCGATCAACCCTTGGAGTTATATATATGGAAAGGTTTTAGCAGGCTCCTCTTGTCTGAGTTACAGGTTGTCCTCGTAAAGTGGCGATGGGAAGCCCAGGTCCGGTTTAGCAATCGTTACTTAAGTAGAGGTAGATGAAGATGGTAGTGGTGAAGATATTGGGAAATATTCACAGACATGTGGCGGCTGGAATTAGTGCATTGTATATCAGCTGTTGCCCAACGGGAACGAATAGGAAATGCGGTTGTAGCCAATGATGAGATGCAGCAAAGAGCGGACCATTCACGACCCTGACAAAAGCCCTGCAGCAATGAATGGTCGAAATGCCCACCAACGCTAGAGCAGCACTGGGGCCTGAATGGGCAGACAACGGCTACAGTTATGCTCGTAAGGAGATAGTGTGTGCTTCTTGGGATGGATACGTACAAGTAGGACGGAAGTGGAAGACCTAACCAAATAAACCGGCAGGACTGGAGTTCGTAGTGTTTCCACCTTGCTTGCGTCAATTCACCGACAGCTAAGCTATTGCCTCGGATGCAGTAAGCTCAGCACTTGCCCGCTGGCAAAGTACTCTGAAGTATGACTTCTCAGAATGGATGAAAGGAATGATGATGGCAGATGTAAGCATTCCGTACAATCTAGGAGCAAGTTGCACGCTTGGACTAGTAGCCACGAGCAAAGCCGCGTCTAGTATTCGATTTTTCTCTTCTTTTCAGTCTTCTTGGCAAAAAGAACGTTCCAAGCTTCCCGTGCCCGCTCTTATCATCAGACAAGTTAAATCAGACATGGCAAGCTTAGAGGAGTGGAACCGGCATGGGGATGGTTTGGGACGGCGGCCGGGGTGCAGGAAATCCCAGGGGGCCCTGTTCAGGCTCGCGTTGGTGCTTAGCACTGGCAGGGCTTAGGACTTGACACCCATAGTTTTGGGGGCAATATGGACTAGGAATACCCCGTAGCATGTTCCTTTTTTAAACAGTTTCAGCGAGTTGTGGGAATGATGAGGATCTTGAGACCAGGGCATCTGTCAAGGAATCGCCATACGGTTCTTCGAATGTTCGAAGGGCTTGACGAGCTGAGAGCGAGCTAAGCAGCCCTACTGATGTCTGACACCTGCAGCTTAGAAAGACATGCGAAACATGAGGTGTCAACCAGGGACAACTGATAAAAACAGTCCAATGATCCACTCGAGACTACGAGCACGGTGGACGTAAGGATGTTCATTTGACTTAGACTATACAGCCTCAAGATTCGAGGCTCTTTGTGTCTTACTCACCGTAACACATTGTAGCGGTCGCACTCGTACATGGAGCCTCCAAAGCAATGCAGCTGGCCAGGAGACGATACCGGTCGCTGGGACTTAGATTGCCTAGGATGTTGGCGTTGATCTGTTTGCGGTATTAGAGACTACGGCGGTGGATGAGGGTTATCGTGGACTGCATGTTGTAGTGCTACATGGTTCATCAGCAGTATGTAGTGTAAGCCAGCGCAAAGTATGGCAGAAGGGGGGAGAACTAATGGTCCCTCCACCGCCGATAGGTCACGGCTCATCACGGCTCGTCACGAAGAGAATGGTTCATTACCTTAATGGAGATCTCCGGTGGAGTTGCTAATGGTTGCTAAAGGGTTGAGGGTCGAACTAGGTGGGCGGGTAAAGACTCCGCTCGCACCAAACCGTTCTCCTAAGGACGACCGTGGTGGAAATGATCGACAAGTAACCGTGACCAGCCAAGAAAAACGTCAGTTGGGACCCCCCAGGTTCAGCGTCAGTAAAATGACCATAGACCAGGAACAAGCGGTCGAGCAAAAAGTCTGTAGCTGCATGGATTGTACGTGTGCAATAGCGGTGCCAACTGGTCGAGTCTTGTTGGAAGGACAAGTATCTCTCCTCTACGTGGTAGAATACTAGGACAACCGAGATCGACTTTAGAGATTGGCGGTCAGTACCGTTGCTTGTCGTCTGGTGGTGACGAAGCGGAGGGCTTCAATCCTTTAGCTTGGTAGGTGAGCTATACCTGGTTAGGCTTAATGCGAGTCCAGCCAGCAGGAGAGAGTGACGATAGTTTTTTTAAGATATGCAAGACTAGCCAGGTCTTGCAGCCGTGGGCCATGGGCCTTGGTGAGATGTTGTAGATGTAGGGTATGTATGTAGGTAGGTAGTGTAGGTAGCGTATTTGTTATCCATGTATATCCAGGATGTATGTGTGTGGTTGTATGTATGTCAGAAGTTGAATAGGCCAGGTTCAACGTTGTAAAATCAGGGAGCTAGGGAAGCAATAGCGGCATTCGAATTGCTACTAGTGCGAATCCACTTTAGCGATGCCTCGATGTTTCTGGCTCGTCCACGCCCGCGGAAAGCGGGAAGGACCCTCATCAACCGTCCTAGCCTTCGCAACTACTACTACATGTACATACCTGTGTAAGGAGCCTTTTCAATGACCAAGATAGCACCTACCGGATGTATAGGTATCTAATGTATGTAAGCCGAACCTTACCAAAGTAGCGGATGCAGGTTATGTGGTAATAGTTTGTAGGTAACGTGGTCTAGTTTGTATTATGTACTTCGTGTTTGCCTGGGTCTGCATCTTCAAGGGCGGTAGTTGTACGACCCATTTTAACTTTCTTTTTAAAAAATAAACGCCTACGGCAAGTGATACCTACATGTACAAGTATCCTGAAAATAATCGTACAAACTTAGAACTTAGAAGGACAACCATGAGAACTACCGGTTTGAACTTCTGCATCCTTCTAAACTCTTTGCCGCTGACCTACATACATACATACTATATACATACAATGCACTTCTCTCCCATCTCAAACCTACACGTACCATTTTACCTACTACCTACTTACTACCTACATGTATATGTATATGTATATGTAGGCTCATCTATATATTATACATTAAGTAGGTACCTACTAAGGTACAGTGAGGTAGATCAAGCGATCAGGTACCAACGAGCTGCCCCGTTGGGTTCCAGCCCAACCGCCAGCGCCCATGTCTTAGTACCTATTATGACCGAAGCCACCATGCCAGCCATGTCAGCATGACCAACAGGCCGCAGGAAGGATCGTCGACACACGCAGTACAGTTACTGTAGCTGTTATTCGGTTCATTTGCGGGGCGCAATGCGTCGACGCCTACTTGCTGATCTGACGACGTGCGTAAACTGAGAAGCATCTTAAGAGCTTAATATCCTAATAAATATATGCCAGCAGATTGGGAGCGCCTCCGTATTTGTGCGTTAATTAGGCACAAGACAACGCAACTCGAGCAAGCAACGTGAGTCGTAACAGCTCATAAATCTGGAGTGTCACATCAACCCCCCGACACGAGGAAACCAGTTTCTCTGTCAACATAATCAACTCCGGAACAGCCTATAGGTGCCTCCTGGTTATGAGTACTTATTACTTCATCATATTGTTGTGCGGTAAGCCGGCCGGCAAGGGAGCATGTATTGTCACGTTCAACTGGTAGACGGGCTGATAATGCCAGGGGCCTCCTCTTGGCATCTTTGATGGCTGCCCAAATCCGCTATAGCATCATTAAAAGAAAATTCAGCAGCACAAGTACACAAGCGCGCACTCTGCATGGACGTATACCGGGACTCGGGCTCGCGGGCCACGGCATTATGGTCATGCATATGTAGCATGTATGTGCTAGGTCATCTATGATGTACGGGAACCTGCGAGTTCTGCAAGCACCATGGGATGGTTCATGTTGCCGCCGTGTGATGAGACCACCATCTGGTCCCGGTCGGCATGCGTACATATCTGCATACAACGCAGGAAACCTACCTAGTCCCTGTCTCCTGCGACCCTCTATGCGGCCAAGGGAACGCACTACACAGATGAGGGCTGCTCGCGCGAAATTAAAGCCTTCTGTTTGGCGGCCCGTAAGCGCAAGGATCTGCCCTTCGATGCCCCCAACCCAGCAGCCTGGATAGAAAGATATACTAACCTGGTCTGGACTAGCTCGAAAGGTGAGCTGAGTGGCTTTGGTCTTACCCAGCCCGGATCGAGAAATAAAAGCGCAGTGCTTTTGAAACCTCGTGGCACCAAGCAACGTGGGTGTTCGGCTTCCGTCAGTACCTGTCACGAAATATGACGAGATAACCAAAAAAGAAGAGAGGTGACTGATAGACATGCCTGCAGATAACTTCGTATGAGGATTTCGTGCAGTTACACACTCACTGATGGGCAATATTTCTTACCGTTTAGTCTACCCATACGTTGCATTTTCCATTTCGAAGCAATTTGGCGATTGATCAATCACATCCTACCATATGTTCTTAACGCTGACAATATACAAGGGGAGTCAATATTTCTCCAGGGCAAAAAGGAAATAAGACCTAAAAGAGAGAGGGAAACAGCGTCGCAACTTCATATTTCGGATAGCCTTGTACCTGGTTCTAATTTACTTTTTTAATATGGCTTCCCCTGGATTCCCACGCAGTCGGAGAATATGATGACCGGTCCGTATTCAATGCAGGAACAAGGTCCGAGACATCTTGGAATGAAGTAATTTGCATGTTTCGTCACTAGGTCTATTGAGGCTATCTTGTCTCATTATATTGGGCTTCTGCAAAGAATGCGTTATTACACGTCATTTTGCTCTATCTTTAGCCGTACTTTATTTGAGTCAACATTCACCCAAGGTACCTCGTACGAGCCGTTACCAAAGTCAAGAGTACAGTACAGAACGGGTACCCATTGCCCGCAAACCTCGTGTGATCCTAGCGCTCCCTAGCAGCTTAGGATAAAACCATTGCCTTAATCAAACCCAGGCTTTGCTTTAATTGCCAATGGTCGTCAACAGAACGGTTCCTGTCATACGCCACAGTCGGGGAAAATGACGCCCTTGGACCACAAATCTGGACAGGAGTTCCGTGTGGGAAGCGATCGTTGATTCCTACGAATGTAGTCCCAACCCGCAACGGACCGAGCATGCGAGAAATTTAGGTCCCTACCTACTTAAAAGTGTATCCAATAGGGACTTGCAAGGACTTCCATACAAGCGATCTCATGATGTCTGTCAAGAGATGCTAGCTCGTCTCATACGTTAGGTTACTTGTATTATTAGCCATGCTAATAAAAAACAATACGTACCGGGACAATAGGTATCATGGGTTTGGGTAGAGATACCCACCAGCCAGAATTCTAGGCGCTCGTAATAGCGCGGCATACGCCTCGCTTACGGGATGATGTTGAGAAACAACAAAACAAAAAGTCCTAGGCCGTCATTTAAGTTGTACCCAGCAGTCTGGACTGGTCCCCCCCTTCTGCCGAGGGCTCCGTATCTGGATCTGGAGATTGAATTGGGGGATGGGGGGCCGTGTTCGCGTGTTTCCCTTGGAGATTCTGGAAAAAAATGTATCATGTATGGCATGCAGAGCACAGCTGCAGCTAATAAGGATTACTGCAATCTGCAAGCTCGGGGAACAAGGGTCAGAACATCACAGTGTACGGCACCCATTAGAAATAGCTTCATGACCAGCCTCGCCCCAGCTTTCAGGGCTTCGTAATGCAACACAAAAACGAGGTGTCACTTTTTACGCACACGTTCTCTACCCACTCTTCAAGGACCAGGGGTACGAATTTTCACCAGTCTGACCGGTCTACATAGTAAGTGCGAACAGATGCTCTACTATGTATATGTAGGTCCAGAAGATCTCTATCCTAGTGGAGGCGACATTGCCATTAGCGGTGAGCCACCAATCCACATCACGTAACCGGGTTCCCTTATATGGAGTATCAATACAGCAACACATCACGACGGCATGTACCGCGTGGTACTAGTTACACCTTTTTACGATTCCACTTACTCGTGTCTCGTCGACACATGGTTAACATGCCTCTTCCATGCTTCTCGCACTCGAAACCCCCACAGTTGAACGACTCTCGTACTACGGATACACATACTCCTCCTATAATATCGTCATTATGGTCATCGTCATCAATGCCGATGCAGTGACACACAGATTGTCGAAGACAATCGCTACCGAACACACGCACGGGTGTCAGCCCTCTGAGAGCTATAATTACAAAGCTTGGAAACATATCGATCAATCACCGCACCCCCGAAGGTCTTGACAAGGATTCCGGGTGGTATACAGCCAACCACCTGAAATGCACAGTGCACAAGTGGAGCGCACCCACGCGTCATTTATTAGTTTTAGCTTCATAATAGACAGTGCCTATTGGTATTTTCTTTTCTCTCTCTGTTTTGCTTTTCGTTTCTTAAAAGACGGGGGCTTGTGGAACAAGATTCTGGAAGACTTACCCGCATCAGTCTATGATCATGTGGTTCGTCAATGGCTGGCAACTTTGTTAGAGTAGTCTCTCTCGGAACGCTTGATTCCACACGTGTTGAACTCCTTTCTCGAAGCTTGGCCAGTTCTCTGCTAAATTTTATTAGCCAGATCCATCATTTCGGCCAACGAGTCCAGGTCCGCAGGCCTACCGTGTTTGCAGACGAAAGGGCATGGCAGCTTGTTGGATTCTGGATGGGGTGCATATTGCATGCGCACATGACGCATTCAAAACCCGAAGCTCTCGTGAACAAACTAGTGGGCTTAAAATCGTCGCAAAGGGAAACCCGCCCACGATGCCTACACCGACAAGTCTTAACTCACATACCTTGCCTCCTTATTTTTTACTCTACCTGCATCCATGATCCGTTGCCCCCCTTCAGGCTTCCCCCATTGTCTATCTACAACCAAATAGCTTCTTCCACGCTGCCATGTGTCGTGGATCCCCGCGATTCGCAAGAGGCGGTCACAACTCAAAAAAGGTCTTTCTAAATGCGGATTCCACATACTTGGTGACAACGTCGGTTCGCTATTCTAGGCAATTGCCAGCCACCTGGATAATGCTACGTGCGTGGTTGTGCCACAGACACGTCGCGTGGTGGCATGCCGACTTTCTCTTTTCGTACAGGCTAAGAATTTTGTCGGTTCCCACCTATCGACTCTTACAAGCGTACCTAAAGAAGGAAACTTGAACGCTTGCAATTCAAAAAGTTAAGTGACAAGGATTCCTATAATTTCTTTTCATATCAACCCACTCTAAAAAAAAATACCTCTGGGAGATATAGGCTTCGTAGTGAAATGCTGGGAGACGCTCGTCTGCAAGTCGTCCTAAGTAAGATGACGTAGTAAGTATTTGGAGCCGCCCGAAATCGCGTTCAAGTATACTAGAGGTATGTAGGCGTAAATCGTATTGGACTACGGCTCATACCCATCCGTTAAGCGATGGAAAGGAATAGATTCAGAGAAATAGCCGGCAGGATAGAACTCAATATCGGGTGGTTTCGACCGAAACGGCCTCGGATTGCACAACCGTCGAATCTATTGAGCCATAAAAAATTAGACGAGGAATTCGGCGTCTATTCCCACGGCTACGAGGCCCGTGTTCCGTAAAATTGACGATGGTGTCTAATAAGTTGATTTATGACACGGAATCAACACTTCTCTTTTACTTTTGCTTCTAATCCTCTTGTCTTTGAAAATATTGGATGGTTTCTAGAAGTCTTGCTTGTACGACGTTCAAGGAAACCTTTTCATGAAGCAGATTAAACACTAAAATCGTACAAGACTAGCTCAGCAACCGAGCCGACCCGAGTCCCGCTTCAAAAACTCCACAGATTCGGCACGAGTGAAGTTTAAACTCTCGATTGACTTCCGAGACCAATACCTCCACCAGAAGCTTCTCATTCCAAACTAGCACCAAGTAAGGGCGACTTCTGTCCTCCTGACCTAAGCCTTCACAAAAAGCAAAAGGAAGGGATCCAGCATGTCTGCCACAGAACCCAAGCCAGAGTTGCAGCAGTGGAGCGTGACGGAGCCGTTCCTGCACCTTCACTGCGGCCTGGGTGAGGGGCCCTACTATGAGGCGGCCACGCACAGCCTGCGCTTCGTCGACATCAAAAAGAAAAGGGTGCATATCGTGGACCTCAACAACCCCAACCCCGAATCAGCTGTCGAGACCATCCAGCTAGACACTCCCGTCACAGTCACTGCCGATATCGAGGGCGTCGACCCCCGCGATCGGATTGTCATCGGTGCCAAGTACGGCATCGCCGCGCTGGATCGCCGCACCGGCAAGTACGAATACATCGCCCGCTTCAACGCCGACGCCGACAATGAGCGTCTGCGCAGCAACGACGGCGCCGTCGACCCCCACGGCCGTTTCTGGCTCGGTACTATGACCGACATCGGCCTGGACTTGCAGCCTGAAGGTGAGCGCCCCTCATTATTATTCTTTTTTCTGATTTCCTCTTCTTAAGAAGTACGTACCCATCCCTCCACCCCTCGAGTCATAAGTCGTGACTTAAGAGCGGGCAAGAAAGGAGTTTTTTTTTAAGTACCATTATTATCACTTCTCTATACCTCGAGGTCACGAGGGTTACTCGCGTTACCCAGGGAAGCCCCTAGGGAAGCCCCGCGGGAAGCGGATCCCGGCCGCGTCTCATTTCGCACGCCTCACGGATATTTCGTCCAAGGGTGCTTCTTATAGTATAGTACACTATGGCAGTCCCTGCATGAAAACAGACCCCGGAACGGGAAATGGTCTCGTGAATCATGAATCATTTGGATTTTCATTATTCCCGGCAGGCAAGGCCGATCTGCCTGCTCCCCTCTCTCATGCGCTCGGAGTAATGTCCGCAGCCGGGGGAAATAGTAGCTGTGTATTATACATTTGCAACGTGCCTACCTACCTATCATGTACCTATCTATGCGCATAGTATACGCGCAACAAAAGGAGTATAGTGTAGTTTCTCTACTTCCCACCTACCCACCTACGTACCTACCTCTCTACACGCACGGAGGCGGAACATTCCATATACATAGCCTATACCTATACCAGACCGGGGACTAGGTACGCGAGAAGTGTTAAGGAACACACACACACACACACACACACACACACACACACACACAAAAAAAAAAAAAGGGAACAAGAAAAAAAAAAAGCTTAACCCGAGAAAAAACAAACAAACAGGCTCCGTCTTCCTCTTCGACGGCACGCGCACGGCGCGCTCGATGCGGCACCCGGTAACGATCCCGAACTCGGTAGGCTGGTCGCCGGACGCTCGCACCTTATACTTCACGCACTCGACGGAGCGCACCGTCTTCGCCTTCGACTACGACCGCGCTACCGGCGACGTCTCCCGCGAGCGCGTCTTCTACGTGCACGACGGCCCCGGCGAGCCCGACGGCTTCCGCGTCGACGTCGAGGGCAACTTGTGGCAGGCCGTGTACGGCGAGAGCCGCGTGCTGAAGATTAGTCCCGAGGCGGGGAGGCTCGTCGGCGAGATTAGGCTGCCTACGAAGAATGTCACGTGCCCCCAGTTTGTGGGGACGGAGTTGTTTATCACGACGGCGGGGATGCAGGAGGGCGAGGGCACGGAAGAGGAGGTCGAGCTTAGCGGTGCGCTGTTCAGGGTTGATGTTGGTGTGAGGGGGTTGGATCCGTTCTTGTTCAAACTAAGCAAGGTCGTGGATCCGGAGTCCTGATTCTCGGGTTGTGGTAAGCCAGACCGGGGAATTGGGGGGGTCTATGGCTTGTATGTGGTATGAGACGAGTATTCACGAGTGAAACCTTCTTAGAATCATCACCTTAGAATGAGAGGACAGTTGCTCCCAAAGCTAAACAGGAGTTAGAAATTATACTCTTTTGAATTAAGCATCTTTCGGCTTGAGCGCGTACATGCGCACAGGATATAGCTCATGCGGCAATCCATGCTGTAGCTCCGTCTTGACTATACGAAATCCCGCCTCATCAAAAATCCGCCTGAATGATTCATCTCCTCTGTAATAATGCACTGTTAACAATACGCTCATCTTGTAGAGGTCGCCGGGAGAAAAGAGAAAGGTGGGGGGTTGGAAGCGAAAGGCACTCTTTCTAGGCTAAGTACGTAACTTACCTCGTAACACTGCTATCCTCAGCATCGAACAAATCCTCCCCAATCGTGCTCGTATTCTCCTTGACGACAATAACGCCCTTGATCTTCCCATCATCGCCCGTGCTCAGCACGCCAGCGCACCGCCGCAAATAGGCATCGAGCTGCCGGTCCGTCAAGTGGCCGAGACACCACTGGTTCCAGATTAAGTCGTACTTAGTATCGATGGTCTCGTCGTCAGGCCGCCACTCCTCTAGCCCGACATTGTAGATGCGGCCTACGCCCGGACACCCGGCTAGAGCGGCCGTGAACTTGGCGATCGGCTCGACTACATCGACGGTCTCGGCGAGGTCCAGCAGCAGGCCCTGCGTTATGCGTCCGATCCTGCAACCACACCGCTTAGCTCTCAGCTCTTCAGCTCCCCTCCTCCCCCCCCAGCCACGCACATGCATATGCATGCGTGTGATATGTAGTGTGTGGTATCTAGTATGTATGTGTGTATGTTTATGTGCTTAAGTGTGCGCCGCCGCTTCCTTTAGCGTTGCTGTAGCCATCCAATCGATCCCTCTAGATGCACATGCGCGCATGTATGCGACCAGATGGCCGCATAGATCCTCGACGCGCCCCCCGGAGGATGGGAGAAAGGATTGGCGCGCAAAAATAGAATATAAATTTTTTTTTATAAAAAAAAATAGGAAAAGGAAAGGAGGCAATTATTGAAGCCACCGAAGACACAAAAAAGGGGGCGGGGGCGGGGGAGGGGCAGGGGGAGAGAAGGTAAGAGATAGAAACAATACAACACTATGACACAACACACAGATAGATACCTGAGGTAGGTAGGATTGAACTAGGTACGAAAAAGTCTGAAATAAATAAACAAACAAACAAATAAATAAATGGAAATTGAGAAGAAACAAAAAAGAACGTACCCTGCACCGCCCTCCAGTGCCCTTCTCACAGCCTTCTGACCTTTGACGCGGCCGAGGCCCAGCTTCGCGAGGAAGCTCCTCGAGCCCCTCAAGTCGATGTGCGAGACGCTGGGGTATCCGCCAAGCATGCCGTTGATGTCGGCGTCGATGGCCGACCAGTACCGGCGGCCGTCGTCGGGGTTGATTAGGGAGTCCGGCTTTTCATCTTGGTCTTGTTCGGGGGCCGGCATTTCCTCTGTATACCTCTATCTTATCTATCTTATCTTTTGTCGTTTCCCTCTATGGGTAAGGTTAGGTAGGTAGGTACCTGGACTAAATTGGCAAAGAAAAGGTAAGGTTGGTAATCAAGAAAAATCAGCGGATTCGGCTATATAGTGGAGGGAATAAAGGGAAAAGAGGCTGTGCGTTATTGAGATTCCATTGTGCGCTGCTGTAGCAAAGAAGGTGGTCTATGTTTCGGGACGGATGCGGTTTCGTGAGACTCGAGAGAAACAAAGGCATTCTGCGGGTTATCACGTGCATGTGGATGGCGTCTTTACAATTAATTATAGTGGGTACTTGCCGAGCACCTTACTGAATGTTGCACCTGAGGCATGTTCCAATACCACCAGGTAATGGAAGGTTGAAGCAAACCCCCCTATTAGGTAGGTACCTACCTATGTACATTAGTGTAGGTACTTTACTTAGATCTTGTGTAGCCTCAACCTAACTCCAACTTCGGGTACCAATTCCTTTCGCACGAGTTTACCTAATGCGGTAGGTACCTACCTATGTAGGTCTGTATCTTGGCGTCAACTTGTCTTATTATAGCATAGAAAGAAATTTAAGCGAAGTCAGAATAAACGCATCTATGCCTCCAATACCGATTGGGTTGAGGAATATTTATAATGCACATATGTATAGATTTCATGTACCCAGGTACTCTTAGGCAGGTACTTTAGCATCAATAGTGTTCATATGAGAGAGATATCTCGTTGATTTGAACATGAAGTTAGTTTAGGTAAGCGATGGTGTCTTAAGGCTGCCTTCACCTAGGTGTACTTAACTGGATGTGTGCTAGAGGATCATTATGTTTACCTAAGGTAGTAGGTATAGCGCTTACTATCTAGATACATTTCTCAGCTATAATTCCTTAAACGAACAAGAAAAATACATGAAAATTTCTTCCTTTTAGAACTGATAGTTAGAGATTCATAATGAAGCAAAAATAAAACATCGTATTCTATATTACATATGAGGTAGTTATACATTATTCACATTCATTCCAGCCGACTTTTCAACCCCCCTTAACATTAGTAGTGGTGTCCCCAATGACCACAGTGATGATGGCACCATTTCTCACTCCCTAGCTTCTCATCAGTGTCTGCATCCCTCTTATCGCTCCAGTCTCCTTCATATCCGCTGTCCTTATCCTCATTCTCGTCCCGAGTCCACGAGCGAGGGTGGTACTTGCCCTTAGATCCGTCCCAGCCGTAGTGATGGTGGTGTCCGTGGTCGTAACCATCATGGTGGCCATGGTGTTTGTAGTAATCCCCCTTGGGACCCTTTCCAGGCGGGCCAGGCGGGCCTGGAGGTCCTGGAGGGCCAGGAGGGTTACGAGACTGCAAGTGGTGGCTTAGTGTATAATTCACGGGAAAGGGGGGTTGAGAAATGTGATGATGGGAACTCACGTCGAGTGCTTCACGCTCGGTAAGCGGTACCACTCCGGCTGTGGCTGGAGCAGCCATGACATTGGGGCCGATGAGTAAGACGGCTGCTAGAAAAGATTTGATCTGCATGATTTATGGTTTGGGTTGTGCGTGCAATTGGTAGACAAGATGATAAAGTGAGTTGTTTTTTAAAGTCTTGAAGGTTTGGAGATGGTGGCTGTGATACCGATGGTTTGGAACAGAGATATCAGACCTCTTCATGGGGAACGAGTGAGGCGTCTTATACTCATCGCAGGCCAGGGATAGGAGGCTGTATTGTCTAGCATCCGCTCTTCGCATTATCGCAATACCGCATTATTAATCGGAAGGAAATTGAGTTCATTATTGACGACAATGATATCTAATCGCCATGCCGTTGAAGATATTCGATGTGTCTAGGCCCGGGGAGCCCGTGCGGAAAAGAGGCCGCAATGACGAGAGTCTGTCCAAATCTCTAGGGATGATGATGGAATGGCCAATTGCTATAGTATCAATGGCACCTAGGGGGTAATATCTCCCGTCCGTGGAACGTGGAAATGGATATGTCATCCCTTCAGGTAGGTAAGCAGGTAAGACATTGCGACTAGCATCCCAGCCGTTTGTCGCTATTCCAAGCGGTAAGGGGTTAGATGGAAAGCCGCCGAGCCCAAGTCCAGGGCTGCGGTGCCCGAACGTTGAAATTTAACTTTGGCGGGTTGAGCCTGGATTGCGGATCGCAACAATTAATAATTACATGTACATGTATGAACAAGCTTCCGCTTTATCCGTTTCGATATTAGAGTTGTCAGATCGCGCACGTGAAATCGCTGTATGACCTAGAGCGAGGAGGAACCCTGCCTAAGTAAACTCAAAAAATATCAATTGAAACGTTTTCCTAGACAGTTGGACTTATATATAGGTCGTCTTACTGGACCCATCTACTAGGCTGGGCCGTGACGTGAATATGAGGTATAAGAAGCAAACTAACGACGAATGTGCGAATATCTAAACGAAATTCGGCCTATAAATCGGGATTATAGCGAACTTACCTTCCCAAACCCCGAACATCTTCAATGGAGTAAGACATTCGCGACCTTAGTTCGAAGCTTCGGGCTTTGCCCATTACCTCCTATCCTGTCATCGCATGCCTAGAACCTGATCAAACATTAAACCCAGTCGAATAGTCTTATGGTCCAGTTACTTGAATCATGTTGGGGTTTGAATTAGCATTTTCCGACTAAAGGGCCAAATGTGCGAGCTCAAGTTACCGAGATTTCTAACTATGACCAAGGATCAACTTTCGAATTAAGTCTATATATCATTAATATGTTTATTTCCGAGAATGAAGAATGAAATACGCCATGGGAGGGTATCAATCCTGGTCTAGGGACGAACTGTACGAAGATGTTGTCCCGACACAGCTGAAGCGGTACGGCGTGAGTGAGCGATGACGCCAACATCCCTAGTAATCTTTTGCACTCCAGTATCTCCGTTAAAACCCTATTAATCACCAATTTTCTTCTTTTTCTCTTTTCCCCATGTATGCACGTCTGAAGGGGATCCCGCCCTCGGATTTATGATTTCCGTTTCAATATAAGTCCGCAGTGCTGGTCGATCTACAGCACGTAACCATTGGCACTAACGCAGTTCCACTCGCGAGCACCCATTCCTTCTTCCAGTTCAACACACCACCAAAGCACATCTTTAGCTTTATCGGGCTGTCCGCTCTCTTCATGTGCCCTAGCTAGTGCAAACCATGCATCTGAATAGTTCCATCCTGTGCCTAATTTAGTAAGACCTGACAGCAGTCCGTAAGCTCTATCTCGAGCGGCGAGCCGATCGACTAGAGGTAAAGAAACTGCTTTGTAAGGGGGTGGCAGCTCTTCTGCTGAAAGGTCGTCCGTTTCATGAAAGGTCGGGTGTTTTTTACTTGATTGTGGGGAGTTACCCCCAAGCCCTAGTGGTACCGAAGGTAGTGCTGGGATGTTTCCTATCTTGTGAGAGCTAGCCTGAGATTTAGTACTCGTCGGGATTATATTTGTTGCCTGGCCATCCGGTAAAATGATGCTGGGTATTGCAGGAGGTGGCAAAAGTGCCTCGCTGTAGATGTCAAGAAGAATGTTGGACAAACCAACAGTAGCTGAAGGGTGGTCGGGGTAGTGCATTAGTGCTTCCTCAAAGTAGTCTCTCGCCACGTAAGGTGCACCTTCAGAGATGGCGAGGTAGCCCAACTGTCTTGTGTTAGCACATATCGAATTATATACCTCAGATTCAGACCCCATACCTCGCTGTGGACATCACCCCAAAGCTCCTCGACAGATTTCTTCCCGCCCCAGCCAGGATCCCGTAGAGAGGTAGAACCGCTTGTGTCTTTGGTGGCCTCAGCTTCCAAGCCGTCCACCAACTTTTTGGCCTCCTCAATTGCACTCTTAGCGTCACTGTACATTTTAGCACGACGGTAGAACGCGGCAATCATCAGCCATATTTTTACAAGTACTGTTTGTCTCTGCCGTTTGACTTGATCACTGGGGAATTGTACCACGGGTAGAGGATTGGGTGATGAAAGCAAATCCAGAACTAGACTGTCAGATCCGTTTGTGGAACCTCTAGTTGAGGAAGCAGTAGAATCAAATCGAAGCAACCCACGACCCTTAGAAAAGGACTGCTGTCTGGATATGTCATTCCTACTGCTAGCGAAGAAGTCAACTCGCTCCTGAGAAGCTCCATCGGCCATCGGTGTGAAATAATCTTCGCCATCCACGATAGTTGGAGCGCGGGGTACGCCTCCAGTACTGGAGGTACGCCGTGGCTGAGCACTTGGTTCTCGCTTTTTCAAGCTATTTCGCCTCATTGAATCGCTACGTCGTCCTCGGACACTGGACGACCTCCTAGAACGTCGGGCATCCCCAGCTTCACTATTCTCCCTAGTAACGTGTATGGTAGGAGCTGTGGTAGCAGTTGTAGCAATGCTGGCGACTGTCTGAGCAGTTTGAGGTCTTTCTGGCAGGACTGTAGACTTGCCGCTCTCTACAGTAGTAGTGTTTCCGACATTCCGAGAGCTTCTATCGGTCTTGTTGCCAAAAAAACTTCCACGGAGAGTTCTAATTGTACCAGCCGAGCTCTTAGGAACTTCCATCGTTGACTTTTGGGTTGTGGCAGGTGCTTTTTGTTGAAAACCGCCAAATAGTCTTGTGTACAGAACTAATAGCTCGTGGCTTGCGTTTACCGCAACCTCCGATCCTTCTAGTAGCTCTAGAAGAGCAAGCTGGGTCATTTTTACTTCAATCATACCCTCCTTTTCAAGATCATCCATTTCGTCAACGAGCCCCTTTGCTTGGTTCTTCTCGTTCCGAGCTTCCGCCTCGTTAAGATGTTCGCTGCGGAATGTACCTTGCAGATTTTGTGAACCAAATAGAACTGTTGGATCGTCAAACTGCTCAAAAGCCCCCTCGCAAGCTCTAGCAGCCATTATGAAGTCTTGTCTAGCGCTCAGGAGAAGTGCAAGAAGGTGCCATAAGGGTATCAATGAGCGTTCTCGCCAGTATGAGCCGGATTCATTACCGGTCTTCTTATTAGACATGAGCGCGGCCTTAACAATGTCGATAGCCGCCGTCAGTTCTCTTTGCTCAGCTAGTAATAGACCGAGTGTGAAAAGAGTCCTAACGTCCGTCGGATTTCCGTTATCCGGTGACAATGACTTTTGGAAACTTCGAATAGCCTTGGTCTGGGTTTCTGTTCGCACCGACGCATCAAAGGTTGTTCGAGACCATTGCGCTTGTGAAATTCCAATAGCTTGCCATGATAAAGCGTACACCCGAGACGATATTCTCGGGTGTAATATGACGCCATCTCCGTCCTCCTCGTCCAATGTCGTGATATTATCTTGCGAATTGGGAAGAGGCGCTGGCAATTTTTGTAACATCCCTTCTAGTTCAATTCCTAGATTGTGTGCCCTTTCTGCGGCTTCATGGAAGCCATATTTGCAGAGAGCTGTAATCGCCTGAGAAATGGTTTCCAGGACTGTTGCATCATCATCGAGACTTGGCTCCGGATGGCCGGTCTTGTCAACCCTGGCCTTTCCCTTCTTAACTATCTCCAGGTAAGAATCGAATGCATGAAACGCCAAGTCGAACTCGGCAACTGCAATGTGAACCGTGAAGAGATACCGCAATATCGCCGTAGAATGGAATGTTTTAGTCGCGGCCCGGTAAAGGATATCTAATATGCCACGGCTGAGACCCTCTTTGCCGCCAGGACCGAGATCCTGCTCATGCCAGTCACGGCCATTTAGTACACTCCAATTCCGCATCACAGCCGCGACAAAGTCTTCTATCTCTTGCCTCTGTTCGTCAGCTCGTGGAAAAGAAGTTTCGCTTAGAAGCAGTCCTTCGTAAGCTATTTCGACCTTTTTCAATTCCGCCCGAAGCTGGTTCCTAGCTGATGCTTCATTAGTAACATCCACAAGCCCGGTCGGAAATGGTAGGTCCTGTTGTAAGATGCCCGAGATGGCAGCATAATATTCGTTCCACACCCTCCTCCTCGGTACTGCCCCACGAAAACCATAGCCACCAGTAAGAGGGGAACCCTGGGCCTTGGACACTTCCCAGTATTTCGCCCAGGAACGGAAGGGTGCCAACGAATTGGGGTCTTCGAGACTTTTCTCGCCTCTTTCTAGAGCCTGAGCTTGTAGCATGCAGAATTCGGTCAAAAAGAGCTCAGCCCAGAAACGCAACTGCTTGCGTCCTTTCTGACCCGACCAGACATAGGATAAGGAGGCTAGTGCCGATTCGAAGATGGCAAGTGCTGCAACTCTCTCGTTGTTTCGCGCGAGGCAGTTGGCCTTCAAGTACGCCGCTTTAAGGGAACATACTCTTGTCCATTCGGAAATACTACTCAACTCAACCTGGCCTAATTCATTCTCTAGACTCTGTGGTAACTGGGCAGCGGCTTGACTATAGTCACCAACAGTCCAATGAACCCACCCTACGCATACTTGAGCCTGATATTTATCTTCAAGGTATGTAGTCTCCGCATCGATAGCACCGAGCAATCTGGGTACCAATTGTTCCGTGTCTAGGTCCTTGGAATCGACAGCCGTCGAAGGTCTCGATCCGGGTTTCTGCTTCTGAGAAGCTTTGATAATAGCATACTCGGTTTCGGCGGTTGTGGTAAGGCCTACGGATACGCCAGAACATTAGAAACAGCTTCGGCAGGAGTGAGTGCACTGGAATCGTACATAACCTATCGGTGGCATGTTTGCGGACCTTTCGCACAAGTTCTGGGACGTCATCCCATTTCCCCTCACATCTTGCGTCTTCCAATCGAGCTAAATACTGAGCTACTTTGGCCGACTTCTATGGTATTTTCCAATAAGTATGACCATGACTACGCAACATGGAAAGGGGGGAACCCACACTCATCCTGACGATTGCTCTTCAACATAAACCAACCAAGGTCTGAGCAAACGGGCTATTGATCATTCGGGTTCTCGAATATCATCTCGACCGTATAAGAGTTATATGCTTTACACGTTTGAAGGGCGTCATATGAGCCAGACTGTTGGAACTATATCCAGGGTCAGGATGGTATTGAAATAAACGGTCCCCCGAATGTCGTCGCGGCCAGCAAATTAAACTTGCTTGGCGAAACAGGGGAAGTATGTCATTTCCCTGTTTAAAAGAACGGTCCCCTTTACTTATTGATTAGCCTAATCCACTAATGCAATCCCTGGAGGTCTAAGTCAACCAATCACAGAGCACAACTGGGTAACAACTGGGTCGTGATTATGTAACTGCATGAATCCACTAAAAAGTTTATCGATAGCAGAAAAGTTCATGAAGTTCTTCGTTTGGCGTTTGCATATACGGGCTTCAATCCCAATACAACATTGCTAGTATAATCAACGGTCTCATTTAAGACTTTCTAGCTTTGATATTGACCTCATATATGCAAAAAAACTCGCATAGAGTTGCATATTCCGGAATTGACCATAAGGCTCAATTGCTCGTCTGAGACCTGAGATGGTTCAAATAAAGCACTGAAAGCTATAAGTCATTTAGCCGTTAAGAGGAAGGGAATTGCAATCAGTTACGAAGGCTGTTTTTTGTCTTCCCAGTCCACTGACCTCTACCGAGTCTGAATTGACGAGATCAGAGTTGTGAACGGGCATCTTGAACCATGGCCTTTGCTATACTTCCGCCAGAGCTACGAAGCCTCTGTCGGCGGCTGACGGCCACCAAGGCGGATCAACTTCCAGCTCTATTACCTTCACTCCTTAAGGATCTATTGCGCTGTCAAGAGCCACTGTCAAAGCCGCAGGAGGCAAAGGCATCTGAGAGCTCCTCTGAACCAGCGATGCTCGTACATAGGCTGAAAACCCAAATATCCGCGCTTCTAAATAGCAGAACTACACAAGGCCGCTTCGTAGGAGTTGCTCTAGTAAAAGCTGTGGTTGAGACCGGTGGTTGGGAGTGCCTCCGAACATCCGGGCCGTGGGTCAATGGGCTCTTGACTGTTCTTCAAGTAAGTTTTCATGCCATATACTACTAGTTAAAGCCACTCACAAGGAGTAGAGAAAAGATCCAGCGACTGTTAAGGAGCTCAGTATTGTGACTATAGTCAAAATATACTCTTTAATGCATGCGTATCCGACCCTGGTACGAGAGATTGTTACGCCCACTCTCACTACGTTTGCGTCGGCATGTCTTCAAATCCTGAAACCTCCTGTGTCCAGCAAAGCTAGTAAGATACCTAATAGCCTCGTCGAGACTATATTCGAGGCGCTTTCAACTCTAATACCACTTTTCCCCACCACTCTACGCCAATCCGCCTCTAAAATTAAGGCCGAGACACGATCATGTATTGCCCCGACGATCTCAGACGGCACGATTGTCCCATCGTCTTTGCGAACAAGCAGTCGACGTCTTGCGATAAGGCTGCATATGACAGCTGCAAAAGGTGGAGACTCTACCGAATGGGCGAAACATCTTGATGGTCTCATTAAGACATTCCATTCTACAGCAGATCAGGTTTTCCGAGCGGTTCAAGAAAGTTGGGAATCAACCTCAGATCACCTCCCGAGTGCCACATTACGTCAAGTAGACTTCGACAAAGAACCACAAGGTGGCAGTACTAGTCCGGACCAGCTACCACCATGGATTGGCATCTATGCCGGCAGCGAAAGAATGATCGGCTTGATCGACTTTATTGGGGATTATCTTCGCTGCCGCACGAAGGTAGCCATCACCATTTCAGTCAGCGCCATCATTGATATTATTACGAGGATATCTTCAATCAGGCCGCCAAGTCCTGGGAGAGAAAAGCTGGCGTCTGTTAATATGAATTCGGCCGTCGGCAGAGAGGAGAGAGACGAATTATGGACTGTGTTTCCAGACATCCAACTTACTGCAATAAGGCTACTATATATCATGATACAGCGACTTGGAAGGAATTTCCTGCCAGTGGCCCAAGAATCACTTGAGCAGGTATTACGAATGTTCGAATCGAGCTATCGTCTGCCTGAGATCAGGATAATGACCTTCCTTTTGGTCAAAGAGATACTCCAGCTTTCTGGACCAACAATGACAAAGCTTACCGTTGAGAGTCTAAATCTCGTCATCAAAACATGTTGTCGCGACCTCTTAGGAGCTGCGGGTCATCTCAAGCGTCCTAAACAATCGGCTTCTACTACGCAAGATGGCCTAAAAACAAAATCGATCGCCCAGAATGCGGACGCGTTCCTTAGCAATAAATCTGAAGACGAATCTATATCGGTTGCCTTTAGCGCGGACCATGTATCGGCAGCCGCGGCACTCTTAACCACTCTCTTCAGCCATGTGCCTCAACAGCATCTTCCTTCTTCCCTCCGAGCCCAAATGCTAAGAACTGCTATCCTATCTCGAAATAGGGACGCGCAGGTAGCAAGCGTACTACATCCCGCGCGAGACAAGAGCGGTAGGACACCTCAAGTCATATTACCCTACCTTACCCACCAGTTTCCGCACGACGAGAGCGTAGAGATACTACGCGTCAACTTTAGGCCTATAGCAACAGGGTTCAAGAACGATATCATGGACATTGACGAAACGCCGATCGAGGATGAGCCAGAGGAGCAGCCTTCAACCAATGGCTTCTCATTCAACCGGCCGTTCGAGTCCGCTTTTGCGAAGCCTCACAACATCCTAGCCGAGACAGCCACGGTCGCAGAAGCTCCAGCAAGTCCTCTGGCGCAAGTTGTCGAACCCATAGTAAAAGCTCCGAATCCATTTCTCCCCAAGCCAGCGTCAGAGACTGTTACCAGATCCCAGGAGGAAAGTACCACCGTAGTGCAACCGCCGCCGAGTCTTCCACTCAAACGGAAGAACGAGGACGCAGATATTGCTGTTTCAAAACGGGTCGAGATCGACAGGGAAATAACAATCTCAACGATTACTACTAGCGCTCCAGTGCCAACTCCTATCAACACGTTCAGCCAAGCTCCTACCACCAATGATGCGGGGGTCGACGAGGAAAGCAGCGATAACGAGAGTGTCCACCTAAACATGGAGCTCGACTCCGACGAAGAATCTGATAACAATGATGACGACGACGACGGAGCAGAGGAAGTCTAGGCAGTCCAAGGGGTGGCGAATAGGAGTTCGATCCGAATTTTCATCATGCATGACGTCGCATTCGGTAATTTGGCGAGCGCTCTGCCTTGTTCCGGATAAAAGAATTCCACATGCGTGGAGAGCATGGGAAAGGCAGGCTTAATTAACTGCCTTATCTTGCAGATGCAAGGAACACCGGTCGCTTCGGAGAACTTACAGACCGCATAATCTTTATATATTGGAGTGCCTTGACTTTGTGGGGGTCGGGTGTGGTTGGACACGCGAGCTGTTACTATTCAGGATGGACTTTAAAACTCCGTCGTTGGATGGGTTTGATAGGCACTTCTTTAGAGGAAGGTCGTTTCGTGGGTGTACTATATAGTAGCCGACGTGGAGTGAGATATAGTCGTCAAAAGATACAGTATACGAGCTCGGTACCAGCTGCTAATGAGGCACATAATTAGATAAATATCCACGTCTGTGAGTTATAGGGACGCCGTTTGTTATTTAAGGAACCATTCTAGCCTCAAATCATTCCGTGTTCCAAGACGGGTCGGGCAACCTTCAAAGCTTACCGCATTGAGACAGTCTTTGGTTCTTGATATTAAATGGCAGATGCATGTTCTTAAGTTAGGATTAGCATGATTCAGCGGAAAACGGATCCGCCTGACATCACTGGCCAAAACAACACTCTACACGATTAAGCCATATATAGTATAGTTGAAGAAATGATTTATCATTTGGGGTATATAATCCGAAGGGAAACCCAAGAACAGTATAGAGGCTCTGACCAAACTCGTCAGGGGTGAAGGCATCCAGAACGAGCCGAGCAGCTCTTTTAGGGAAAAAAACAAATGCAATGCAGGCATCCACATCCGAATATGCAACGCACGATACTCCCTACCTACGGCAGAGACGCATCAGCCTTCCGCGTCTCCCCCACACATAGGCATGAACCGCCATAACCAACGCCGTTTCCTCTATGCAGCATGCAGCTATCCGCCTCCCCGCTATACCAGTTCCCCGGCCTGGGTCCCGAGGTCTACTCTAGGAACGAAGAAAGGAAGAACGCAGTTCTAGTCTCGCAACCACGCCCTCCGCTTCTCTTCCTTCTTCGCCCGGCGCTTCTCCTTGAACTGCTTGAGCTCGGCCTTCGTAGGTTTCTTCCCGGATCGTTCCGCTTTCAAGCTCCGTCCGTCGTGCGAGTTAGCCGCGGCATCGACGTCGAAAAAGGCGTTCATCTGTCGCTTCGACTTTGCTTCGTCGTTGTACCGCTCCGGGTTCTGGTCCGCGGCTTGCCAGCGGCCCGTGAACCGGTTGAAGGTGCCCATAGCCGCGTACGCAGCCGCGGGATCTACGCCCTGGTCTAGCTCGGAGGCATTCTCTTCGCTGGTCTTCGCGTACCAGGCATTCGGGTCATAGTCGCCGTGGATTGCCGGATTATATCCTCCGGCTGGTAATCGTTCGTTCTGTGGAGGTTCGGCAGCGCCGGATGGCGCGGGTTGTGATTGTGGTTGTGGTGCAGAGTTGTTTCTTAGCCGCGGGTTCTCCCAAGTAGTCTCATTGGTGAATCGGTTGTGGAAGAAGTATGCTTGATTCGTCGCGTCCCAATGGAAGTCCCAGCCATCGTCTTCGGTCGCAGGAGGTGGTTCGTTCGGTAGCGGAGGAGCGCTTGACTCAGCGACAGCATCGGAGTCAGCAGAATGTACGGGCGAGGCCTCGCCGGATTCTTGCGATTGAGGCGATTCGGGGGATTTAGTTGAGGACTCCGGTGCAGCGCTGGTTCTATCTTGAGGAGATGCAGGTTTAGCAGGATTATCCTGATTTTCCTGATCTTCGTCTTGAGACTTGGATTGCGCGTCCGGCAGGGGTTCGTTGCGATCCTTGGGCTGATCAGCAGCCACTTCGGATGAACCAGGTGACGTAGTCTGCGCTGACATGATTTGCGACCAGAACTTTTTTTTATAATTTAAATAGTCCTTCAATTCTATCGAGATGTTATTAGAATTGGCTACGACTTAGTCGATGAATAGGAGTCGAAAGGATACATTCTGACTGAGGAGTCACGGGTACATCGGCTCTTTCAAGGGGGTTACCGTAGTTGAATCGATTCTGAGACGAGGCCAAGTCCGAATAGTAATAGTGATGCATCGTCGAGCTCCTTTGACAGCCGCTGCGAGTCTTCTGGAATTCCTGTTATCGGTTATCGGCAAGGAAAAACTTCGGATAATGAAGGTCCGGAACTGAATGCAATCCATTTGAGGAATTACTTTTATCCGAGTACCCCACACCCCAAGCCGACCGCGGGCTGGCGTCTTAGTCATGCCACCTGGCAGTTGATCAGCACCAATCTTAGATCTGTCCCGCTGTCTGTGCGAATACGGTCTACACCTATCTTCAAAGTTACATTCCGATCCAATGTTATCAGGGACCAACATCCCAAACACCGGCATGATCGTGACATACCCGTGCACTCAGTACCTAGGTATTCGTGGGCGGTGCTTTGGCTCAGATCGCTATCACTTGGGTCCGTACCTCAAGTAAGCTGCCTACATGTACGTGTATCTACCTGTGTAGGTACCTAGGTATCCGATCTATCTTCTAGCCGCCGTTTTATGACTCGGTTTGACCCGGGGGTTCGGATTGACTACCAACTTAGCTCAACCGGCGCTTGACTATCAACAAATTCTAGACTTCAACCATTGTTACAACACTGAACGTTGCTGAATAGATCCAGATATCAACACGGGGATTTTTTTTTACCTAACAGCTCTAGTTAGCTACCTAGCCTATAGACACCCTGGTTCAACTGAGCGGTCAGTATGCTCCGTATACCACTCACATTATCTACTAGTAGACGCTCTACCGAACATACATAAGCGAGAAATTTAGGAGAGTAGGAGGCCACAATCCTAACCCGAGGATGCTGCTCGTCTGATTCGCGGAACAAGCATGGCTTGGGAACTATAACTGTCCGGTTAATTACCCCTACATGCTGTACAACACGCACCATACGGCCCTCACATATAGAAGGCAGGCCTCCCGCTCCACTTGGATGTTCCGCGCCCTCTTTGTTTTTGCTATCATGGCCACGGAACTCCCTAGTCAGTGGGATGTCTATCCGTTACAGAAAAACGAGACGAACTTCCCGTAGCCCATCAGCCCTAAGTTTGGTTCGGCCAAATGCTACCTCGACAGATCTTTGGTAGGCTTGCTGCGGGCGAGGTCCGTGGATATCGTGGAGCTCGTACCGCTATGCAGCCGGCACCTAATAATACCACCCCAGCACCAGGTAAGCCTGCATCGTCGTTTCACGCGAGCTACTGCCAGCTCTCTCCTATCCTTTGTTCCCTACGTTTTGAGTTTTCTTCATGGTCCTCCAATCCTCCATTTTTGCAATAGCGTTTGCAACGGTCAAAGTTGACAATTCTTATGGGCTTAACATTTGGCGGCTTCGTAACCAAGGTGCTATGAGCGTGCTTCGTACGTAATTCGAGCAAGTAACTCCTTGGCCGTTAAGTGGTGGCCCAGCCTTGATCTTCAAAATAATAACTTTCTCCAATATGACGTTGCATTCGTACAATTTATCCAACGGAGCGATCCAACGGATATTTTCCCAACATACATAGGCTAGAATGACCTAATCCCAAAGGTCTTGAGCTCCTGAACGCGCATTGATAGTGTATGCTGGTGATCCAGCATTCCTTCCCTAATCTTGCGCTATTGTCTTGGACCATCCTCACGCCATCGATCATAGCACACCTTTTAAACGGCTGTGTCTCCCGCAGCAAGGCGTGGTCACAGCCTTTCATTCGGTCCTGAATGGGTGTACCAAGACCTTGGATGGTCTCATCCTTGCGTCCGTGTCCTTCGGTTTGCGTGTCGTTGTTTTAGGGGATGGTTCGGTTCGGTCAATAAATATTTCGGTCTTTGTCCTTCTCGGTCAGCCCGGATTTCTTCGCTTCTATAGCTTCTACCGGTGGACCGTTTTACCGGTGCCTTTTTCAGATGTACAGGGTCTCTCGACTACATGTGATTTTCAGCACGAGACCTCTTCCCCAAATTGAAACTAGCATCTCGAAGTCCACGCAGATCTTCTTATATTTGGGCCATCGTCGTGTCAAGCGGTTGGGTGAGCTGAGGTTAGGCCGCGCGTGGACATAGGGCAAGGGACGTGGCCATGGTTTACATAAGGCTCTTCCGGCCACTCGTGGTCATCTCCAGCTTGACATCGTTGTCCATGGCCGCATACACTGAAGTTAGCGACGATCAATGCAATTGTTATCTCACGAATACAAGCACCGGCCACTACTTTACGACTCATAAATTCTTTGACTTCCGGGATAAGGCGGATTACGCCAAAGTGCCGGACCTCATCGAGGACCCCAATGATACCACTGAAGCCGACGTAACTAGCGACTACTTTTCCTCTAATGAGTGGACCGATAACTGGGCGTTACAAAGTTGGAACAATACCGCAGCGTTAGCCAGTGATGACAGGGATTCGACGGCCTTCATGGTTCATTCGTCAAATAATGTATATCTCGAGAAGAACCAGGATCAAGATGCCAACTCAGACACATTCCTAACCTTAAGGACAGCGCGTCTAGAAGACTTTCAGTCGGCGGCCGAATTTGAGTCTGTGGCCCGTAACTATCACTTCCTATCAGCCAGAATATACGCCAGGACAATTGGGGACCCGGGTGCGATCACGGCAATGTTCACATATAGAGATACCAGTGGTGAGGGCGCCCTCTCCGCGATTCAAGAATCGGACCTGGAGATCAGGACGATCGATCCTCACAATCGGATCCAATATACAAATCAGCCTTCATCTACTCCGTCAGGAGATGAAAATCTGGAAGCAACCCGGAATGCTACGATTCCAAATGAAAGGGACTGGACCACTTGGGCCGTGTATCGAATGGATTGGAGCCCGGATTCTACGACTTGGTACATTAATGGTGAACAAGTCGCTTCCATCACCCTCCAAACGCCACGTGACCCAAGTATGATCATATTCAATAACTGGTCCGAGTAAGTATTTCATGACTTTACCCTTCCCTACGTAATAGTTATATGTCACCAGAACCCCCTATCCAAGATTTTGTTAGGCTTTGGATCCCACTTCCCTGCAATATCTTATGAGTTACAGGAGTTCTCGCAGAAAAGAAACGCTGGCTAACATTACACAGTGGTGGATCCTGGTCCGGCAACATGAGCGTGGGCTCAGCAGCCTACTTCCACATCCAGTGGATGGAACTCGTATACAACACAACAGGCCCGCCAATACCGGAGGCGTCGAAAAACAAGAGAAGCCCGACCGATACTTTTAGCAATCTCAAAAAAGTATTCGAGAAGAGAGATGATGGATCCTGTCTCAACGTCTGCAGTATCGATGAGACACAGAAGACGGGTACGCCTGTGCTGCTTCAGAGCAGCGCTTCGAAAATGATGGGACAAACAGGAGTTTTCGGGGGCGTTTTATTTGGGGTTACTATATTATCAACGGCTTTGGCTTTGTTGTAGATGGCGGGGATGGCGGTTACCATGGTTGGGTATGGGGATTTTGATATAAAAGAATTAAGGATTGAACTTTGGCTGTCGCTGTACTTTAGTAATTTATTCGCTCTTTAGATATAGATCTGTAATAAGTTGCTAACAATAGAATGTGTACGATTTCAGCGTTACACACTTCGGGCTTCCTTATCACGATGATTTGAGTTTGAAGCATGACACTCTGTATTCCGTACCGCCAACCTGTCCTAGGCTTGGTATGGCGTATCATGGCGCGAATCTCATTGAGTGCTAGGAGTTGCAAATACCTTCCGGCCCTAACGTAAGAAAGGGCCATTAAATCTTGGCGAAATGTTCATTTGATTTTGTTTGTGTCTACCCCTTGCGTGGAAACACATCCCTATTCATAAATGAGGAAACAGATCAATCCACTCTGGGGTTTGATACGCCGATGCTGGCAACTCCCTGATACTAACAATAGCTTCCACGACGATGAACATACGAGCCAGAACAAGGCTGAAGCCGCAGAGAAACACAAGAGCTCCTAATCCAAGATTCTGCCACCAAGTCTTTTCGCCGTACATCCAATGGTCCCAGAATATATTCAGAGCAGGGATTTTGGCAACCAAAAAATTCAAAATAACCCAGAGTCCACCGCAAAAGCCAATGTACAGAGCTGATGCTCTCCACAGCCATGTTTCAGCAGTGGTGGGTGTTGGATGGACAAGGTCTATCAATTGCTTAATAGAGGTTGGTGTGCTGTACAGCAGTCAGGTTGGGTGTGGTAAAAAGAGTTGTATTCAGGTTGAAGAAGGGAAGATCTAGCTAAGATGGAGGCACCTTTAAATACCACATGTGTGGGGTGCACAGGGTCTGTGTACGCTTAGCTAATCAGTCACGTACCACAGTACCGACAGTGGGAAAATGTTCGTTCCATCCTGCCGCGTGTATGCCACCGTAACAGAGATTCGCAAGCCATAGGACCATCCCCACGACAAGACCGTCGACATTACCTACGAAGGAGGTCGTTTGACGGCCAGTTCTGCACGTAGTCCGCGACAAGTAGTTCGGCTTTGAAGTGGATGCAAGGATTATCACGCACGCGGTGGGACATGGATACCCGATCCTCATAGAGCACGGGGAATGTTTGGAAGGCTTTCTTCACTAAAGCCCACCTATTCATATCCAATATCGACAAGTGGTCGCTGTCTTCCTGCTCAACGACGACCCTGGGGCGTGTCTCAAAGAAAGCTGTACCTTGCTCTTTTTCGCGTCGTGCTTGGAGTTCTGAAATACACGTCTGGTGAGCGTAGTGAATGAAAGTGGCTTTCCGGATCTTGAAGTAACTGAAACAATCCCGGGTCGGTCTCCGAAACACTACTATGGCCGATAGGAGCCGATGTTGAAACGACAGATGGTTTGTCTCCTGCTTCTGGTACTGCCGGCCGCAAACATATAGTCTCAAACTCTGGAGTCTTCGAGTATAGATTGAGATGCGCGAGCAGAGTCTTGATAACTGTCTGGGACCTGACTTGTTTGGGGTTGACGTACCCGCTCATCTCACTGCTGGAGTACATAAAGGCTGCAAGAGGACCCAATTCTTCCGCGTCTAGGATGGTGGGTTCGTTTGGGAGTAGTGGCTTATTCCACCAGAACAAGTACATCAAGAAAGCACAGAGTCTAAAGATATGTAAGCCGGAAGAAACAGAATTCCAATCATTGGAGAAGCGTCTAGCTTACACATGAGCCACAGTGTTTACCTCCAAAGGTGTAACGGATAGCTTTGAAGCCAGACGTCCGATTACCTGTACAAGCATCCATGTAGCTTGTACTATCACTGTGGCCTTTGCTAGGTTGTTTGCTTTACTCTTGTCCTCGATGTCTTCCTTGCGGATCGAGGGCAGTTGGCCGCATTTAGCGAGAATTGCCATACCCCTCGCCGTGAGCGTCAATCTTTGAGGTCTGTCCGTAACGGGGTCAGCTGGATTAAGCATTACCCGGTCTAGAGCGGCTAATTCGAACGCAAATCCACCCGTACATGCGAAGAAGCTATGGGCCATTGTCCATTTTGTAGGGTATTTTGCTGGTCGTGAGCCTGACTCGGAATCCTTTAAGGATTTCTCAACGAGCTGCTGTAGGAGTCGCGCAGAACACCACTGCATCCATGCCGTGAACACTACAAGCTCGGGAGCATATATTCCGGTCTCGCTCTAATCAATTTCACAGGCGCCGCTGTCTATGCCGCCAGAGTGCCGGAGCGGTGGTTTCCGAGGACATTCGACTTGCTGGGACAGAGTCACAACTGGATGCATGTCCTGGTCCTCACCGGGGCGCTGGTGAGATTGCGGGGGCTCTTAGAAGTCACTACACGGTGGCAATTGTCCACGGCGCAATACGGGTTGTGTCCAGGCGAATAGGGAGGACACTAGGTTATACGATATATTATCGAGGTTGTAAGCCTTGTTGTGAGCACCTGTAGAGCTAGAGCTTTTTGCCCCGAAGCGATTCATGGATTACACATGAGTGAAATTTGCCCCTTAAGTGTGATGATATATAACCATGCATTGATAGGGTACCATTCTGCTATGTTCGCATGTCTGTAACCAGGTAATGCACCCCGCAAAAGTCGCCCTTAATATGAGATCGCCAAGTGATAACTCGCCAATCTTCAAACACATTACATAGATCTCGAATTGGGCTACAAAATGACCTAGACAGTTGACTTTATACTTTCGCTGATGTCCGATTACGCTATTCAGTAGTCTTTGCGAATATCCCACATCCTCTCCCCCGAGACTCTGGGGCAGTAGGGACTGGCCTCTGTGGCAACTAAATTGGCGTTACAACTAGAGTGAGATGCGTAATGGATAGACCCGACCGTTGGGTATAGCTTATGGTTATGCGGTCCACGGGAACGCAACGCCATGGGCCTACCTCCGAGCATTGCCTATTCTGGAAATGACGATGCTTCATTGGAGTTGCTAGCAACGGTAGACTAGCCTCACCGTAACATCCGGGTAAAAAGCCACCTACCCTGGTCATAACAAGCTTTTTTGAGGCTGTCTCTTCGTAGGGGTGCATACATGTATATAAACGTTGGAGGCTTGCTTTCGCATGGTGTTAAGTATTGATTCATCTGCAAACTCTAGACAATCCTAAGAAACACTGACAAAATGAAAGTTTCAACCCCCCTACTCTTCCTCTCCGGCGCTCTCGCCGCTCCATCCGGAGACATCGAGGCCCGCCAGTCCTGCGCCAAGGTCCACGTCTTCGGCGCCCGCGAGTCGACCGTGCCCCAGGGCTACGGCTCATCCCAGGCCATGATCCAGTTGATCCAAGGTGCATACCCAGGCACAACCTCCGAGGCCATCGTGTGTAAGTACCCGATCCACCTGAGTCGTCACAATGGCTATGAACCAAACACTTAACACACCCTTGCAGATCCTGCAGCCGGCGGCAACGCCTACGGCTCCTCGGTGACGGCGGGAATCAAAGCCGTCGTAGATCAGGTCTCCGCCTACGCGAAGAAGTGCCCCGACAGCGCGCTCGTCATGGTGGGTTACTCGCAAGGCGCGCAGATCACGGACGACGCTTTTTGCGGCGGTCCCGACGGCAGCAGCTTGAGCGGGACCGCGGCGCCTCTGCCCGCGGACGTCGGTACACACGTCAAGGCTATTATCTTGATGGGTGATCCGCGTAATGTGCCCGGCTTGCCTTACAACGTCGGGACGGCCAAGGCTGGTGGTGTAAGTTTATTTTCCCCTTTCCTTTCTTTTTTTTTTTTCTCTCTCTCTCTCTCTATTTACTCTGCTCTAATCGGTGAGTACCTAATTAAACTGACATCCCAATCCAGTTCGCGGCCCGGCCCTCGGGCTACCAGTGTCCTGTCTACTCTGACCGCATCAAGTCGTACTGCGATGCCGAAGACCCGTACTGCTCCAACGGCAACAATGCGCAGCACCACCAGCAGTACGTCCAGATCTATGGGCAGCAGGCTCTGGCTTTTGTCAAGCAGAAGGTCGGCTCTGTATAAGGGATGGATATTCCATGCCAAATACCCGGTCAAATCATGGAATGAAGTCAGGTTTCGTTCGCGTGATTCCCTGTACATAGCTTTAAAAAATGGAAATGAGTATGAGTACCTAGGTATGTATGGGGTATAATCCATCGTACAAAAAAAGGTGACTTTGGTTTCCGCCATCCGTACCCTTATTGAAGTTATATGGTCGAAATCTAGGCCAATATGAAGCCGAATCTCATTCAAGACCTTTGTAGATGATTCGTGTTTTTTTTTTTTTTTTTGGTGAATAGGTCAACATATCCTCCTTATTATTAACTGCGAGAGAACTGACGATGCTGGGCTAGCCCAAGAGTTAGGCAACTTGGTCCATTCCAATCTAAGTGTCCTTCGCCGCACATTCGCCCAACGGCTGGAAGACCGGTTTTACCTTCCTAGCTGCTTTGAATACCGCGATATCCGCAGAATAGACATTGTCCAAGTTATAATAGATGAATCATTGCTAATTATGGTCTATCACTGCTTCCATGTCAACATTATAGGATCTATCATATAGTTACAGTGGTCTTTTTCTTTTTGGCCCGTGTTTTTCCTCGTGCTCATAATATAAGCCTGCCCGGCTCGACTTCCAAAACCGCCTTGACTCTTTGCAGGAAGGCCTTGGCTCTCTCTTCCTCGGTCTTGGGCACAGTGAGGCTAAAAATATTAGAACCAGTAGAGATCCCAGAGTGCGGCCCTGGTCTTTGCACTTTTGGTGCGGGCTTCTTTGCTGAGCCTGTCAGGAAATCGATAATGTCGACCTGCTTCTGTTTTGGTTTAGGTGCAACACCAGTGAATGATGACGGAGGTACGGCAGAAATTTGCGGGAGGTAGTGGCCGCGAGATCCCTTGGGACCGGTTTTGTCCAGTCCCAAGACTTGATTGAATAGTTCATCGGCCGTGGGTTGGTAGTTTGATGGTAAGGGCAGTTCGTCATTGGCCACTTCTGTAGCCCTCGCGACGAACGTTGATAGCGGTATGAAAGTGTCGAGCGTGTCCTCAATCTTCTTCTGAACCTTGATCACAGTTGCTAGTGATATTGGCAGTGATACTACCAAGTCTTCAGGGATAGGGACCTCTGGTGCAGCAGCCTTCTCCGCCTTCTTCGGTGCCTCCTTAGGGGGGGCGATCTTAACATTTGAGAGGTCTAGGTGCGAATTATGATCGAAGCGAGCCTTGATCTCCTCTGGTCTGTTTTGAGATACCTTGCCGAGATATGCGAGAACGTCACCCTTGAGCAATCGTCCAGCAGGACCTGTGGGAGTCATCTCGCTAATGGCCGACTCATCCAGCTTGTTCTCCTTTATGAGATGCTCGACCGACGGGTACAGAGGGTATTTCTGCGGTGGCGCTTTCTCTCCGGATTTCTTGGGTGCACTGGTCTTTTTCTCTGGTGCGGCCTCCTGAGAAGATTGTTGCTGAGATGATTCCTCCTTCTTAGCTTCCTTCTGCGCTGGTTTCTCATCGGCGGGGATCTCTAGTTGGCTGACGTCGTCTCCAGGTTCCGCAACAACACCAATTCGTGTGCCAACCGGAACGTTTTTGCTTCCGTCGCCTTGGATAATCTTCATAAGGATTCCATCTTCTTGCGCCTCGACATCCATGGTCGCCTTGTCGGTCTCGATCTCGAGCAGTACATCACCGGCAGAAAACGGTTCGCCTTCCTTAATTTTCCAGTTTGCGATGTTTCCTTCTGTCATAGTTGGCGACAGGGCCGGCATGGTGAAGTTTTGCGCTGCCAGCGAGGCGGCGGAGGTGCGAAAGCCTGTGTAGTCTTGTTAGCTACCTAGACATGCGACACAGCTTCAATACACCAAAATACCTCTCGTTGCGGCATCTTGAGCGACCCGTCTGCTCACAAGCCGTGCTGAAAGGCGGGTGGCCGTCACGAAAGATGCCATTGTTCACTTTCCAAGAAGAAAAAAAAATAAAGCTCAATTGAGCTGTTTTTTCCCCCCTCTCGTCAAGATGAGACGCCCAAATTTCGGAGCTTACGAACAAATTGGCTACGGTCGAGCTTGTTGGGGATTCTCCGGCCTCAACCGAATAATAGTCGAATAATAATCGGAATTGTCAGGGACGCTGCAAAGTTTTGCCGCTTCCCAACCCCGGACCTCCATGCCACCTGCACCGTCTGGGCAGCTGGTAGTCCCCTGTCACTTCAGTACATACATTCAGTCCACTATCGATAAGGAATTTAAGAAATAGCTTCCAGCCCCACCAAAGCTCTACCATTTGAATTTGTTCTATACCATGGACTATGTAGACTTACAAAACCACGTTCCTCTTTCGCTTTTGACCTTGCCATACCAATTGGCTAATTCCGTCTGAAAATCCAACATATAGGGCTCAATGACGACACCAGTTTCGATATGTCGGGGGTGTTCCCGTCCTATAATCATACTACGTAATTCCGAGACCCTCAGACGGTTTAATCGAACGACTAAAATCTTATCATGGCTTCAGCCGAATTTGGTTCGAACGAATCGCCGGTCATTTGGGACAACCGAAGCTAGAGCCGCGTTCCAAAAGCCACAGCCAAAGCCGAGTCCAAGTTCAAATTCAACTTCAAAGCCTAGTAGAGCTGCTCCGGTACCTCCCAGGTCGACCATCGTACCTCCTGCTGCGAATCTACAATCCCCCCGTTTAAGTTACGCGCAGAAGCTCGCAGCTAAGTCTTCGAGTACAACACTATACGAGGCAGGGCCCAACAGAGCATTTCTATTCTCGAGCTACACGGCCGGCCTCTTCTGCATAGCAGGCGCTGCCGTCAATGTCTTGGTCAACGTATACAATGTCCCTCCGGGACTACACTTCGCAGTCCCAGTCGCATTCGGTGCAGTGGGAATAGCGATGGTCTACATAGGTACTAGGTTCGCTCTGATGCCCGCAGGCGCCATACATTCCATCAAGGTGTTACCCGCCCGCTCCGCGAAGGCGTCCGGCCCAGCCGCGAAAACAACTCCGCTATCCGCATCCGTCGTGCCGGTTCGCCTCGAAATCGAAGCGCGGCGTAGCCTACCCATCCCCGGCTTGCCCCTGCGCCGCTTCGAAGCGGATCCCAACAACGTCGTTATGAAGGCGCCCATGTACAACCGCAAGGCGGCGCCCTCGGTCTACGAGAAGATGCTCATGAAGCAGGAGGAAGAGGCCCGTCGAAAGAAGGAGCGCGAGTATGAGATGGCTCATTTGCTGACGGCTCCGTTCCGACACGCAGCACGGGCTTTTAGCATATTCTTCGCGAATTTCCGCCGCGGATTAACAGGAGAGGGCTTTGCGCCTATCATTATCGACGGAGTAAAATATAAATTAGATATCACGTCGGCCTACGTGCTCGAAGAAGGGCGAGCTTTGGATAGGATCGTGAGGATCGAGGAAGATCCTGCTTTGGCTCGCCTTGCCGCCAAGAAGAGGCAACCCTAGGTCGTCCGGTTGTAAAATACGGCATTGTACGATCGATCTTCAGCTCCGAGTGTATTATTATGAGTTGGGTCCTATATGGGCAGAACCCATGCCTCCCCGTCATCGCTGTCGGACATCTCAGAGATACCGAAAAGTCATTCTCGAAGCTCTTAAGCGGATCGATTGACTAATCTTTTTTCAATATTAGGCCTGAGAAGACGTGTGCTTTATGAGCCATCTCGTCTTGCTCGATATTCATCGAGGCTGTCGAATCCAAGATAGGCAACTCGGGCAATTCCGGGGTGAGGACCGGGAAATATCGAACTAGGCCAACTTCATCACCATAAAGGTGAGCTATGTATAAAAGCCTCACTAAAGTTTAGTTGTATATATAGTCTGCAAGGCTTACAATATATATAAAGAATATCCAGCTCATTTTGTCCATTCTCTTCGGTCCTTAGGCAATGGTGATATAAGATGAAGGTCCTAATACTAGGAATGCCCCGCACGGGTACTCAATGTGTGTTCACTCATCATCTCTCACAATTTTATAAGTCAAGAACTTACAATGAAGGACGTCCTTCCAGCTCTCGCGGACGCGCTCGAGCGACTAGGAATCTCGCCCGTGTACCATATGCGCGAAGTGGGTAAGAACCACCACCAAGCGTTGTGGATAGAAGCTATCGACGCCAAATTCGAAGGTCGGGGCGAGCCTTTCAACAGGGAGAAGTTCGACCAGATCCTTGGTTCCTACGAGGTACGCCCACCCCCCTGCTCCACGAGTCTCACGTCTTCTCATACGCAATATCGCCGTGTAGGCCGTAGCAGACTACCCAGCAGCCATCTTCCCCGCCGAACTGATGGCCGCGTACCCAGAGGCGTCCGTCATCCTCTCACTACGCTACTCGGAGGACGCCTGGTTCACGTCGATGGAATCAACGCTCTGGCACGCGCATACCCACCAGCCCACACCTAACCCCTCGCCCATGGCGCCCCTGTCAAATAAATGCCACAAGCACTGCTGGGGAAACGACTTGCCCCGAAACGGGCGCGCTGCGTACCGCGCTCATAACGAGTTGGTGCGCGAGCTGGCGAAGACTAACGGGCGCAAGTTTCTTGAGTATATGCCGGGCGATGGATGGGAATGCCTTTGTCAGTTTCTGGGTGTGGAGGGGGATGATGTGCCGCGGGAGCCGTTCCCGAGGAGCGATGATTGGGCTGAGTATAAGAGGATGGTTGAGGTGGAACGGGGGAGGCAGAGAGTGGACGATGCCACTGATGCTGCTGCTTCTTAGATGAAGTATAGAAAGGGGGGGACTGTTGGAGGGAGGAGGGAGTGTCTAGGCGATGACGCTTTAGGTTTGGGAAGATAAACGGGATTTCAGGGGCTTCTAAAAGGGGCTTCTTTGGCCCTTCAGAAGAGGGCGGCAAGCGGGAAGGTAGTCATAATTCAGTTGAAATCACGAATTTCGCCGACGCGAGTAATAGGTGTCCTATGATGAGGGTTTGGGTCTGCTACACGTCTTCATAACTACGCCGTGGTATAATATGGGGAGGAGATGACAACAAGCCGCCGTCGGTTGAACGATTGTTTAGTTGTAGATTATTTCCCCGGCCGCTCTGCAAACTGCCCTGGGAAATCCTTACCACATTAGATGTTTCTTCAACAGATCCGGTATTAGGTATCCAACCTCCATAACTGCTTTTGGTTCAGATCATCTCAAAGCAAACCTGGAAAGCTCCAATGTCTAATTTCGATATTAACTAGGTTCTATACCCATCCGTGCTTATTTTTTGCTATAGATAACGACGAAACCGCGAGTAAAGGGGTAAAACTTAGGGATAGATACAGCCAGTCTGAGATTGAACTTTAACCAGTTCTCAGCTACTAGAGACTTATCATAGCCGTCTATTACTCTAGTGTACTCATCAGCCGATTTTTTAATTAAAAAAATGTATTGATACATTAATATCCCATAGCCGACGATACTCCCTGAGAATAATTATGCTTAATTTCCTATTAGCCCACATTAAGCCCCTTACTTCTTCTGAGACCCGTGGCCGTGTTGTTGGGAGCATGTCTTATACGCTGAGTCTAGATTTTGTGATCGACGGGGGCAGAGTAAAACTCCGACTTATCTAGGCCCCTTACATGGCTGAATTCCGTACTCGTCGCGATCGCACAGACTGAAGTCATCGTGACGGATTCCGATCCTACGCGATCTTGCGCATATAAGTCTCAAAAATAAAGCCGTTCTTCACCGGTCGAACAATGCGCCAGATATACCCACCTAACAGGCCACTTCGGCCTGGGATTCCGCTGTTAACGGATGCCGGGTTGGGAATGACAAACATCTCTCTTCCCCCCACGTTCGACAGCAAACACATTTACTTACATCTATTTGAATTAGACCGAAGTGAGTGTGTCTGTCTTGTCGGAAATCTTCTCATTATATGATTCCTGAGACACTGTTAACACTAGCCGGGTCTCCCACGAGGATTTTACGGATGTCCCAGATAGGTAAACCATCTTCGACGAGATTGCGCCTATGAGCCAATCATCCCTGGAATGTTAACGATTGCCATAGGCGCGCTTTGCTGCGGCAGGGATACCTCCCCAAAAAGCAAACGTGGCTATGCTTACCATTGAACACCCGGATCGCGCACTCGGGTCTGTAGGTATCGAACAAAGATTCCAAGCCATCGGGAACCCCGAACCGCCAGTCTATACGATGGGACTGTTTAGAACTCGGCGCACGAGCGGGAGCATGAGTTTGCGCACGCAACAAGACTTGCTTATCTGTTGAATTAACTTCACATTAAGTCAGCATGGCAGTAGCACAAGGGGATAAGATAACCCAGATATCTGTCTTGTGGCAACCGGCAGTAACAGCCAGAAACCCAAGCCACAGCAGATGGGACGTAGATATCCATTTAGGCAACGGCTAGACTCCGCGTAGCACAAAGTGGTTGCATACGTGCCCGTTTCAGAACGGACCACGGCCGTGGAGCAGTCGAGAATCTATTCGACGACACCTCTCTGGCTCGAGCAAACACAAGTCGTTCGACATTCAGGATGGAGAGATTCTGATAAGCTGTATTTAGCCTCTGAAGACACGTGTATGTGGAGTCGACGCGGGACACGACGGTAGCGCCCCAAATTCAGTTGGGACTGTAGGACACGTTGATGGCACTCCTTATCTACGGTGTTTCTATACATAGGCGCCTGTGATACCTACCTGGTACATAATAAATGTTCAACGGCCTCAACAAAGTATGGGCTCAGCTACTCTTGTATCACTTGCCCCCTTCAGCATCTTCTATTGAGGGGATCGCCGACGGCCTCACATAACTTCCGTCCCACTAACTGGCATGGCATCAAGATCACGCGATAGCATCGTCCTGCAGTCTATGTGTGGGTTATGGGACGAGCTTGACAAAGGGCCGATATACCTAGATAAATCCAGTTTAATTTTCTTTAGCAAGTCAGTTGACGGACAGCACACCGCCGTTGACCGACCGTGCCATGATCGCCTTGCTTTCCCGAAGACGGATACCTGCAGGAGGAAGTCGGTTGGCCTCAGGGATTTAAGGGGTTGTGATACAGAGCCACGGCTCGGTACATTGCCGACAGTGGCCTGCTGTGAATTGTTCGACGGCCTCGAGGGCCCCTTAGGGCATGGCCGTGGCAGTGGCCGTTACGTTTCAATACCCAACGATCATATTAGTCATGTGGAAGATGTAGAGCGTAACGTTTCTAAAGTACCTAGGTTATGTAGCTATGAGGACAATTATTCTTCAGAAACATCCGACCTTAGCGTATAAAACTTAAGACCATATGATCCAACCGACTAGATGGGACGGTCAGAGAATCAAGGAACGCTTCTAACGATAGAATACCGGCGCTAAGTTGAAACTAATAGATGGATAGGAGAAGAAATTATCTAGAAGACTTGGCGCTCAAAAGAACCGTTGAGCTCGACACAGCCGTTATGCTGTATAACGACTCACCTGCCATGAAGTCCTGTGCTTCCATGTCACGACATATCTTCCGCGTCGCCGTCGACCCTAAAGATGAAGTGTAGTCGAGGCTGTCAAACAAATCCATGTCTGCGGTCAGCCGTGCATGTAATGCTCGTTAGTGAGTGGTCATAGCGGATTGTTCCCCACGCGATCGAAGGTTGAGATCCCAAGTCGGATCCCTGTCGCCCCTCATTCGGCCATGGGCTATTATGGCGGCTTGCCTCATTAGCCGATATGTACGAAGGGATTGGACCGACTATCGCCCATCGCTGCGACAGGGATAGGGAATCATGCTGATAATTTCTGAAGCGGTCTTCTCTAGTAGTGCCAATGAGCGGGCGCTATCATTAACTTTCAATGTCTTCACCGCAAGATAGATATATATCTGCAGCGACACGGCGAGGGGATAGACGAAGATGAGATTGACATGGGTTGTCTATTACTGTTCCTCCGTCGACGTTTCGCGGCATGTGAATCTCATCGCGCTAGAGAATAGAAAGAAGAAGGAGGGTAGTTACAGCGGACTGTCAATATGCACGGATGCTGCAAGTGCAATATCTGCGAAAGAAATTTTCGACGAAGAATCGATATGGCTCGGCGAGGCGGTGAGCGGTGGGATTGGCGTATCGTTATGCGAGAAGGAAAGATGCGACATTGTTTGGAACGACGAAGCGCCTGGCTGCGAGGCGAGGCAAGGCATATCCCAGGCAGGTCATCCGTCTGGCCGGCAAGATTTCCAATACATAGTACGGTCTCGGATATGAGTTGAGGGTAGATGAACTGATCGGTGTCTCTTGCTACTGGTCAGTTGATCAATCTTCATGAAGATATTAATCTGGTAGTTGGTCAATGTCGGTGGGCAGAGAGTGGGGGAGGGGTGAAGATGAGGACAGGGGTTGATGAAAAAGGAGGGGGAGGGGTTAAAGAGATCTACGAAATAAGAGACGATTCGGAAAGAGAATCCCCAGTTTTCTTAGATTTCTATTTTGGTGTTGGTGTGGTTGAACGACGTAAGGGTGCAGATGCCCGCTGTAAGAAAGAAACTCTGAATATACGCTAGTGGTCCGTGCTGTTCCACATTCATCTATAAACTGGTCTACACGGCTAACACGGTACCTAGTTACAGAAAAACAAGCGCAGATAGCGCCCTTGATAAACGATAAGAAAAACAGCAACCTATCCAATATCTCGACTGTCTTGAATGCGCATATGTTAGACATCATCAATCAATAATTCTTCCAATTGCGTGGCGTCGTGAAACAGCCTTACCTGCTGCGGCTGGCTGCTGAATGCTGAATATCCGTTTCTGGTCATTATGGAACCACAGTGCTACCGTCAAATTCTAGACGTCATATCGTGTTGCATCAACTCGTTCGCCAATGAAGTCTTAGCAACTGCCTATTTGACGCGGTTGAGATGAGCTGCAGCCGGCACGAGTCCGATAGAACTATTTCCTTCTGGAATTTACCCTCCTCCGCATCACGACGGAGACTGGTCATGTCAGAATAAAATCTCCTCGAGAATATGCAGAGAATCAGTCTATTGACATGCAGATGAAGTCGTAATAGGAGGGTGACACTACAGCTTAACTTAGGATGCTACCATTCTAGGGATTCCGGCATTGAAATGTCGTCTTCTTAGGAGGCTAGCCAGTCAGAGACCAGCAACCTTGCCCAGCCTTGGCCGGGCACTACTATTTGCTGCCAATCACGGGCAAGCCTCTGAGACTTTAAAGGTGGTCCATGCCGTTCTCGTGATAGGCGTAGCGCGATTGCGTCGTCCACCGCTTTCTCGCACTTTCTTTTTCACCCATTTCCGAATTGATGTTTCCTGCAGTGCGCCCAATTATGTGATTGCGGACAGGAATAGGGATAACTTGGCTTCTGAAGCTTGACTAGTCTCGTCAAGCTAACGCAGTCTAAGATAACTAATTGTGCCGAATTCTCGTGATGACGGAAGGCATCAAAGCTGAGGCTGACAGCTTTGCTAGAGTTGTGGACTTGTCAGTTATAACTGGGGTAATTATCCCACGTGAGAGAATCTCCGATGTTTAGTGTATTGATGACTTTATATATAAGCGCGTTAGAAGAGTCAGCAGTTGTAGCCCCCAAACGCTAAGTTATCGCCTGATATCACGAGCTTGAGCGGTGTGAGACCAAGTAGGAAGGGAAAAAAAAGAGATGTATGGTCGACTTTGAAAAAAAAAAAAAAATAGACGAGCACGTTGTGAAGCGGTGTGACAAGTTGGCGCCAGCTACTGTGAAACGCTCTTCAAAAATCTAACTGAGGTTGCTCGAAAGGCATATCCCATAGGCTCTAAAAGTAGTAAGGGTTGGAAGTACAGTACATCCTTCATCTGTAGCACATATATGGAAGCACACCTGCAGGGTTCTATACATTGACTAAGGGATTCAAAGGGTCTTAGTGAAGAGATATAGGACGCACATCATACTCGATCCTAAACAGAAGATCTATCGATTTACCTTTGGTAGACTTGTTTTGTTTAGACTAAGGGGAATCCTGTCGCATGGCTAAAGGAGAGGCGGAGCGGCACGGCGGTCAATACCAAACACCCTCTTTAGGCGGTTTAGGACTCGTGCTATCGGGATTCATTGCCATGAGTGAGTGAAGTGATAGACGGAGGGGGGATCGTTCTAGTCCTCCTTCTTTTCCTTCTTTTGTATGGATGAGCGAGCCATCCCCGCGCCGACTTTACCCCTCTCGTCGATTGTTACCAGCCCTCTATTTTAACGTGTCTCTGATCGACCGGACTATCTTGGTAGTCAGCACGCCACTTGGATGGACCCGGCATCATTCACATTATCTGAAACATAAGGTATGCGAAAAAGCAGACACGCGTTCGCGATGATCATGTTCCGTGCATAGGTTAGGTGGTATAGATAGCAAGATAGTGGGGGCATTAGCCACACCGCGGGGTCATTTCGAAAGCAAGATGACATTATTTCCGGCATATACGCCTATAACAGGTTCATGATCGGATTCATGAATCCCAACCAACATCACCGTGGTTATTCTCTTGTGGGGAACATGACATAATTAGGTTTCAAGGTCGGGAAGAAACGCAATGCTGTCGAGAGGGATCCTCGTGACCTATTCATATATGCAGCCTTGTCGGCTTTGACGTATGATGGATAGATAACCCTACGTAGGAAAGACGCAAGGCTTGGACAATAGCCAATAATAGGAAATGTTACTTGTAATAGAAATCAATGGGCGATTCGGGATCAACTCAACCTACTGTACAAGTGTCCCACGAGAGCCTTCAAGAAGTGATGCTGACGATACTGAATCGATGAATAAGTGAGTGGGCGGGCTGGCAAGTGAATGGATAGAATATATGGAGCGACAACTGAGATCAGCGTAACTAGCCCAAAGCCGATGAATGAAAGCCGAAATGTTCTCAAAATGGAAGTGAGTTGCTCACAAATCGCCAACAAAACAGAGGTTTACCTAGGTCTCAGTTAGTTGTAACAATATGTGCAGCTAACGTGTATACGCAAATTCATAGGTAAGCAGAAGTGAGGTTATTCGTGTTTGCTTATTTCCATAGATTGTAGCATATTTATGCAGTTGATAGGAGTACTCGAGATTGGTTCGGTCGTACAAACCTGTAGGCGACATGAGACAATGTATGTTAAGGTACATACATTGGTATGTAACCTCAGAGTTGGGTCGAAATGCACAGACAGAAGAGTGGTCTCTACTTCTGTTTCTTTGTACAGTACAGAGCGCTAGCGGGAGTAGACGGATTGAATTATGACGATCAGATACGAAGGATGCGAGATGAAGGAATGGACAGGGGTCCCTTGAAAGGACCCTGATATACATACATGTACGTAGTATGATATGTACGCAGGACATGAAAGTGGGCAAAATTATCAGGGATTCATTAGGTAAGCTCGCCTGGGAACCCTTAGGCGGCAGGGCGCTGACAGCGGCGGGTTGGTTTTAAATGACCTCACACTAAGATTTACCCTGCGAAGGGTAACCCTGATAACTTTGATCATACTAAGTCTTTTAATGTCCGGCTTACGGAGAGATCCAAGTAGCCGTTCATTTAGAAAAAAAAAAAAGGTGTCAACATTACGGAGAGTAAACAAATGGCTTCAAGAACTAAAGGGGCCACGCCTTCAACGGAATGGCTTCCATAGGCTAGAAAAAATTTAAGAACGCGCAAACTATTGTCCTCGCACTGCATATTACGGAGGTATATGTGAGACCTTTTAGCCATGTTATGCATGTATGATTGAGAGGTAGTTGAATCCAATGTTCATGAGTGGCCGTTCAAAAAGCCACATTTAATTTTACTTCTGACTCCAGTAAGTAGTAGTTCTTACAGCTGAGTCTTGCTACTGTAGGTCTTATCATAACTTGGTCCATTGAGACAATTGATTCAAAAGCTTCAAAAGCTTATCGACAGGTACGCAAGCAAGCACGCAAACAAAAGAGACGAGACGTATGAGAGAGCACGGATCCGATTGGAATTTTGACGCCGTTGAGGGGCCGTGGATATTCGCTACGCTATGTACCGAATTGGCCATTCTATGGTAGATGCTAAAGTTGAAGATATCGACATGGGGTTGGTTAACTCTGCAGCTTTGGTGGTAATTAGCACCTTACACCCTTGACGAAGTCTCGAGCACGTTCGGTGCATGGGGGCGCACCATCCTGGCAGCCCTGGTTCGTCAACTACGCTTTGGCTCTGGTTGCTGGGCATCGAAAACTTCTCTTCATCAGGGTTCTTCTGCAGGATCTCATTTCAATGGCGATATCTTGTTTTCGCATTACCACCAATATCTGGCTGCAATATTAGCCGTTATTTTCTCACGCACCCCTTTTTGCACCTTGAAATGATTGATTAATGCAAAGAGGAATAGCATAGTAGGTAAGCCGTGCCGTGCGTGGTTGTCTTGTAGTAGCGTTGACCGATATCCTGGCTCGGACGATCATGAACGGACATTCCGTAGGGGGTTAGGCTGTGTCGAAATGCGAAGGGAACGCACGCATTGTGTCCCGCGTGGTATTGCACGTATTGCACGAACGGGTAGTATGTGAATGGTATGTGGTATGTCATGTACAGAGACTTCGCATAGCAATCCTCCAGGCCTGCTGCAGAGAAAGCGCCGTGAGTAGATGCAGCTATTGAACAGGCGAAGTTGGAAATAGTCGTTATTGGCCACAATGTCACGATATTTGGCTGATCAAGATTTCTGTGTGACCTATTGAGTGGTCAAACTGACCTGGGTCCAGCTAGTGAGCCCATGCCCATCTGACGCTTTGGCGCCAACTTTTTGTCTGAGCCGCCCCGGACCACGATGGGCCTCCCATGAGCCTTGATGGACCACGAGAGGTTGCGAAAGGTTGCAGGAACTTTGCTCTCGAATGTTTGTTAAACGTTTTGTGCATAACAGAAACATAGTGGGGTACGAGACCGCTGTAGGGGAACCATATCACAGCGGTATCACAGGCAAGTTAGACGCTAGAGATATGCTAAAAAGTTGCTTGGACCAAGTCCACTCTCCACCTGGGCAGTTTATCAACGGTTTATCAAAGTACCAGTACTCGGCACGTAATTTTGCCCCAATTCGCTTGTTCAGGTGGACACCGGTATCCACACTTGACCGAGAAGACCCCAGCAGTCGCTACCCACCCATACCAATTTTATATGGGCTTGTAGAGGCTTGGCATTTTGCATGTGGGCGCAGTGGGCAAGTCGGGCGACCCCATTGACCAATTTTAATATTTGCTACATTTTGCTACATTAGCGACTTTGTAAGTATGTATATCTCTTTGACACCTCCCCAATCCCGCCGCGCAACCTCCTCTCCCGTTCCTCCTAGCACTTTGTTCGACACCCCTTCATCGCGGGTGTAGTGCCGAAAAAGTCGAGGGTAGGGGATATCTCGTCATCGCCGCCGCCGCCGTTGTCGTTGTCGTTGTCGTTGTCGTCGTCGTCGTCGTTGTTGTTGTCGACACTTCTTGCCTCTACTCCTTCTAGGCTCTGATCCTTCTCTTCCTTTAATATTAATAGCATTCCCACGCATTCCAGAGACAACCTCATTTTCGTCTCCAGGGAAAAGAGAAAATCTATATAAAAGAGGTATGTATATTTGTCCCTCGCGAATCACGCTCCATCTTCTCCTCGAGTCCAGACCATACAAGTCGCCTTCCCCACATAATGCTGCTTTGTGTTCGCCTTGGGCCGTGACGCATACGTCTTTTTTGATCGAAGTTGCCTTATTATCCCGACCTCTGATATTTGATGGTCTGTGTTGTGTTATTATCTCTGTGATCGAATGAGCTACTCTTTCCACTGTGAGAGTGGCTTGATTGTCATTTACTGGTCTGCACGTGGGAGTATGGCCTCCGACTGAGCGAGTCAACAACCTTGATCTCCCGCGAGTCATGTTCACTATCACTTCCCTACACCACTTGTTTCATGGCTGGCTAGTTGCTTGCTCCGCAGAATTTGTAGATAGACATCAGAAGTCCACAATCAAGCCATGTTTCGACTATCAACACTAACACTCCACTTTCTACAGTCCGAGGTCTTGACAAGTCGTTTGACTAAAGAGGAACCGCGGGGGATTTCTTCCAGTTAGGAAACCCCGACGTTCTTAGTACTCAGGAGACTCCGGATTGTCTTCCGAGATACATAAGACCGAACCGTACCGCGTATCTAATCTCAAACTACCTAATCCTCCATGTCTCCCTGGCGATAAAACAAGATGGATTCAGAAGACGGGGAGCTGTACATCAAGGTATGGTGGTCTGTAATACGACACTTTCATTATCAATACTGACATATCAAAGCGCCTGGCTGTCTACGTACGGACGAACGAAAAGGCACTTGCCAACGCTTTGCAGTTCCGAAGATCTCCTGGTCCTCGGCATGGCCCTAGCCAGAGTGTCTCCTCTATTCAGGCCCCGAAGTCCCCGACTCCATTACCCGAGCGCCCTTCGACCTCTGCCTCAGCATCGGGACCACTTGCCGCGGCGTTGTCTCTCAGCTCGTTAAGTTTAACATCTAATAATGTCAAATCAGCGAGGTTGAGTCTTACACCGCATCATTTATTCTACTTATTATCCCGATTCGAAGAACTAGGAATCCCTGTTGGCCCTATGAAAGTACGCTTGGAAAATTTGCATGATACGTCGACCTCAGCCAACTATGTGTCGTTCCTAAGCTCCTCTCAACGTACTAAGAGCCGTGGCTCCGATGCAGTCTCGATCCGGTCCGTATCGAGCATCCGAAGCGTTATGACAGGGATGTCTGCTCTCTGGAATAGCTTCGGGATAGGATCAAGCATATCGGCTGCTCGAGTGGAGAGGCAAAAGGCGGCCTTGCAAGCAGATTTGAAATATCTCTACTCTGCATTTACCAAGATACCGTGTCTTCGACTCGCACCCGACTGGCGAACGAAGCTGATTAAAGGATACGAAGAGTTCCCGTTCGACTCGGCGGTTCCCTTATACGTCTTCAAGAACCTTCAGGATTTGGAAGTTAATGGTATCGACTTTCGACAGTTCTTCGGTTGGGACCGTGTGGCCGATCAAATCCGATCTCTCACCCTCAAGCGTGCCAATATAGAGGACCCGGCGGACATTCTCATCGACATCGTACTTGATGATATGGACAAAAGACGGCGCCGGTCTTCAAAGGCGCAATCATCCCCTACCGGAGCGTATGCACACGCATCCAATCCGAGACGGAGTCCTACAATTTCCTATGGGGAGTCACATAGATCTAGCGTCGGGCCAGAGATTCCGGAGCGTCGATATTCGGTAGCGGATATACATGTAGGATCAGTGAGCACCGAATCGACTGAAAGTACGTCGGCTCAGGATTCTCGCCGTCCTTCTGTGTCCAGGGTCGAAACCGATGAGCCACGATCTAGCAAATCTTCTCGACCCAGGAGCCATTCTCCCCATCGACCCGCTACTTCCCGCCACCATACAACTAATACAAGAGGCTCGCATAAAGTCAAGCGATCTGGTTCTGGTAGTTCACATTCGAGCTTATCGGACTCGTGGCACAATCCTAGAAACAGTGCTTCTAACCTCCTAGCCATGGGCATCCTCCCAGCAACCAAGTGGCGATTCTTGAAGCATCTGAGCTTAGCAGATAACTCCTTGACAGTAATACCAGCGGCTAGTCTAACGCCCTTGGCCGACACCTTGGCTTCCTTGGACCTCTCAACGAACCTTTTTACGCAAATACCCGACAGCTTGGCAACTCTGACCGCCCTACGTGCACTAAATCTCTCACACTGCATGATCGATTCTTTACATTCCCTACTCCGCAACCCTCTGCCAGCTATCAGCGCATTGAACCTTCGTGCCAACCGTCTCCAATCCATCGCTGGTATTGAGAAACTATTCCCACTGGAGAGATTAGACCTCAGGGATAATCGTTTGACTGATCCGATGGAACTGGCTCGTCTCACGGGCATCCCTGATATACGCGAGATATACGTTGAAGGCAACCCTTTTACAAGATCCCATAGGGATTATCGGATCACAATCTTTAATCTTTTCCGCAATACTCCTGGCTACACAGAAGATATTATCATAGATGCTTCCGGACCAACCATCTATGAAAGGAGGTATCTTGTTGAGCGTGTTGCTATACCTGCCGCTGTCCCTGTGGTAAAGCCTCCCGTTCCGGAAATACCCGCTGTAGATGTGAGCAAGCCGGCCATCATCTACGAGTCGCCAAAGGAGCCCGCGGTCTTGCGCAAAGAGCGCCCGTCGCGTCCTACCCCTAAAGCAGTAGCTAGCGAGATCAACACTAGCTCTACGAGGCGTCGTCGTACACCCAAACGCAGGATAGTTGATCTTGCCACCAATGATCGTGTAGCTGATGCTCAACAGCAGCCTGTGGACACCAATAAGCCTGTTCCTGACCTACCTACTGCACCCGAGCCAGAAAGTAATTATCGTATTTCTCAACTTCCTGAGATACAAGATATACCTCCGAGGGTCTCCTCCAACACAAAACCACCTAATACCGTTGATCCACCAGAAGTACCACGTATTAACACTAGCGCTGTTTTGCAGTCTCCAGTATCATTCCAAGCCCCAGATATGTGGAAAGAGGCTCAAGATTGGAATGTCAGTGGCGAAATCTACCGACAGAAAATTGAAGCGCTACGAGACAAGGTTGGCAATGGGTATTTGAGCGTCCTTAATGAGGAGAGCTGGGAACCGTCACGGCCAACGTTCATCCCTGGGGACTTTAGTCCCACTTCGACAATACGCCCTAGTCCTGCTCGTACTCCTAGTGCACAAGCTATCCCCAGCGCTGGTACCTAAGCTAATTAGAGTCTTCGTCTGAACAAGCTGGGCTCTTCTTTCCACCCCTTAAATGTGGCCTTTTTTGATGGCATTATCTCATACCCCTTGTTGCCATTTTGGTTCTTGATACCATTACCCCATTGTTGCATTGTCACTCTGGTCATGTGTGATGTCTTATGGAGCATAGCGTTCTGGCGTTTATCGGAGGACTCATTGTTGTTTTGCATTGTTTGGGTCTGCAGTATCATCGCGACCTCGGTATTTTCTGTTTTTGATCGAAGGGGTGGAGAGCCACGCTTGGTCCTGAAGGTACACGAGGGAAAAAGCGCAGGTTCACTTGTAAAGAAAGAGATTTCGAACGAGAGATACCTTTAGATCGAATATTCCCTCCAAGTTTGAATGGACGCGAGAGAGCAGATTCGTTGATGTGTTGTCGAAGCCGATTTACCTCCTTATATCCATGCTTTGCAGTTTATCCTTCTTCTAGGTGGCGTTCGTGGTTAGGCAAGACCGGGTCACCGGCGGTTCGTTTCGAGTTTGTTCGCTGTTCATATTTCGTTGCACCCCTCTCTTGTCGTGGCTCATTTGCATGGGATCGCTGCGTCTGTTCTGCATTGAGAAAATACCTGTTGGAGGGGTCGGTCGGGGCTGCGGCCGCGGTTACCGGTAGAGAGGAGGATGAGGGGAGGAGGACGGATTTGGCCCCCGGATGGGGATGGTTAATGGAAAACATGCATTTCCCGCTGTCTTCGAAGAACTCTAGCTTGGTTTCGATCGAGTGCGTTGTGACTGTTGTGACTCTAAAGTAAACCAGCTTACAGTTGTAACCATTCATGAATGACGTAGGCAGTGCCTTCAAAGTTGTACTGGGAATCTGTGACAACACATACCTAAACTACCTAACCTAGGATATTTCGAGAAGTTTGATAGATGTTGTCTATCAAATAACTAACATCTATCAAATAACTGTCTCATCAGAGGTTATCTTATGTATGAAAATAATAGTGCGGATCTGGTCATAGGGGGTTGATTGGCATACTTGCAATTGCTGGCTACATGTATGTACCTTGCATGGCTTTTGAATATACGGGTACATCGTCCCTTGTTTTGGACCTCCACCCAATCGCAGGTAGACCCCACACTGCATTGCACTAGCATATTCATCGCGAAAGGCAGGGCTAGTGTTGTGCCGAATGAAGTGAGCACAGCTTAAACTCTTTGTGACGGAGCGTCACAAAGACTTGCGAGCTGGATATCCGAGCCCATGTATCACCGCCGTCTTGTCAGATGGTGGCTGCCCAAGGAAGAGAGTGATTTTAAGGGAATGATGCTTTTTACTTCCTAAGAGTTTAACGTTCTAGTTTTAGGCCTTTATGGAAATTCATATCGGGTTGACGGCATGTATAACCTCCCTTGAAATATGCCTACATAGATAGCCACCTTGATAAGAGAAAATAGGAGAAGGGATAGTAATTTTCGTAGATTTAGTAGACTTAGCATATATTCAAATTCTCTAGTGGCTAATGAGGCTTCGCGAGCCTCTCTAAGTGCCTAGAATTCGGTGTACACACCGAACATAACGTGAGAAAAGTAGTGCTTACCTATTCACTTGGTCATCTACTCAATGACCACTGTAGTAGATGACAGCTACATAGACCTCCTTGAAGTGACTGCCTTATATGCAGTTACATAATGTATGTATGTACCTACCTAAGGCATGTGCATGTATGTATGTACCTATATATATGTATGTACATGTACGTGCAGCTGGTCACCTGCAGAGTGGAGCAGAAATATTTTAACAAATATCGGAGTTTAGATAATTACAGTAAAAGTAATGCGGCGTCATCCCTGCTGCACTTATGTAACACGCACCTAACCAACAACAACAGCTGTGCGCAGCAGGCAAGGACATCCGCAAAGTCTCATATTATTATGTGCATTTCGCCATCGACATTGCCATAGCTTCAACTAACTTTCTCATACTTTTTCTCACTGAACCACCTTTTAGTCCTTTGCACACACTATTCAATCTTGTTCCTCTCCTTCTTTACAAGGAGATTTCAACCTCACCACATTTCTCTCTTATAACAAGAGCCTCGCCTCCTCTCATCGGTGATAAACTCAACTAATATCCATCAATCTCAAGGTGCTACTCCCGGTCGCGATTCCGCCACGATTGACTAGGGAATGTCGTTAGGCACAAAATAAAATGGTAGTGCAGCATTAATTGCCCTACTATCTATAAATCCGACTTTCTAAGTCGGGATTGGTCTGTGAGTAATTCCCAGTTCCAGTTTACATGTTTGCACAGGCCAAGCCTCAAACATTGACATCTTAACTCCATACATGCCGCTTTTCACACACACTAACCGCCAATTGTTAACCAGTCTAGATTTATTATTTAGACTGTTATGGCAGAAATCGCAGATTCCGATTCACCGGATCCTCTGTCGTCAACACCTCTACGCTTCGCCCCCTCTACCCCCATTTCTTCACTTCCTAGCACCATCAGCGATTTAGATTCTCTACTATCGGAGTCACAGTCCAGTGGCTCGACACAGCCTCAGAGTCGCCTACATCAGACTCCTCGATACAGCAGCTCTCCGCCTACAGTCACCCCCTCTTCTATGTCTTCTGGCAATGAGAGCGATATTCTAGACTTCCTTGATCGATTTATCCCGAATCGTTCTCCACAACCGAGCGAGGATCATTACTTCGATGATTGGGACGACGCTGAAGTTGATCTTGACGACCCCCCATATTCAGATGACGAAAGCTTATTCGTGAACGACCGCAACGATAACGACGGTGATCTCAACTTACTTGCGCCTCGCGCTGTTAACTTAGACTTTGACGAAGATTACTTTGAGGAGAATCAACTCTTCGGCAACTTGCCCATAGACATAATGGATCGAGCTGGTGATATCGAAGATGAGTTGGTAGAAATGGAGTTTCAGGAGATCAACGTGGACCGGCCAAGGAGTCCTCTAGACCGCCAGAGACCACATAGACGACCCGAGCCTCGAGTGCAACCAGAGGTGATTGATTTGACTGGTGATAATGACAGTCCCCCTCATACTGCCTATCCACGTCGGTCCCAGAATGTACGCCGACAACGCTCACAACAGCGAAACACTCCGCCACGATTAGCCCGCAGCGATGCTAGTTACATGGGCTCACATACTGTCATCAACCTTATTTCGGACTCAGATGAGGATCCTGCTGAGCTGCCACGTCCGAGGGGCCGGAGCCGTATCAGTGTTGACCGCGACCTACTTCGAGATCGAGACCGACATCGACCGCACCACCAACACCGGCCACGAATGCCTCCGCCAGACGAACACTTTGGCATGGCTGGAAATGCATTCCACCGTTTCCAAGCTCTTATTCATAACATGCCCATATTCCGCCTTGTGAACAATCCTCAAGCTTTAGGAGACAACCGTGAGGAGGATGACATTGTCTTGTTGGGACAACGTAACCTCATGCCAGACCCCTTGCCTGCACCCAACCTACCTCCCATAGAGTTCAACTATAACGCCCATCCTTTCGCGAATATACCAGCAGCAGCCGGTGGCCCCGCAGCGAAGCCTGCGCATGAACCCCCGAAGGAGACGAGAGAAGGTTTCACGCGAAATACTGGCGAGGACGTGGTTGCCATTTGCCCAAGCTGCGAAGAAGAACTGGCATATGATCCAGATGGCGACGAGGCTAACTCGGGACCCCCGCCAACCAAGAAAGCGCGTACGAAGAAGGACAAGGCCGAACATCACTTCTGGGCTGTCAAGGCTTGCGGACATGTGAGTAGTTGTACCCCCAACCCACCCCTCCTAGTCGGTACTAACAATTTGCCAGGTCTACTGCAGAAAATGCTATGAGAACCGAAAGCCTGTGGGTAAGAACCCCATCCCCGTCGGATTTCGACCCGATTCCAATGGCACCAAAAATAAGATGCTATGCGCCGTCGAGGACTGCGATTCGGACGTGAGCGCGAAATCCGCCTGGGTTGGAATATTCATGTGATGTTACCTTCATCACCTACTCAACCTCAGATTCTCTAAGTCAACCTCGATCCAACTCGATGATACTGGATACCCGATTTGAGATATACATAAGATACTATGACAGTACTTCGACATTCATACTTGCATAATACGGCGTTTCGGCTAGGCAAGGCCACGGCCACGGACAGGGGAGTCGGAAGGGGGAACTCGGAATTGTCACGATTTTCACGCACTTTGTCACCCGCTGGATGAGCGGGATGTTCCCACTGGCATGGCAGTACTTGGTGCACTGCCTTATTCTGGCTAGAAGTTGGAGTCAGTCAAAGAACAGGTGGAAATAAACGAGAAGTTATAATGGGGAGAGGAGGACTGTGCTTCAGCTACCTGGCTCTCATGCGTTCCCATTCTTGGCCTGAGGTGTGACCATTGATAATTAAATACCTCATGTATATAGGCAGGAGATACTACGTGGAGGTAGTGTCCTAAAAGGAAGCGCATCAAAATACAGTCATAAGCCATAGTTTTATATCTTGGTGCTCTTTTGTAATACAAACCTTTCTTCATATTCATTAAGGGGGTAGGTTTGGTTGGGATTGTGCTTTGAAAGGTACGACTAGCCCCTATTCAATAGCCCAAGGATTCCGGGCTTAATGTCCTTTGGATCCCCTTCTCATCGGTATGCTAGTCCAAAGACTCTTGGTTACTACTATGTATAGAGACTTTACCTCAGCATTGTTAGGCATTATTTATAGTGAAGGATGCCAACTTTATCAAATTTAAGGGATACGGTGTGTACACTAGTATGAGTACTTACGCTAGCTATTGAGATGTTTTAGGGAGATCTTTTAGAGGCTACAGATTATTAATAGGCATCTAGCATATGGGAGTGGTTGATATTAATATTAGCTGCCACGAACAAGAAAATTTAGGTCGCAGCTAATGTGACCAATCCCTAAAATATGGACGTAACTTTTAGGTTATTGAGAGATGATATAAATGAAGCGAACTCCCATCAAGTTGGCGTTTAGATAAGTCTAACGCCGTGGGTGAAATCCCAGCCCTTCCATTTCTAGTCATTGCTTTAAACTAGAAGTGAGAATTTCTCACAATACAAATTACAAACTTCCATATGAGCAGACTGATGCGAGAAACCATATCAAAATTGTACATTGAATCAGACAGTGTGTTCATGAGATTAATTAGAACCTTGGGTGCATATGGATCTCCATAATTAACCGCATTGGAGCTTATGGATAGCCGCTAATAAAACGATGTTAGTTTAGCGTTTGTGTGGTACGAGTCCATGATTAATCCCTAGTAGCTCGAGACCATTGAGACTCTTCTCTCTTACATATTTATATCTAGTGGCACTTATGTTAGATATCGCTCAGCACTAATGACCAAGTATCCTTTTCAAAGTGTCGTGCGGAATCCTTGTATAATCAGATATCTCACGTGGCCGAATACCTTACGTTGTAGGGCTAGGTATTGTCATAGGGATTAGTCAGCCTAGGGATAGAATATTTTCCATATTGGCCTATTTCCAAGCTGTCCGCCCATCTTGTGGCTGTCACATATCTCGCTTGTTAATGTGTCCTTCTGATAGTATATGAGCCTCTAGCAATGTTCACGTTTATAGATAACATTAATAATGATTCATCTACACCAAGATCTAACGATACCCTTCCAAATTCCGCAGCTCCGGCCACCCAACCAGCACGACCCCGGCAGAAACGGAGTCAAGTATCGCGCGCCTGGTCAGTTCATCCGCGTCCTTTTCATCTCCCCATTCATCCAATTAGCTGCCAAAACAATATGCCACCAACTGCTTTCACCCCTGGAAACTAACTCTTCATTAGTGATTGGTGTCGCGTCCACAGAATCAAGTGCGACAATAATCGTCCGTGCCTCAACTGCCACAACAGGGGAGGCCAATGCAGTAATGACAGGACAAGTGAATTTCGCACCCTTCCGCATGCGTTTCGTGAGATAGAGAGGCTTAGGCAGCGCAACCAAGAGCTCCAAAAAGAACTTGAGGAGGAGCGCAGCCGTAATAGGAACCAGGTGGTACCCTCAGCCGGGGTGCCTAGCTCAGAAGTTCCAACATGCTCAACTGATCCATGGTTACCAGTTCCTGTCGTCAGCCCTCCAATAGACAACGGTTTATCTGCCCAGTACTGGGAAGGTGTATACACTAGCACAGCCAGGTCCCCATCAAAGACCTGGTATGGACCTTCGTCTCTGCTCTACTTCATCAGTCGCGTGAACACCTGCCTGTCCCGGAAACTACAGGACAATTCAGAGCATTTTAAGCAGCCTAACTCAGCTAGTAGACTGCTTGATGGACCTACTAGCCCCCCAGAGAAATCGACGAATAAACGTAACCAGGAATTACCTGTTGATCTGACCAAAGAATACTTGACCCCTACACAAGAGGAATATTTCTTGGATTTATATTGGCAGTCACACCATACGTCTTTCATCGTCCTCTACGAAGATGATTTCAGAAAGCATTATAAATCTCTATGGGCGGGATCCAGGAAAACTCGTAAGCCATCGGCCCTCGTCGATATTGTATTAGCTCTATGCATGCAATATGGCATGGCACAGCGTCGAGCTAAGAGCAATTCGTCACTCCAGAGCGGTGATATCGATACCGATGACGCTACACTTGCTGGACGTGTATGTACCATTGCATTTTCACTATTACCCCTGTTTTCTTGTTTCAAGCTTTAGAAATTCTTAATCAAGCTGGCTAAGCACTTCAGGCTAAGCCTTAACCCCCTAGACTCTACTCAAAAAGCCGTTACTAATCCTTAGTATCAAAGTGGCATTATTGCCGATGCCAGACTCTTCTGGCATGCGAGTTGGAAAGTCCTACCTTATCAACTTTGCAGTGCAATATACTCTCCGTGGTCTGGCTGTGTTGGGCGTCATTTCAAAATATGGCCGACAGCACCTTGGCCCTCGCATCAAGAACAGCTCAGATGCTAGGGCTCCACCTCCCACCGCCGAAGGATATGCCGCAGCGCGAGAAAGACCTCCGAAAGCGTATATGGTGGTCTATTTACACCGCAGAAACCAAGACTAGTATGAAGCTTGGTCGCCCGTTCATGCTTCGTCTATCGCATGCTAGCGTTGGGTTACCCAGCGATGATCATGAAGCCGTGGCACGGTCAGGATCTCACTTCGCGCCCCTTGATGACCACACTACCTGGCTTAGCTGGGATCTACACAACACGAAGCTTCTCCTTGCCGCGCGTCATGTTTATACGGCGTTCTATGATAAGTACATGGGCATCTTTAACGGCGATAGCATCGCAGTGTCGACGATGGAGTCATATGCCGATTGTCTTTCTACACACATGAAAGCCATGGATCGTTGGCTACAAGATGTACCCGACGCACTCAAAATCCCGCGTAAAGACCGCGGAACCCCTTTCTCCACGGAATGTTCGTCACTTGACATCGAGCAGTTCGCCCCGCTCTGGGTGCAGCGCCAACGTCTGCTCTTGGAGCTATTATATCACACCCTCTGCGTGAATCTATACCGACCATTTATCTGGATAAGATCAATCGCACTACATTCCCTCCCGGAAATATCGGCGGAAGCATTACGATCTACACCGTTCGCGGATGTCTGTTGCCGCAATTCTGCTGCTCACGCTATGGCCTTCACGAATATCATGCGGCAGGTATTGCCAACTACGGATTTACTGACTGGCTGGCACGAAGCTTTCCAGTGGCAATGGAATTGCGCTATATCGCTCGTGGGCTACGTATTAGCGTATCCCTACGATGGGGGGAAGAGGCAAGCCGCGCGAGAGGCTGTCAACGACGCTATCGACGTCTTGAACATGTTCGGTAATAGCTACGCCGTCGCTGCCAGCGCGGCGAATGTTGTGCGCTCGCTTCTTGCGACGGTGGACCATATTACGGCGTCCGATTTGCATCCAGCGAACAATTTGCTACCAATTGATGAAGGGCACATACCCTCAGCCCGTGAGAACCAGTCCATGCCGATGATGTCTCTACGCGGACAACCTCATGAAATGGCGGGCCAGGCTGACGCGGGATTTCTTGAGTTGGATGACGAAACTCTCGTCACGATGCAAGATTTTCTCGCTGGGTCGATGGATATGGCTTTTGCTGTCGATGGATACAATAGCACGAATATTCTATGGCCCAACTCAGGTTATATGGGATAATGGACTGTTGCCCTATATGAATAACGGTACGGATAAGTAAGTAAGCTCATGGAGCAGAGAAAACTTGGTTGACTCGAATGAATGTTAAGTTACGTGGCTGTAATATGGCTCTCCTAGAGTCTGCATCATCGTACTCACATATGTTAAGTCCGTTTTATCATCAATACCCCTATCAACTACAGCCGCCTCCTCCTCCAATTATTAGCAAGAATTATGGCACAAAGGAACGTCCCTTGGAAATCCACCAATAGGAGTTACTCCTTTTCTCCACAATACCAAACTAAGCTAGGGGGTCGAATTTCCAGGGGTTACAAAGCCCAACCTTCTCACAGGAGTTCCGGAGTATGAAGAGAAGTTCCAGCAGTTCCAACCGTGGCCCTGGAGATAATAAACCAAGCTCCATCCTGACTCATTGTGAGAAGAAGCAAAGTGAGACGCAGAAGATCATGGCGAAAGATCAAATTTTGTTAAATCCGCCTGCTAAACGCCGGGACTCTGTACTCAGCACTATCGCAACCCCTTACGGATTTACGTCGACTAGAGAAAACCATGTTAGCTATTAAAAAGGGAATTAGGGTCAGGCGGAAGGAGACTTTAGAGATATGCGAGACAGCATTAGTAACGATGACTACTTTCAATTCTACTTATTAAACTCTTCTTAACTCTGCTATAAAGGTCTACCTCTCAGGATTTTCCGAAGATTCTTGATTCCGTCAACGTCCAGCAATAAATCAGGCCTGACAGCGCTTTTATCATGGAGTCAACATCCGAGTCATCGCAAACCGTTACGCCTTCCATTGTCGAGACCCAAGGACGGAGGGAGATTCAAGAGACGCCACCAAATGAGCCCATCAGCGAGAAGAATGACAACACCCAGCAGCGTTCCGTCAGGGGCTTCCGCTGGCTTCTGGTCTGTCTATCCATCTTCTCGGCCAACCTCTTATTTGGACTAGACAATACGATCGCCGCCGATATTCAAGGAGCCGTTTCCGAGACGTATAGCAACACGGGACAACTAGGGTGGCTTGGCGTTGGCTTCGCTCTAGGCTCAGCGGCCGGTATACTGCCATTGGGAAAAGCGTACGGCATCTTCGACAACAAGTGGGTGTTCATCTCGTGCCTCGTAAATTTCGCAGCCGCGAGTGCCCTTTGTGGTGCAGCGCCCAATATGGAGGCCATGATCGTCGGTCGTGTATGGGCCGGCTTTGGCGGTGCCGGTATGTATCTCGGTACTCTGAACATCTCGACGGCTCTCACTCTGCCAAAGGAGCAGCCGCTTTATGTTGCGCTCATTGGGTTCGTTTATGGTGCTGGTGCTATTCTAGGACCTGTGGTGGGAGGTCTCCTGGCTGATAGCGCTGCCACATGGAGATGGGTAAGTTGCGCTCAGCCCCTAGCTCAATCAGTTCCTCCAAATTCTGAGCTTTTTGCTACTGTTCGGACTGAATTGAACTGATACCAACGATTAACAGGCTTTTTACTTGAACCTAATAATCTTTGCCGTCATGTCGCCCATCTATCTCTTCCTAGTCCCGTCCATCTCGCGACGGCCAGAAATGCCGTTCCGCGAGAAGCTCAAGCTGATAGACTGGCTCGGCATCATCCTGAACTCAGGCATGTATTGCTGTTTCACAGTAGCCTTCCTCTTCGGCGGTGTTCTATGGGAATGGAGCGACGGGCGTACCATTACCTTGATTGTCCTCTTCGGCGCCTTCCTCATCGCCTTCGCCGCCACGCAGAAACTCTGCATCTTAACCGACAAAGCCAACCGGCTGTTCCCGTGCAGTTTCGTGCGTAATCGCCAACTGGTACTTCTCTACATTCTTATGGCCTGCAGCGGCGGCGCCACTTTATTCATCGCCGTCTACTACATCCCATTGTACTACCTCTTCGCGCGCGGCGACAGCGGCACCGAAGCCGCCGTCCGCCTGCTGCCTTTTATCTGCTTCTACGTAGCCACTGTCCTGCTTTGTGGGGCATTCATGGGCCGCGTTGGGTACCACATGGTATGGTTCCTCATCTCGGGACTCATCCTCACAGCCGGTGCGGCCGCCATGTCCACCGTGAACCTAGACACGCCCGACTCCAACATCATCGGATACACGATCTTACTCGGGCTAGGCATGACGACATCGCAGGCAGCGTACGCGGTGGGCCACCTGCTCGTGGAGCCGGCACGCGCGGCGGACCTGATCCAGTACATCAACATCTCTCAGGGGTCCTCGCAACTGATCGGGCTGGCGATCGCGAGCGCCGTGTTCCAGAGCGAGGCCTTCCGCGGCATCCGGCAGATCCTGGGCCCGGAGCAGTACTCGGACGCCGATATCCAGTCGGCGATTGCGGGCACACATAGCGAGGTCCTGACAAGCGCGCCGCCTGAGATTCGCGACGCCGTGATTGCGGTCATCGTTCGTGCTATTGATAAGGTTTGGATTTTGGCGATTGCCGCTGGAGCACTGCATACGGTGTGCGCTGTGTTCCTCACGCGCGAGCGGTTCGTTAAGCCTAAGGGACGGGAGGCTGGCGAGGCGGCTCCGACGGCGGTGATGATGTTCTAGGTTAGGCTCTCTGAAGATATTACTGGGAGTATGTGATAGACGATGTCTTGAGGGAGTGCACGGGCAATTCTTCCGTTGCTAAATCGGGAAACTTCTTACATTTATTCGGTACGAAGAAGGCAAAGGTAGAATGCGATAAAGAAAGGACTATCTTCATGTTTATTTTGGGCTATACAAAAAGCAAGATTATAGAATACTTATTAATAACATATTTCGTACCTAGGTAGGTAGCTTATAAGAGAACGGATATCATGGAGCTGATAGCTCTCTCGCTATTCATCATATACTCATGTGCATCCACCAACCGTCCTCGCCGCCTATCGCGTAGTTAAGTCACGATGTTCGTGTCCTCCTGCGTCCGCAGAACACCTAAAAGGCGTCTTAAATTCCAATACTTTAATAAACTCAAGAAATTAGTTAAATATTGCCTCGCAGAATATGCCGATCAAAATTCAGAGCCGACTCGTTCAGGGGGTTACCTATTGTTCTCGTCCAGTAAAGGGGCTAATTTTGTGGAGCACACAGGCTCAGGTCCCTTCAATCCGCCTTGAGCGTCTATGCTAATTGTAACTCCAATATGTACACGGATTTATTCTGCGGCCTTTACTATAATTCCGTCTATATACTCTATAGAGATCAAAGGACGGCCTACAGTGTTAGGAGTCCTGTTAGATTACTCCATGGGTTATGTGGGGACTACAGGAGGAGCTCTACAAGCGCAACTCCGGATCTCCTTCAGGAAACTGTCTTACTAACCCCTTTGTCTTAAATGGCATATTATGGAAATTACTCATCGAAACTTAGGTAGACATGCTGTTGTTTATTCGGGGACTACCTAGGTACGTTTTAGTCGCTATCTAGGTAGGTAGACTAATAGGTTTATGTATTGCAAAGTACAAACGCTCTACTGCTAAGCCATCGCTTTTACTTGATGAAGCATGCTAAAAAGGACATGGCGAAGATAAGCTTTCCCGCTGTGTATCATGAACGCTTTTACGCCCGAGGGCAACCGATATCATCTACGAGGCCACCTCCTCCGTATTGCTCCTGAAACCGCAATACTCGTTAGTCCGTCTGTGTTCCTACATCTCTAGTCCGAACTCCACCACCCTCCTGGCATCCAGCTCGGATCTGTGCTTCCAACCTCTCTATCCGACGTTCAGCGAGAAGCAGTCTTGTCTCGACCTTATGTCTCAAGATAATCCTACCCGAGGAAGGAGGTCCAGTCCGATTATCCAGATTCTCGCGGAACGCCGTCCACGTCGCTTTTGATGTCTCCGGCTTATCTGGGCGCCGGAATTTCTCCCGGGCCCTGAGTGCCTGGTAGCGAATCTGGGAGGCAGCCGCAATAGAGCCAACCTCGAGTTTGGTCCCTAGATTATTAACACAGGTAGGAGACTTCTTAGTCTTGCTACTCCGTAGGACGCTGGACATCTCATTTAGACGATTACCATATGTGGTGGTAGTCGGGCTCAGTCCTCCCTGCCGGTTCGAAGCCCTCGGCAGCACCGCGCTACAAGCACCATCCTTCAACTGCCGCATAAACAACGGGTCCCTATTACGATCAAGTTGGCGTATAATCCGTCTCATCCGCGGGATTTCCATCCACAACTCCTCGAGCAGTGGTTTGAACCGCGGCCGGGTCATCATCCAGAAGTTGTGGTATTTAATCTCAAGCTCCAGCTTCCCGGTATCGACCGCCCTCTCGAGCGCTTCGCTCCACACGACATCCCCGGTAGCCTTGCAGCTAGCGTGCACATTAAGCAAGTCGACGCATCTTTTCACCCGCCAGCCCGCGCTCGACAGCGTCGATCTCGCACGGTGCAGACTCGCTATCGCTTTCTCCGTGTCCTCCCGCGGCAAGATGCGGATCTTATTCGGGCCTTCGAGGTGGAACTGTAGATACAAGAGCTCCTGATCGTAGCTCCGTGCCGCGTCGAGAAAACCGCGGAGGTAAGGGTTATCCCGGAAGGGCTTGTAGTGCAGGGCTCCCTTGGCGACATTGTCCGACGACGCCGACCACTCGTCTCTCAGAGCCTTGGCGTTTCGGCGCTGCTGTGCTTCCCGGTAGGTAATTGACTCGAGATCATTGGGCCGCCCTATCGATTGAGTAACAGTACCATGCCAACAATGTTTTGATTCCGACGGGACCGGTGCGGGAGCGGCGCTTTTTGATCGGTAATGGTGGTGGCGGTGGCGGCGGCTATTGTGATGGTTGCGGTCCATGGTCCGCATCATAGTTGGGGATTGAGCCCCCCCAACTTTATAAGATGTCGCGATATCGTTATCGATTAGGATTTTCTTGGCATATTTGAGGTTACGAAGATATTATCGCGACAAATATTTGCAGTAATATAGGTAGGTATCTAATGTATTTGCTGTGGGCGACATGTTTTTCTAGATTCATTTACCCTTTACCCCCTCTTTAGGTGTTTAGGTAGGTTGTCATCTGTTCCTTCCTATTCGCAAACCTAGATTAGAAAACAGATTCCTTATACACCTGTCACCATTAACACTATCGTCTGACATCGAGTCATACTTGCCAATTACTTCTACTAGCCACGCAGATGCAGCAAACACTTATTGGATGAATAGTCATGCTGCCACGCAGTAGAAAGATTGATAACAACAGCGCTTGGCATGGGTTGTCTTCTGAGAGCTAATAATAAATGTCAAACTCATTTACGGGAACACATACCTACCTAGGTAGGCATGATATAGATTAAGGTGATTGTGTAGCCTTCCCCTGTTTACCCTATTCAATGAATCATTAGGAACGTATACGGGAAATAATTTTGCATTTAATGCAAAAACTGGGACATCTGGATCAAGCACACTCGAATAGGTGGGTGGCAGCGTACTTATTAGTGGTTGATGTGATGGTTTCATTGACGTAGGTATAACCGTCGCTCATAAACTTCATAAGTAGGTAGCTATCCTACTCTGTATAGCTACGCCTTCTAGCCAATCGCATCCTATCCACGTAAGGCATACGCGTAAATATGAATCTAGCGTTCAAACCAGCAACGCCCAACTGTCTTATCCCAATCCCAAGCTAGAGTCCATATCCTATAGCATCTCACTCAAGACATCGTCTAATCCCGGGTCTCCGTAGTCCGTCTCCTGAGATGCAGGTACTGCTTTCTGCTCTTGCCTCTGGTTCTCCTTCTGCTTGAGCAATTCCAGCATCTCCTTATACGAGCTGCGCGACTGGTTCTGGCGTGGACGTCTCTCCTTCGGTTCATCGACCTTCTGGCTCTGTGTGCACTTCCCTGCTGAGCTTGATAGCTGATTGATAGACCGCGGTTGGGACGGGCCGTTAGCCTGTTTATGTGGTCTGGGAGTCGAGTCTCTTGGTCTCGACCCTGAGCTAGACGCGCAAGTGTCGAGAGCACGGATGCTCCCATCTTCCCTTAAGCTTTCTAACAGTAGCCTTTCTAGACGTTCATCCTCTGATCTTTGGAGAAGTTCTAGCTCCTCTTGGGCCTTTTGCCGCGTTGAAACACCTTCCCATGCGGTCGTCTTTGTCCTCTCGATAGCGTATTTGTAATGCGCCTCTCGACCGCTTGAGGCGAAGAATGGTTTTGGGGAACGACGTGGCGGTCCTGTATCCTTCTTCTGTAGCGTATGATGCGTATTATTTTCATGATACCGGCTGCCTGCAGAAGGTATCCCCTCGCCTTTTACGATAGGCTTAACTTCGTTTCTGAAACTGGGAGTATAGATACTATCCTTTTCTATCCGTGTCTCCAACGAAACAATGTTTTTGCTTACTAGATTTGGTGTTCCAAGGCGCTTAGCAGGTTTAGGTAGTTGGTGACAGTGGTTTAGTGCGCCATTGTCAATGGTCGACTTGGTTCTAGAGCTCGACTTTGCAGGATTGCTTTTCTTCGAAGGTAGAGGGGCCATCGAAGTCGTCGAATAAGAGTCAGTATTGCCTCTAGGTATTTTGGATAGAAATGAGTTGTGCTTCTCAGGAACCTTCTTGGATTGATGACTTGGTTCCCCATGTTTAGATCCTAATGAGGACGTTGTGTCATCTTCAAGATCTCTCATGTCTTGTGACGAGAGAATGAGGTCCTGCGTCGAGAAAAAAGGCATGTCAAATAGTTCCGAGATCCCTGACGACTGTATGTTTGCGGTGAAAAGCGAAGGAGAATCCCCTTCTTGAATGGTTTTGCCATTTTTCACACCGGAAGCCGAGCGATCAAGATTCGACACTGTTGAAATTGACGGAGTAGGCGAATTTTCAGCGGCGGGCGCGTGAGTCTGGAATGCCGTCCTCGGGTTTGCCCTACTGGTATTTGTTACAGTGCAGCCATTTGGTTCTCCAAAGAGTTCCCGTACTTCTTGGGAAGGGCTAGGGAAAAAGTCGTCAAGGTGACCAAGCATAAACAACTGAGTACTCGTCGGGGAGCACTCTTGTCGCGTTTGCTGCAGCACGCAACCTCCAGCAGGTTTAGGGTTAGGGTTAGGGGCTGCGTGGGAACTCGGTGAGTCGGCGTGCTTGAGCAAGAAGGGTGGTGCTCTTGATTCTTGGGTCTGTATATGGCTACGTGGTCTGAATTTTGGGGGAACCGGGGGTGGCCCCATTGAAGTCTTAGGGTGTCGAAATGATCGTGTTGCCGAAACAGGCCGCTGGGCTTTGCTGGCCGCTTCTGCTGGCGATTCTACAGTAGAAGTATCTATCGGGTCTGCTGGCTTCCTGTAGCTGGGGGGAATTTCTTTGGGCGTATTTATTGTCCTCGAATTGATCTCGTGCGAACGTAATGTTTGGAGTGGAAGTTGAGTAGAAGGCAGCGATGCGCTATCCTCTGTCTTCCACTCTGGCGTTAACTCCTTTTTCATAATTGGTGAATGAGATTGGTTTTCTGGTTGTTTTGATGGCGACGGACTATTGGGACCCTTCTGGTCCCCCGATGGGGAGATATCTTTATTCGGAACGATATCTTTGCGTGGAGGCGAGCTGTTTGCGGCATTAATCAACTCATCGAAGAGGTCATCGGGAAGAGGCTCTATGGTCTCAGTGTCATTTATATCGATATTTGAATGCTCTGGAGTTGAAGGTCTTTTAACTGGATCATCGATATCCGGGGGAGCTTCACCAGCGTCAATGTCATGGACCGCTGATGGAGAACTGTCAATCACCCCTGTAGCGCTCGGACTGTGTTCCCGATCCGGCTTCACGGGGATCGGCGACTCTATTTTCTGCCTTTTCGGAGGCGGCTCGGATCCGTCTTCATTAGCTGACAGGGTGCAGCTGTCGCTATCATCCTTATTGACAGCGGATAAGTTGACTGCCAGAGTCTCTTGCTTCTCCTGACTTTCCTGCTTTTTCTGCTTCCTCCCATTACCGCGGACGAACCAGGCGATTGTATCTTGTGACGGATGGACGTCGACCAGAGGCAAACCTTTCTTCTTTTTCTCTGCGCGTTCTTTCTCTTCTTTCTCCTTTTTCCTATCCCGCGCAGCCTTTGCACGGGCTTGGTTTTTCTCTTTTTCAAGCTCCCTTCGAATGCGGTCTTGCTCGAAGAGTTCTTGGCGCCGCCGTTCAGCTTTTGATAACTTGGGACCCTTAGTTGCTTTCTGATAGGCCTTCTTGGCTTGCTTGGAGGTCATAGGCCGCTTGCCAGGGCGGGATTCGGCAGTATCGAAATCGCCATTTATGGCGCCCGGGGCGTTCGGTATGATGGAGAAGGTGTTCTGGCCGGGAGCCATTTTTTTTAATTATAGCAACGGGCTGCACCTATCCGTAGCCGACGGGATCGGTCCTTGTCAACATCGTACAAACGATAGTTACCGCAAGCGTTCGTTGTAATAAGAACGTCAACGATGAACTGGTGGGGACATACCGGATGTTATTTCGAGGGCGCATCGCGTCGTACAAAAGTCCCACTTTACGCGTACAGTATGTTTACAGTGAGTTGTTGCACTAGCGCCAACGCTTAGGGCATACCTGCCTACCATGCAGCCATGTAAAGCCTCTACGGTAGAGGTACCATTAGTTCATTTAGTGGCCTAATGCGGGGTGGCTCAATAATAACTAAGTGGGCACCGTCTCATGCACTGTACAGAGCTTCAACTCACCAGCTTGAGGTGAAAGACTAGACCAATCAAATAACAAGATCCACAAGTTCCGGCATAAGCCGAGAGAGCCGGAAACTCTATTCTACTATTTCTAGGTGCTCCAAGGTTCTCTCCATCTTCTTTCTATCATGACTGTTCATCGTGATCAAATCCAGGTACTTCGTTGCTTCCGAATCGTGACGGACAGCCAACAAGGCAATCATGCCAAGTCTAGGATCTTCAATATGCAAGATTCGACTTCCCAATACGTATCAATATCAAAGAGAAAGCATCGCTCAAATCAGGCACGGTAATTCAAACTATTAAGTTATTAATTTGGGATATTTTCATCAATATCATAACTATTCAACTATTACTTTCCGTATTTGCTACTAGGGGTATAAGAGCGTCACATAGAAAGGACAATTAGCAGTAGCCGGCAGGGCAGCCAGCAGTAGTGCCGAGAATGTCTCCCGAGACGCCACCAATCTGTAAAGCAGCGCCAACGACACCGCCCAGACCCTCACCAGCAATGAAACCGGCAGCAACCGCATAACCGTATAAGTCGAAGCTCTTCAGCTTCCACTTCCTCCATATCCACGCTACGATGGCACCAAACATAGCCGCCGTTGTGAACACCGGCTGCGCCAATGAGTCAGTGAATTATTCTTCAAGGATTTTGAACCTGAGACAGGTCGGAAAGGGAAAGAGTGAACTCACGTTTGGTAGAACGAAGGAGAGAGCTATAGCACCCCAGTTCGGAAGATATTCGCGGTACTTTTCGCGCTCGCCCACGAGGTAGAAGTGCCTAAATACAACCTGTCCTATACAGAAGACACCCATGACGATGGAGAAGATCCCCGACGTCAGAGGGATACTCACTTCTGGATCAGTAACAGCCTGTGCGACAGCTGCCCAGGCGGCGACTGACGGCGCGGCAAAAGCGCAATGTTCGGCTTCCATATCGAGAATGCAGGGGTAAGCAGTCGTGAACAGAACGAACATGCCTGGCGCGAGGAAAACGGAAATGACGCTTCCAAGGCCTTGCGCATACCACTGCTTGATAGGCGGTGTACCCAGGAGGAATCCAGTACGGAAATCACTGGTTAGCGAAAAGGCAACATCGGCACCTCCAGAAGCGAGACTACCAGCGACCAAGTTTACTCTCTGCGCGTCTTTCACTGAGAAGCCACTGTTTTTCGTGGCGGCACCGAAAACCAACTGGCTAGCCTTCGAGGCTGCTGTTAAGGGGGTTTGGTCGGTAACCGCACCGATTTGAATGGCCAGGAAAGAAAACAGGAAACCCAACAGACAGGCCAGGATAGTCAGACCAGGGTGCATACCCCATTGTAGGGCAAAAATAACCATACCAGCGGCAATGGTGACAATAAGGCCAACGATCCACATCCACATCGCAACCTGTTGATCGCGCGGCGCCGGATCTTCGATAATGTCTTCGGCGGATTTCACTTCAATCGCAGCGCGCGTGGCGAAGTAATTTGAGCGCTTGCCGCGCTTGACCAACAAGCTATTGATATTGGCACAAATCTTCTGCCATATCACCTTACCCGCGTACCCGATCACCTTATACTGCACAAAAAGTTCGGCCATGGAAGTACAGACCTATGACCGGTTAGTTAGTTACCTTGCCAAAGAAATCTGGAGACTTAGAGAGAAATCAAGGGCCCAAATCCCGGGACAACATCCGATATCATTGTACATACCATAATCATCACACCGGGCCAAAGCAGCCAGTATCGCGGAGACGGCGTCTCATGGCCAAGGTTGCTAAGAGAGGCAAACGAGTAATAGCCCTCCCATCTCGGGTCGTCCGTCTGTGGCTTGCCGATACATTCTCCATAGTGAACGAGAGTGGGACCAATGATCGCCCAGGCGAGAATAGCACCACCAAACATGGAGAGCGCCGAGTTCATGCCGATAAGAATACCACTTCCGATGAAAGCAGGAGTCCACTCGAACCACCAACCCCAACTTTCAATGTTCATTGCCCAACTAGTATAGCCACTCCAGATATGGATCCAGGTGAAGACGTGCCAATCATACAAGATACCGACGGCGTAGTAGCTTGCCACCCGTTGGATAAGAGCAGCGGAGAAGGCTAGACTGAGTGCCTTAAGTTTACTCAGGGCTTCTCGGGCGCCAACGGCGCCAGCGTGCATCGACTTGATGGTCAGGGCTACGGCAGTAGCAGTTGGGAATAATAACTTCAGTTCTCGGGCGACTTGGATGATGAAAAACTTTCGGAGAGGAGTGACGAAAAACAGGCCGAAGAACGAGCAGACGAGAGTGATAGTGATGATGGCGCCGAATTGGTCCTTGGGGTTCCCCTCCTGCGCATGAAGCTGGTATGCCGCAGGCAACCCTGCTACAAATATACCGCTGATGCCTCCGGCACCTGTGGCCGCAGCCTGAATAATACTGTTCTCCTGGGGCCCAAAAGAGCCACCGATGATAGGCAGGTTGGTTTTCGAACAAATCTTAATTATACCATAGCCGAATATCGCTCCGAACATGCTTGCGGCGAAAGTGAACTACACGAGACAATTAATACATACACTTGAAGATATAGTCCGACCATAATAGAAATATTATGAATTTAACGTACACCAGTTTTCAACCCTTGCCACAGCGTTAGCAAATTGTGCGACACAACACAAGCGCTTGCGAATCAAGACTCACCCAGGTACAAATTGGAAGCGTTGACAAGGGAGCCCAGGATGATACCAACAATGACGGCACGAATAGTCAAGGGATCGTGCTCGTCGGCGATGCCACCCTCCATATTCAGAGGCACGTAAAGGTCGAGATCCGCCTCGACAGACGACACATCAACGTCGACGGCATCGACTTTCTCGTTTAATTCTTTCTCGAGTGAGGCCGTGTTGGCCGTCTGGTCGGTGACGCCCGCCGGACGGGCCTGCGTCGAAGCCATGGTCGCTAATGTCTGATCAAAGACAAAAGCTACACGAACCTACAGGTTTTGATATATCGAGAAATGCGGGACGGGTCGTATCTTGCGAAAGAGAAGGGATATTGTGCGTCTTTAATATACCTTACCAGCAAGAAGGTTCCCGGGGGAGATCAGCCAGCATCCCCACGTTGCATCGGAACGACCGTGCAGTATACCTCAATGCGCTATGTCCAAGGTCGGGGCGTTAGCACCATGCACGATTGCTGCCCCAGATTCGGGCCAGCACGTCTTATCCGACCGTAATGGGCAACATGTTGCCACTCCTCGAGATAAGCATTGAAACATTTACAGGGGATCTGATGAATCCTAGACGAGGGCATGTGCACGATCTACTGATACGAGTCTCATTAGGACAACGACCTGCTCTCCGAGGAATCTGGTCCAGTCGATAGACGGCTGACACTGAGAATCAAAAGCCGTATCAGGAAGGTGAAGGTAGCAATCAGGCCGATTCAATGGTTTAAGTACTCCCACACGACAATTTTCCCGGGACCAGGATGAACCGCAATCAGCCGTATTCTACTTCCCAGGATCATCTTGTCTTGGATTCGGTGTTGTATTGGATACGCAGATATAGATCGACTACTTTCAGCCACTTGTCTGAACTAAAGCAACATCATATTCTGCTCCAGTAAAACTCTATCATCAGCCGTTCACCACGCCCGAAACTCAGACTTGAGCTGAATGATAAGCCGGGCCCTGCCTCCTGCCGTGGCGCTTTTCCGTATTAGATTACCCCGGCATCTCGCCCCGATGAAATTGCCTGATTGGATTCCGCGAATCAGAATGTGTCTCCCCAGGATTAGGTTAAGACCACGGCGGCATGAGCTGCATTGGTGCAAAGTCCCTAGATAACGGGTGTGGCGTCGGGGAGGCACAGGTATACTTGCCAAGGACACCCAGCACCGACTTCATTTTATTTCCATGGACTTGAACAATTCGTTCAGATCAACGTATCGTCCGAAGAAGTCGATCATGAACAAGGACGATCAAACAACCTCCGGCCAACAATTTGTCCAAAAGAATGGCATGTGTAAGAGAAAAATCAGGCATTACGGTGGCTTGTTCCCAGCTGAACTGCATCGATTCCATGCGGCAACCCATTATCACCTGCTAAAAGCATACCCGACGCACGATCTTGTTACATCGTGTTGTTGTACAATTCTTCTAGAAGAAGTTATTTGCGGCGCAAACTAACACTAGCTGCCCGTTCACGTAAGGGCGGAATAACCCAAACTACTGGATAGCCAATTCGGAATGGCTGGTGGTCGGTCTAATTAATTAATAAATAAACCAACGGACGGCGGTAAGCTGATAGCCAGTCCCAGACAAGAAGGTATTCAATGCTTCGATAAGGTCATTCGTCATAACACAGAATACTGCGTATTTCAATTCGCCCGAGCGTAAAAACCTTCAACCAACCATGATTCTACTCCTAACCATCATATATCGATTACCCTTTCGAGCTTCAAGGAACTATAGGGCACGCGACAAATTAAATCCCACTTCTCCACCAAACAACCTATTCCAAATCCACAAATCGGGGCTAATTGATAGGGTATCTTTGGTTATACGCACACGCCTATCCTACGGCCTAAAACAAACCGCCGTCTTCGCGGTTCAATACCCACAAGTGTTATATCGCGACAAGGTGGAATGACAACGGTGCAGAGATATGAATATCACTCCAAAGATTCCTTCACTTACTTATCTATTTACAATGTTCAATCATTAGAATCCCCAATCGATCTTATCAAAACGGAGAAAGCTAACAAGTAATACCTAACACATTTCTATCAAGAACGCCCTGCGGCGCTATTGGCTTGTTCCAGCCGTGCTTAATCCTCTAAATCTAGTTGGTACCGCCGAGCTCCAAGATAACGAACTTCCGAATCTGCTCCTAACGGGTTGATTGGGCCGCAGCTCACTTCCCTAGCCTATCCAACAAGTAACAAGTCGAGTTTCTATCTTTCTAACTCACATACCTTATTGTTTTCAATGCGCTTGATCGCTTGCAACTGAGAGCTGAGTTGGTTTATTATTGCACAACTACATATTCTCAGTTTCGCTTTCTGGTTGACAGGTACTAGTGTTCGGTAAGTATCATTTGCCGGGAGGAAACCCATTAACCCCACGCCATGCCTTCGAGCCGAGCATATTAATACAGAGGTACCTAAGCGAGTCAGTCAATAAACCTCACCTTGTTCTACTACCTGTAACTTGCTTCCTTCGGATCCTTGCTACAGCAAACCCCACTGATTGCTACAGACGGGGGTCGTCTGACCTTTTAGAACTGTTGATAATCTCAAATGGAAGGTATTACACTACATCTTCCAATCTACGAACCAATCTTACCTCGCTACATATCTATCATGTGAGAATGACAATGCAGCAACCTCATGTCGTTTAAATACTATGAATGAAGTTGCGGTACCTATCAACATCAGAAGCAAGTATGAGCCAAGATGCCACGCCGTTCGGCTGCATGATTAACTAATGCAATTTGGGTTGCATTTGGCGAGCTGAAGCATGGCTTGTTCAACCTCAGAAAGCATGACCGCGGAAAGCGGCTTATTATCATGATAGGTCGCAACATCCAGAAGAGTCGCATATGGTAAAGCGCTTCTCAGATTATAATTGGCGACGGCATCACGTACACATCATTTTGATACAATACCATCATGCTGTCACGTGGCGTACCATGCAAGATAGGATGAGACGTGTTGTTATCTAGCTAAGGTCGCGGTATACATCCATGATGTTCCTTTGTCTACAGTATCTTAAGGTGAGACATCTGACACATGAAAATTATACTCTTACCGCTCAAGGTCGAGAGCGCGGAAAGGTTGTTCCCTTGAATGCCATGTCACAATATCTACCTACATAGGTGCCTGAGATAGCGACCCCCTTTTGTTGCATCGAGACTTCAAAATTTGAAACATGCCATCCATGGTATAATAAGCCTCAGTAATCTATGATATTCTAGGGGGGTATATCCTATTGTAATATTAAGGGGTCAGAACCTCATAAGTTTCCTGGTCAGATAAAGGTATCACAGATCCAGAGGCATGGGTCATACCCACCAATGACCTGACCTACGCACAGAAACACAATGCATCCAGCCCAGATACGTCGGATGGGCTTCATTTGCTGTTGGCTTTAAAGTACGGTACTCCCTTTAAGCTTAACCCGCGGCTAAGGCGTCTTCCAGCGGTGTAATGTTACCAGCATCCATGGAAGTCTTAGATACGGAGTTGTGTACCCAGGTGCCCATAGCAAACTCGTACAGCTCATTCGACAGGGTACTAACAAATAGCAAACATCAAGATCTAGCATGTGAAGTCTAATGATACTCTACTCAACCCACACATTAAACCGAGAGCATTCCTACACATTTATATAGTGATCTATAGGTAAAATTCGCCTTGATAATTGGACGAGTAAAAAAAAAAATACAACACGCGTATATAGCAGTTTTAGCTAACAGTGCCATATAGCAAGTTCCCTCTGACAACTTCGCCTATCTAATCGTATCCGTAGGTACTTCTCACGAACAAGATCATATGGAGTCTTATAACGAGCCCTAACACCCACTGATGGTATGGTGCATGCGGAGCTCCAGTTCTTGTTGACGCCAGCAATTTCCCTGTCCCTAATATTTATCAGATAGGTCGAACAACCAACGGCAGAGACGATACCTTCTAGGTACCACCTACCTATGTACCCACTTTTACCCCTTTTTAGCAATTTCTCTTCTATTCTGGCGCAGATAAAAGCATCTTGCTCCTTCGGTTTATAATTGGTATTTCAAAAAGCGAGAGTGTGGAGAGACTAGGAATTTCATCAATCAACATGTACGTGAATAGAAAGAAAGAATTGCCGGCTCCTAGTGCCCTACAGTGGGTGGCGTTAGTACGGTATTGGTGACCCCCCTTCGACAATGCTATCAGGTACCCAGTACATGGGAAGAAAGGGGAACGGTAGCTACAATATAATCGAACGAATCTGGTTTCTCAATCGTCTAATATATGATTGTAAGGTACCTAGGTTATGTACGTAGCGCAGGCGTCCTCAGAAGCAAGGTCCAATCCGAGTATTGAAAGACGCATCTCTCAATACAAACGTGCTTATCGACCCCTGTGGGCAGCCTCACGTCAAGTTTCCTCCATTCTGAGTATCTGTACTGAGCTGACACTCCATTTAGCATAGTTATATGCTAACAAAGTTATCGTTGATCACAAAGGCGTGCTGTTAACATATCCTCAATTGAACAGTCATTATACCCAATGGATTTACCACCTTGCAGCTCTGCTTTTCTAGAGGCAGTTAGCCAGGACGTTCCTAGTAATAATAAGAAATATCGGACGGGAAACGGGAGAATGGGATGAAGAGAATAGAGAGATAAGAGAGAATGGAAGGCGTAAGGGTGGAGAAGGCTTGCTAGCTGAGGCCAACGCAGCTGTTGATTCCGGTGGTCTTGATGATCGCTTCGAGAATAAGAACAACTAACGTACCGAGGTCTTAAGCCTAAGAATCGGTCGTATATACTCATAGTCCCAATACAGTATTATTAACCACATCTAATAGCAATTCTCCCATTTTAAAGGCTATCCGAATTTCCTTTCGATATCTAGGAAGATGGCGGTGGTGAGCCTTAGGCGCATGTAATCTGCGTATCTAGTAAGATGTACCGGGGGAATTCTTGCTAACGCCTAGGACACCCCTTTTTGGGGTGAATACCCCGACCCATCTCAGCCGAATAAGCATGAGTAACTTCTGTAGCTAACTGCCGATTAGAGCGATTCACGAGACCTTGGCCGTAAGCATGAATGCGTCTTCCCGGGCTGATATGGGTCTGCTCGGCGGTAGCTCTTGAGGGTCTAGATTCATCGACTGGTTCGAACTATACTTTGATGTAACCGATAATTTTGACGAGGATCTAGTCGGCATTGATGGTATTGTGTCGACATGGATTTGAGCCATGTGGCCATTGGCCAAGTTTGGTTGAATCGAGATGAAAATCGAATAAGTCGTCTCGAGCCACGTCGTTAACGTAGGGTTGGTGAGGTTCGCCACTTCTTCAGCCTTTCGTACAAATTCGCTCCATTTCTTCTCTCGCTGATCGACACGGAGGTCATCGAGTGCCTTCTTGGCGTTTGGGCTTTTCTCCGGGTCTAGAAGGAGACAAGTCCAGGTCCGAGAGTTCCTATGGTTGCACAGCACTTCCAAAGCCAGTTGTTTCGAGGGGGATCCGTCTTCTGGCTTAAGTTGGACTTCGATCGAGAGGGTGCAAAATTGCGAGTAGTAGTCAGGTTCAAATAGTTTACAATTGGCATGGTCCCAGCAGCCGCTCGGCCAAGCGTCTTTAATCGTAACTTGGGGGTGACGACGGAAACCGCGGTGGAAATTGAGACCGTCTGATTTTGGCAAAACGGTACCGTTATCCACGGGGATGCTGTACCTGTCGAACTGGACGAATTCGGCATTCACTCCATCCATGCGTACCAAGGGACGTGTCATATCTCTCTTGAACGAGCCTTTGGTCTCTCTCTCGAGGACGATCCCCACAGCCCCGCTCTGCGTTGAACTGACGAACAGCACGTACCTAGGTAATGAATCGACCCCGGCAGCCGACGATTGTGTCCAGCAAGTTGGCGAAGTGTCCCAGTATGGAAGGTCCCCTTTCAATGGGTCAAGAGAAGACGGCATATTCACAAAACGCAGTCGCGCTGACCCCGTGATCTCCAGTCTACCTTGTTCGATCTTCGTTCTGTGCCACTCTTTGGAGATGTTCTCAAAGTCGCCACATCTAGCAAAGGCCTTAGGTGAGCGAGCCAGAAGGTTATAATGCTCCGTCGATTGCGAATACTCGAAATCGGACCACCCAAAAATTGACATATCGTTGGTCCGCTCAATGATCTTTTTCAGGAGGAGGCGGAAAGCTTCCACGGCCCCTAGACCATACAATTTCTGCATATCGACAATGTCGAAAATACCGAATAGGCAGTAAGCCACGTCCTCTCCCTGAGTTGTCTCCCTCTCAGCAGCCCATGACATCCTCTGCGCCACCGAGTATTTGTCGAGCCGACATTTGTTCGTGATAGCTTCTTCAGGTATTCCGGTAATATCTTTGATTTCAGCCGAATAGTCGTTCTTGGAACCGATTAGATACCAATTTGCACTATAAAAATGCACTTTCTTGGGGGCCAGAAGCTCCTGAAGCGTCCATCCTCTTTTAAACCAGTTGTCGCGTGGAAGATTTTCACGCGTAGGGAAATTGTGAGAGTCGTCGTGGTTGTACAGATGGACAATACAGACTGATGCATTCTTATACCACCTGAACATGGAATTTATGGAGGCCTGCTTTTCATGGGCGTCTTCCTGGTTGATACAGCAAGAGTCAATCCAGACGTATTGGAGGCCATAAACCTCACGTGCAAGGCGGCAAGTTGCTCTGATTTTTCTGAAGCCGTGGTGCACGGAATGTAGCATCAGTTCGAAACGGCCCGCCAATCGCTTGCGGATTCCCGCCTCGTTCATTTTCTGAAACGAGACCTCATCCCCCGACCATCTGTGAGAAAGAATGGCATATTTGCCAAAGACCTCGGATTCATTAAAGAATTCCTCGAATTCGAAAGTCCGTACGTTAATAACCCTTATCATATTGAATAGTACCTAATAAATAGGTTAGGTGGGTATCCAATAGGACGCTCATTCGGGGTAAGAACAGCGGCGTTGAAATTAGCAGCGGCTCAGCAGGCAGCCCACCGGCCTTAGGCTCATTAATATAGGCTGGCCGGCGAGGAACCGCCAACCTATGTTTCCCATGGCATAATATTAACCTCTTTATAACATGAGGCCACCCTACCAGCATTTTCGGTGAAAGATGGAGGTGTGGTTTGAACTTTCCCCCTCCCCTTGTGCCATTCGTTGCGTCCAAACAGCTGACCAAACCCTTGAAGGCTATGCGGGGGGAAAGCCACGGCTATCCCGAATGCTTACTATGTGCCTCCAAGGTGGCTGTGCCATGCTATCTGTCTCTCATATTCATAGCCTCATAACTTTAGCATGTAAGTATGCGTCTCCTTCAGCACCACCTAGTTTACCTTGTATCCGCCTTAATCCTGCAACGTCAATGGCTGACCTGAATATTGCCAGTCGCATACGGCTGCGGTCCTTGAGGTAATGGCCAGGCAGACTCCGCTGAAATCCCTTAAGAGTACGGTCGCTTACGATTCTTGATAGGAACCTGTGGATATTACATTGGAAGAGAGTTTATGTAGCTCATGGCTCCGGCGGCAATAAAATATTCCAAGTCAACGTCATTACTTCCTAGCTATGAACCTTATTACTGACGTCACCATCATTGTGAGTTGGGAGACTCGGCATGTTTTCATTCCCGATTATTACTCATATTACTACCTGCCGATCGATATAGCAACAGCGACAGCGACAGCGACAAAGGAAAATTGGATATGCAAAAACAGAAACGATAACAGGTATCATCACCACCATCAGCAACATGTTTCCCTCGCATCATTTTCCAAGCAGAGCCATTCTGAATCCTGGGTATCTCTGGGTATAGCCATCATCATCGGATTTCCTCATATGACTTCAGTCATTTTCACTTTCCGCTACTTTTTCCCCCTTTCGTGTTGCAGAACCGTATCAAAATGAACGGTATTTACAGAGTCTATGCTCTCTAGAATGCGACAGTATTACCGGTCGATACAGGCGGAGCAGGAGCGGCTACCGGGCCTGTGGTGGTGATGGGCCCGGTGACAGGGCCGTTCGTATAGTTTCCGTTGGTATAATTACCATTAGTGTAGTTACCGTTAGTCTTGCCGTTAATAGCGTGGGGTTTGCGGATAACTTCTGGAGCAGGAGGGACATCGCTACTTTTGGAGGCGGCGCCAATGGAGAAGACGGGGCTCTCCCACATCTCACCCTTGCGAGCCAACTCCTTGTACTCGGTGGCCTTGGAGCTAATACCACCAGGTAGGTGGATATTGGGGAAGATGCTGTCCTCCTTGGTAACAGCCATGTTGACCTTCTTGTCGGCTGCAACAGCTTCAACCTTCTTCTTGCCCTGGAGGACCTGCTTCTGAGCAGCAGTAACATATCTATTATAAATGTTCGGAGCGTTCTCAGGATCGCGGCGAGCGTCATCAACAGCACGGTCAGCCTCCTGCTTAATCTGGTAGAGCAACTGATCGAACTTGTTGAACTGATCCTTGAGCTGCTTCTCGGCGGTCTTCTGGATCACCGGGCGGAGAACTTTGAGCATCAGAGGCTTGAACAAGCTAAACAGAATCTTATGGTTTGACTTGACAAGCTTGATCTTTAGGTTCTTAACATCGACATCAACCTTGTCAATCTTGAAGAAGTGCTGTTTGTCCTTATCATCCGCAGTGGACAACTTCAAACGGAAGCAGAATCCATCGCCACCCATTGTGATGTTAGCAACACCGGTATCGGTGATGGAAGGGAAACCGTGCTTGCGCTTCACATAGAAGCTGACATCACGTAGATCCATCTGGATGCCCGTGACCTTGACGTCGACGGAATTCCTTTTCTTGCTGGCAACCTTCTTGCGGCCCCAACGGAAGAAATTGTCGCTGGCGATTTCAAGCACGTTTGGCATGAAATTATCGCTTTCCAGAACAAGGTTCTCCACGACAGCATCGACCTCAGGATCGGAGTACTCGATACGAGGGATGGGAATATATGCGATTCTTTCGAACGCAGCGGGAATTATGACGTCGGTCAAATCCTTAACCAAGTGAGGCTTAAAGGTCGCCTTGCCATTCGCATCGGTGCCAAGATCGTCGAACAGCTTCTCTACAGACGCCGCAAATGCCTTGTTCTGGGGGTCTTGGTCGAACTGGTCGGCGAGGAACTTAATCTCACCAACAACGCGGTCCGTGTGAGCCCTGTATTTCTCGCGGAGGAGGTAATTGCCGTGGTCATACAAACGGTGCCACTCCTCGTTGGAAGCATCATCCATGATGTAGCCCTGCTGCTGGAGGCACTTGCGGATGTAACCATCTATGGACTTGAACCAGTTTTTGAGCTCGGGGTCCCTGTCAGCATCCTCATAAATGGTGTTGATCGAAGACCAAAGATCATCAGTGGAGGTTCCATTGGCAAATCGTTCGATGAGAGTCTGTGACGGCATTAGCTTCGTCCTACTGAATTGAGTAGGGATAGAAGTACCTTCAGATCAGCTTCAGCAGCAGCGAGGTGGGTTCGTGTTTCTCTGACAGTGCCAGTACCTGTAGCAGCGATGCTCTTACTATGAGAACCATACTGCTCGGCCAAGTCGAGCAATGTAGAAATAGCCTGGTTGTAGTCGGGGTGCTGCTGGCATTCAACAACCATTTTCTGTTACCGTATTAGCATACCAATCAACCATATATAATATCATTACACGACGCATACCTTCAAACGCCAGATAGTCCTCTCCCGACGTTCTTCCGGCATCTTCTTAGAAAGATACTGCCTAGTGCGAGCGCGGTACGCTTGGGCTGTCTGCTTGGTGGCATCCCGGGTCTCCGGGTCAATGTTTGATACGACCTGCCCCGCAGCCCTACTTGTTGCGTCCTGCGCAGCATTAAGACGATCACCCACAGTCCCGTCCGGCTGTCGAACGGCTTCGGCTCCGGAAGAGACAACGCCTTTGGCATCTTGTGCCGGATCACTCTTGTAAATATTCTGGAATTGGGACTTTACATTCTCCTTGGAGATAGCAGGAGTATCATGCCAGACATTGTCGTCGGCGGGCCGGTCGATCTGCGCGAGGTCTTCTTCCGCAGGTCGTACCTTGGTTGCGGCATTGCTAGCAGCATCGCCAGCAATATCGCGAAGCAATATGGTAGCATCGTTAACTGAGAAGCTATCAGTAATTACATTCCATCACATTTCAAACGCCAATGATCAACTTACGGAGCTTGCGGAACTGGCCGTTGGTAATAATCAACGTTCCCAGAGTCCGAAGTCCCTCAAGGGCCTTATCGCCATGCTGCTTCGCGGTGTCCTTGTCAACAGGAGCATTCGGTACGCTTACAGCGTTGGGATCGAACTGTTGGGTCTGCCAAATGAAGTCCTGCAGAAGGTTCCCCTCGTTCTTTGATAGGAGTAGTTTCTTGGCTTGGGTGACGACTTCCTTGAAATCGGCGACAAGCTCTCGTCCTTCCGGCGATAGTCGTTCTGAAGGGCTCGCAAGTGCTCTCGACTGAAGAAAACTGTTTAGGGCAACATCGATCTGCTCATTCTGTTTCAACTAGTTAGTTTCTTATATAGGTAATTTACTATAAGATTAAGAAGCACTTACAGATGGCACCTTTCCAATCTGGAATGCATTGATGATGCCGTAGATCTGAAGCTTGCGGTTCACATCCGCTTCCTTCTGTTTGATGTCAATCGGTTTGTTAACACTTGCCATGGTCGTATCAGAACAGGGTATCTCAAAATTAGTTTGGTGTTCAGTATTCAGAGAACAGTGAAACGGAACTGGGGGTATCACAAGTGAGGGTATATTAGGGTAGTGGGTATAATTCCTATTAGCCTTCGAGTTTACACTGTAAAATCTTTTTCAGGTGAGAAAAATAGAAGAGAGTTCAAAACTAGAGATCTGCGGACGACAAAGGTGTTTATTATACGTTTACGTGGCTCATATTATGTAGCTATGATTCAATGAAAGAGTCGATGTCGAGGGTGAGCGCACGCAGCTAGCCGGAAGCTACATCAGCCATGGCAATCAAGAATTATGAGGTACATGACGAATTATTGTTCACTGCTGCTGATGCTAAGTACCTCTCTGATGCAATTGCCATTGGCCATATGCGACCGTACCTGCTCAAGTCTGGGTCTTTACTTATTCATTAGGTGCTGATGACGTGAAACTTCAAGCTGGAGTTGACAATCTAGTACGTCATAGCCCCTCGGCCAAGTGTATCCGGTTACACAAATAACTTGCATTTTAGCTGATAAACAGTGGAATGAGCTATTCTCTAGTTAGTTGCAAACGCCTACGGCACCTAATTAGAAAGTCAATTTTTGGAAAGCTGAAGCTGCTAGTTCTAGTATCTTTTTGTCATTCTATCATGATCAATAGGGGGAAATCCTGGATTTGTTATACTCGAACAGGTAAAAGAGTCAAGCTAGCAAGGAATTCGAGCATTAATTAACCCTGCCGATGATCAAAACTATTTTCGCACACCAAAACCGTCCGTCTGGAAAGACAAGGATAAGGCACCTAACCTAGCTACTCAAATTACAGTCGACAACTCCACAATCTGGATAACAGTCATGCCAATGCGCAGTCATGGTATCTGGATCATGACGACTGTAGACGCGTTGTTTCACATGCGTGCGTGATATTGCCTCTTAACGGGGAAACTTCCGTCGTAGGGAACGCAGGTATCCCTACGCCAAGTCGTACATGGATGGTATCTCAGATCTGCCGTCTGCGGGTATCTGGGCTACCATGTCCATCTCACCAGGTTCAGGCAAACATTGAAGAGTTACAGGGAGGCATTGGAATGCATTAACATAAACATCATCGAGCTCCTAATAAGAGGAATCGTCACGTTTGGAAAGTGGTTCAGCCACGCGGGCTCTTCAGTGGAACTTGTAGACTGCAATTAGGAAATCTTGAATTTCCGCTTTCGGCCGTCTATGACGTAAAAGTAAATTGCATAGCTCCAATAGCTTCGTAAGCTATCCTCTCGAATTCTAATTCGTCCAAGCTATATTGAGGTCCTTATTAGCCATGTAAACAAGTTGTCTGTACATGTAGGCAACTTGGGACAATCTGGGGTTGATATCCACCGAAGCTGGCGTTAACTCAGTGGGGTCCAAATCTCGATTCAAGTCTTGGATGGACCCGAAGGCCTTTTACTAGGTATGGTAACAACCTCACGCAAACACGAGACTTGATCTGACAGGTCGACAAGAAAGGGTCTTCCGGAGCATAGTCTCCCCTTCCTGTCGTTTGCCGTCAAATTTCCCAAATTTCCTGGCAAGGAGGGTTGCATTGCAGATTGCTTCACGGCAAAGCTTTAAGCATTGTGATGCAAAGCTTTACAATCCCGTTCCGATCGATCTACATAAGCCAGGCAGCCAGGGTACTCGATTCTTATTTTCGGGACTTTACTAACCTGGGCTGCCAGGCTGCCTGGGTTCCCTGAAAAATGAAGTTAGCAGTCACCTTTCCCTTTTGGGCGTGTAAGTCTGGAAATTGCGCTGTTGACCGTGAATGGAATACATGTAGTTTAGGCTTGAACATGTACCTAAAAGATATATGTATGTACATATCTCGATCTATACGCTATTAAATGCGCTATGCCCACCGCAGAAAAACGTGTTAAAAGCCTCCAGCTGTGAGTGACATCCCCAGTGGACCTGGTAGGCATACCAAATTGTTATCAGATCCAAGAAAAAAAAAATAACCGGGAGTCATGCATGTATAATAGAACCGCATTTATCACCTTGAATTACATATCAATGTCCGCCAATCTCCAAGAAGAAGAATAAGAGTTGTACTTAGAGGACGTAAGGAGTCATCGGATTTAGTCTGGCGTCGAATTGGATGACTATAGGGATTTCTCGGAGGGGTCATAGCCCACTGAGAGCTAGGACTACGGCAATACAAAAAAGCTCGAGTGCTGGCAAAACACCTACTTACCTAGGTAGGTACCCACTATCTACACTACGATATCAAAAGGAAAGCCATGTACGGGTAAGCGCAAATCATAGTCTATCAGAACGGCAGAAAATAAGTTCAAATTTGAAAATGCCGCCAAGGGCCATGTAGAAGAAGAATATAAAGGGAGCTCAACGCTCACCTAACTCAGTCCTCCGTCCCTAACGCCACACCCGATGCAATTCCTCCGCAGTCAATGCTTTTTCTAATCTTCTAATAAAACCTTTTTCAGTGTGCACTTATCTAAATCTACCTATGTAAATGCCCCTATCTGCAACCCCAACATCTAGCAACCTCAATGAGATCAGATCTCCTGCACGAACTGCGGACCCATATAATCCGTAGCCGCGAGCTCCGGCGCCACGAGCGCACTGCTCGGCACCGTTGCGACGGGAGTCGGACCCAGCGTCCCCGAGTCGGGACATCGCTTGAACGCAGCGAGACCGGCGTCGCCGCCCTGGTTCGCTACAAAAGCGAGGCTCTGCTTCTCGTCGGTGCTCAGGCTGAACATGCGGGGGCGCAGACCGCCAGTAGATACGGTCTCGGCGAAATCGAGGCTCGCGGGGTCGCTCTTGAAGACAAAGTGTGCGATGCTGTCGGTCTCGTTGCCGCTAATCCGGTTCGAGACGTAGACGTCCTTCTGGTTCGCGGCGACGACGAGCTCGCCGGCAGCTGCGGAGGTGGCGTTGGCGGGCGGGTCGGCGCCGTAGGTGCTTTGGACTTGGACTTGCTTGAAGGCGATGGTGTCGCCGGGATAGCTCAGCTCGAATAAGAAGAGCTCGTTTGAAAGCTCTGAGGCGAGCGTGTAGTAGTGCGTATCTCCGCTCGTGATGAAGCCGCCGTGGCGCGGACCCGTTCCGGTGGGGAGGGTAGCGTTGCCAGTGATTTCGTACTTATCGTCCTTGCCGTCGAGAACTAGCACCGTGTCGCCGCCAAGGTTGGGGATCACGAAGAAGCGCCCCGTCGGGTCCAGGAGAGCTTGATGCGGGTGATGCGCTCCTTGTGCGGGATTGGGCTCGCCCTCGATGGTGATAGTCTTCAAAAGCTTCACGCTGCCATCAGCTGCCGAGGTGTCCCAGACATCAACCTTGCCGCTCCCGTAAGCTGCACCGACCATGCGCGTCTTGTCGGCATTGAACTCTAGGAAGACAACACCAGAGGAACCATTGCCGGAGGACTTGAGGGTGGGATTGCTTAAGCTCGAGTCAAGTGTGAAAACGCCGAGATCGTCGGCATTCTCGTTCACGGCGTACAAAAGGTTCGGGTCTTTGTAGAGAAGCCAACTCGGCGCCTTCCCGGAAACAGTATGGTTACTTGTTATAGAGAATTTGGTGCCGTCGAAATCGGCGGTTAGAATTTGGAAGGGAGCACCGATGACGAGCTTGCGGGGCTCCGGCGCCGAAGTATTTTGGCGGACCATGAGTGATGATGGCATTGCCGAGGCAGTGCCAAGGGTAAGAAGAGTGGTGATGGTTTTTCTCATTTTCGTAATCTTGAAAAATATAAAATAAGATAGATCCAGAAATCTAATTCGGTTCCAGAGTGGACCCAAGGTTACGCCTGCTTCGAATTGATTTATATTAAGCAGTCGCAATCGACAATTGTCAGTTGTAGGTGCGCCTCAGGGACAAAGGAACTTAGTCGAAGCTTCAAATCAAGCCGGCAGCTGTGAATAATAGAGGATTGTTCCTGATATAACTTGGTCTCTTTGGCATGAAACAAAAAGATTTAGAATGGCAATAGATGGATCTAACCTGTTAGTTAGAATTCTATGTCTCACTGGAGGAACGATTCCCAGGTACTCACTCTTAAATATCAACACAGTTGAATCGGGAATCACGGAACGAATCGATAAAATAGTGGTGAGAACAGAATGACGAAACAAGACCGGACAAACAGCGGACCTATGATAATAAATAAAAAGGACAGAAAAACGAAGATTCTCACTCGGTCTTATTCTCATACAAGCAACCAACCAACATAAGAAGGCGCTTCGGACTCCCTTTTTCTTAGCTTATGTACCTCCCTAATTCGAGCGCTCTTAGCACTTATTCTGAGGGCCCCCTAAGATCAGCCTTATAAGTGCCTTTTTGTATTATGCGGGGAGGCTGGCGAGCGTGAGCCAATTCTCAGGGGAAGCTGACAAGAATAGATCGCTTGTTGTAATTGATTGGTTGCGACGTTTAGCTCTTTCAAGGTGAGCTGCATGTGACAAGCACCTAAGCCCCTGCAGTAGCCCGCTGTACCCACGGCAAAGATCGCCAAGCAGCGTAAAAATTGACCAGGTTGGAAGTGATAGGCTCTTGTAAGCCTCTTGTAAGTCTCTTGTAAAGTGTTCCCACGGTCCCGAATTTGGGACCACTCGGCGCTTTGTCATCCAATAGTTCCCATAAACTCCGCCAATTCCTCAAACGAGCAAGCCAAACAACAGAAGGATTCCGACTATATGGGACTAACATGTATTTGAAACATTTCCAAGAATCTCATTTAAGTGAGAGTAAGGCTCGTAGGAGGTATCTAGTCTATTGCCGCAGACAAATGAAACAAATAAGAAAATGACGCCAGCAAATCGAGTGAGGTCCCAAGTCTATTAACACCGCCACCGAATCAAAAAGACCAACACAAACTCCTTGCTTCTTCCTATGTGGCGCTCGCGTCACCGCCTTCCTCATCCTCATCCTCTCTCTCTCTCTCTCTCTCTCCTTTCCTCTCTACCAAGTAATCGTAACAATCTTATTCTCATACCCATCCTTCGACTCCCGGTCCAACAAATTCTCAAAGATCCAACGGCCCGTATCATCTCTCGAGATGGCATAACCAACGGGCGGCTTATCATCAACGCCCACGCGAATCCTACGCTCGGGTTGCGCATCGTCGTTAAGCAAGCTAGGCCGCACGATCGAGTACGTATACCCATAAGCCTCCTTTTCCCCCGCGCCGCCCACGAGCAACCGCTCCATCTCCACCTTATCCACGTGCGGCACCTTGAGCATGAACTTGTAAATCGGCAGCGTGGCGAGCGGGAAGTCGCGCCCGGCCTTGGAGATGCCGCACGTGCTGACCACGACGATGCGCGGCCGCCACCGCTGCGCTTCCGTCAACCCCCCGTCGTCGTAGTACTCCCGCCGTAGCTTAGCGATGGCCTCGAGGAGTGCCGCCATGCCCTTCTGGCATACCTGCGGGTCGTCGATCGTCATGCGCGAGAACTGGAACGCGCCGCCGATAGACGACACGACGGTGTCCGCGGGCCGCTCGCGGCCGAGAAGGCACCGAGCCACGGCCGAGGCGTCGTGCGCGTTGCCCTGGATCACGGTGAGGTTCGGGTGCTTGGCTGCCGGGAATCTGTCCGTTAGCTTGGACGGTGTGCGGCAGAGCGCGATGCATGTGTGACCCGCTGCTAGAGCGCGGCTCAATGCGGCGAGGCCGACGCCGCCTGAAGCGCCGAGGAATGCGATGGTCTTCTTGGTGTTTGCTGAGGACATATTGTATTGCTGGGGTAAGTAGGTATGGGAGAAATGGTAATAAGCCGCCAGGTAAGCGGCCAGGTCTTAGTTGTTACTTGAGATGTGTATATGGATTTGGTGAACCATGGAATTTTGTTGAGAAGTGTAGCACTAGACTAGATGTTTGAATTGCAGGGTATGGTATGCAAGTGGGAGTAGAGGTAGTAGTCTTGTATCTACTGATAATGATGAGCAATTCTAACTCTCACCACGAGGAAAGCATAGCTCTTTATATCTTCATTCTACGTGGATGAATCATTATGGATGAGACTTCTATTTTCTTACAGCCGTCCAACAAGCGACACCATGTACGTAAACCGATCTGCACAATTCGGGTATCTGATGTCGAGCGGGCGTTTCTCGCCATATCGACATAGCAAAAGAAACGAGAATGTCGCGTAGTCTCGCGTAGTTTTCGGGCGGTTGAATCCATCGAACCTGCAAGGGGAATCCGCGCCGTGGCTGTGCCGTGAAGAGCGGAGCGTTAGTCATCCCGCCTCGCTGTTAGTTGCTCGGACATCTAGAAAGAGCTTAGTGTCTATATCTAATACGACTCGCATCTTGTCAGGCTCAAGTTGCACTAGCCACTCCTTCTAGTAGCGACTTAATAGTGGTGGTGACCAATCGGTGTGTTTCTACTCCGCATAAAGTAGCCTGCCGCTCGGATATCGAGGTCTCATCCACATCATGTCCGGCACTGGGCTATACAGATGTGAAGTTCTGCCGACCCGTAAGATCCCGTCATGGCATTTACAACTGCTCAACCTCGACTCGATTTCATTATTCCTACAATATTTGGCTGCGTTGCTCACCCCCAAAGTGCATTCAATTCTGCAACTTTTTTCAGCTCTTAACTAGTAAGACCGTGGCGCCGGTAATGAATGCTGATAGAATGTACCGTTTCTGAAGGCACATATAGTGTTTAAATGACCCCTTTCCACTTTTATCTCTTTCTGTTCATTAGTTGTTCATTCCTAAATATTGTGATCCTTAGTCGTTGTCTATTGTCCCCGCGGTCCAATCATTAAGAACTGGATTTACGTTGTTACACGATCAGTCTAACTAACAAGAACGAAGCTCCGGCTGTAATCCAGTAGACTACCTCCTATATGTAATATGGCATCTTGGGTATGTACTCGTAGATCTATGAACCAGAGCCACACTGGGGTACTAATAGTTCTACTCAAGTTTCCAGTGGGTAGAAACAATCCAAGCGGTTGGCGCTTAGATATTGTTGGGCTGCTCGCCGTTACGGGCGAGTCCTTCATGGTTGACCATGCGCAGGCTATCACCTCCTCGAGGCTTTCATTGTGGCCCCGTATAATGCCCGCCCCTCACGCCCTACTCCGAGCGTTGCGACCCAAAAGTCTACCTTCAGTAGAAGCCAAAGTGATCAAAATTGACTCTGGAGAAATGCTGGACACCGTAGGATTTTTTGCCAACATCATCCATCCTCTTGAAGATATGCCTCGGAATTAAGTTAAGGTCATCAGGATCACCTGTCCCAAGATCCACGTCGAGATCATAAGGGCATGTAGCATCTCCTTTGGATTTAACCCTCATACCACTAGTTCCCACCGCGAGAGAAGAACCCATATAGTTACGAAAGGAAGATACCACATTTTTAGGGAGTGGCTTAACAAACATGCCCCTAGGCTAGATGGAAAACTTGGCGAATATGTACCTGCTCTTACCTTTTCTCCGTTGAACATAATATCATTCTTCAACTGCCTTCTGACGATCGGCCTGATCGTGGCAGGGTGCTTCTGGAAGGACGGTACGGCAGTTGTAGCCGTTGCATTGCTCAGCATTGCAAGCAGTATTATCAGCTACGGTGCATACTGGACGCCAGTTCTTCCCAACTACCCAATCGACACGCCTCCTAAACGCGAGGGGGATATAGTGATTCGGACACTGGAGGACGCTTTTATAATAGTCCAGTGCTCTGAAGACGTTGCCGCTGAGTTATATTCTAGAGATCAAAATTGCTACTACAAATTCAATGGAGCCAAGTACCGTGTCCTCATGATGACAGGAGCAGTCTTCATCATGCCCTCGGTAATCCTGCTCGGAAACTGCAGTTTCAACATGCAAGTCCTATGCGGCGTTTCATACATAGTTCTGAATATCGTTTATTGGGGCTTAGGCCTCTTGCCGCAGCAGTACTCCTGGGACTTGAGTCGGTATATGATTGATAACATAACACCACTTCGTAACCGTTATGCTCATTCGAATGTCGGAGACGGGATGCCGTCATATGAAAGAACTTTGTGGTACGCCATTCGCGAAACGAACCAAATATGTCGGAGTGGAGAGAATGGCTGGCAAATCCCAAGTCCGTAAGCGAGGAAATCAATAAAACCTGGAGAGAAATAGCAACGGAATATGACCTTTCACGCCAACCGTTAGATGGAGGCCAGACCCATCCAATGACGAGTCCCCAAACCCAAGACTGATTGATACCTATGAAGAAATCACAGTAGGGTTGTAAGGTTAGGCCATCCTTTTTAAGGCTATCTCTACAGAAGGCACTAGTAAAATTCCTACGGTCTCAAAAAGCTGTATAGGAGTCATAATCACATCTTCTAGGATAGGTAGTTGATCATATTAGACATATTTCATTTCACAATTAGAACTGCTTCAGTATCAGTCACGAATATCACTACTATCGTTCATATCTGATCTCAGAGTATCCAAGTCTTATGTCCCACAGTCGCCTATGTACAAGCTGCTTTAATTCTCTCAGCTCAAGCAGAACATTATCTCTCGGTATCATACTATCCCTAGAGCCGCGTTGCTAAGCGAGCCCTTATCCAAAAAGGAGTGGACGGCATCGTGCCATTACCTCCCCAAGTGATATAGTGTAGCATATCCAAGCCTTATACAATATTCATTAAACAAGAGTCGTTCGGAAGGTCGTGCGGTAGCGCGTCGATCACAGCATATTAAACCCCACGAGCACCGTGAACTCATTCTCGAATATATATACGAATCGTAATAGAAAGTGCACCTTCCTCGTCACCGCAGTTTACAACCACAGCATACCAGCAACAGCAACGAGAGCCGCGAACGCGCTCGCGCCAAGGACACGCTCTTGCCGCACAGCTTGGTTTGAACTGCCGCCATCTTCGGACCCGCAAACCTGCTGGAAGCCGGCTGTGCAGGCAGCACTGGGGGCACTTCCGGCGTTAGTGGCACTGCTGCCACTTGAGCCGCTGTTGCTTCCGGCAGCAGCCTGGCCATTAGTACCAGGCCCACCACCGCTCAGACCGGGAATGACCTGCTGAGTAGACTGCGAGGCGCTCGCTGAACTTGGGTAATCCTTATCCATATCCAGACCGGTACCCAGGAGCGACTTCAAGACTGTGTCCTTGTCGCCATCCTCGACTGTGTCGTTGGTAGCCTTGACGTTGTTGTAGGTATAGCTCTTGCCCGAGTTTGTGCCGGGAGCAGAGTCCGTCTTGTAGCATTCGATGGAGACTTCGCCGACAGTAGCGTAGTAGTATCCGTCTCTCTTAATGTCGTCGCTTTGCCAGTCAATCGGCCCACCAGCCCAGTCGATCGTTCCCTTGGCGTTCTTATCGGAGCCACCGGGCCAGATGGAAAGTTGAACACGAGCGGGCGTCTGGGGGAAGTCCCACTGGTTGGCGGTAGAGTTCCAAGTGGATGACTTCTGCTGCGTTCGCCCAACCTTGCCATCTACAAGCCATTCAATCTTGTCCGGAGTCCATCTGATCTCATACTCGTGCCAATTATCGTTGGTGTTCGAGAGGCCAGTGATGTTGGTCGAGTGAGTGTCTGGAATACAGTTAGCAACGAACGTCCTCGCCATATATCCATTGCGTTGGTAGAGAACTTACAATCAGGAATGCCCTGGAAGTAGTAGTTGGTCTGGGCGATATCCAGCTCGGTTCCAACCCACTCAAAATCGATTTCATCCTTTACGTCACTCAGGAGAATAAAGGCAGTAACTACACCAGCATCCTTGCCCGTCTTAATTCTGGCCTTCACATTTCCATACCACATATAAACGGTCGAGGCGAGAACAGTTCCGACAGAGTTAGCAGGCATAGTCAAAAGAACGTTGCCGCTGTGAGCGAGTGGTGTGCCCTGGGCTACCCAGTCGGCTTTCGTTGGGTCACCAAGATATTTCGAGACATCGGCGATACGGTCGGTACTGTCCATCTTCAAAGTCCTATCTTGGCATACGGGCTCTGGTACGCAAGAGTCGAGAGAGAAGGACATGCGCGGATCACATCCGCCGAGACAGTAGGCACCAACACCACATTGGCCATATTCTATGATCCCCAGATGTTAGACTATATAAATAAGACTAGGTGGTAGACATTTCTTACGAGAACAGCATGGAGTAGCCTCTGGGCACTTCTTGTCCAGGGAACACGACACCACATCGTCAGCAAGTACAGTAGACGCGCCTAGCAGAGCTAGGGCTACTGTTGGTATTCTTCGAAACATCTTGTGATTATAACCGCTCTTCCAAGCGATTCTAACTGGTAAAGTAAAATTAAGGTATTATTATATCGATAGTATATGCAGCGTAGTCGACAGCGGTTCGGCGATCGAGTCGCGTGCGTCTTTTTATATGTATATATCACAGCACCGAAGATTCGATGTGTATCAAGCGAGTGAAGCCAGGAAACGATCGTATATACGGTCAGCAGTGGCTATTGGACTGGCGACTTAGTCCACAACGACTGACACCTCCTTCTGCGTATAGGCAAGGCAAGGTAAGACAAGTGACCACCAAGCCGAGGAAGGTGCGTATATAGCTCCCAGCGAAGGGTAGAAACGATAGGGGTTTCAACGAGACAGTCGAGTTATATACAGGCAACGACGAACTGTAATCTCGTTTGCATGGACCACTTTCGAGTATTTACAGCTAAAGCAACCGTGCTTTATCGGGCGTTTCAAGCGAGAGTAATTCGGAAGCGATCGAGGTGACACCGTTTGAGAGGCTCGGAGAATAGCGATAGAGATATTAAAATATAAGACAAAGGGCGAAAGAGGCTGAAAAATCAGTCGAACAGCATCAAAGATTCACAGCCACCTCCCGCTAGAAAATGCTACAATGCTACAATGCAAAGCGAAGGAATTACCAAAGAATTGGCAAACAAGCTATTTGACGACTGGGTATAATTAGGGGAAGGGGATGAAAGAGGGAACAGACAGTGGGAAGAAAATGGCGTGAAGCCCCCGAATGTTCGAGAGCCAAACCTGGATGGGCATAATAATGCCTGGGATAGGAGGTACAAGTTACTTAGTTGGGTATAGCTGTATTCCATGTGGGTCAATGCGAATTGAGTTCCACTACGGCTGTACCAGCCTGCCAGAAAAAGGCAATAGATTGGCAGCAGATTGACAGAAACGTTGGAGGTGTGGAGTGCTAGTCCCACCAAATAACCTTCGTCTGATTGGATCGTCCCATGTTGTACAGTTGATTACCGGTTGATTACTATGCCTAATCTAACACTAGCACTGTATTTTTCTCAGATGTAAAACCTCGTATTTCCTTAGCCTGACCATCGAATTGGGATTCGAGAAAGCCAAAAAGTCATCCAAGGCATATGAAACCTCCCAATTTTAGTAGCACTTACCGTAGAAGAATCTCGATGTCGACTATTTACGGTATGACATAGGTGTTTATGCACCGTGCTCGCAACTCCGGATAACTTCCACACTACGGAGTAACAAGGATACCTAAATCTCCGTGTTTAGGTACGCTATGTAGATACAATGTTATTGTCGATACCTATTAGATGGGACGAAATGTCTCAGAAAACAACATGGACACGAAGTCGACTAATGGTAGTCTAATTTACCAATACGTCGTCAACTACATTCCTTTAATTCACTATGCAGTCAGCAGATAAACCGTCAGCCAAGAGGGTAGGCTCCGACTACCGTACACATGCTAGAAACTGGTAATGCTGAACAGAGCGGATAACACGGAACTGTTCGAGGGAGAGGACGAGTTGAATGAAAACCAATCGAATCAATATGTATCGTGTCACAGCATGATTCCTTTAGAGGGTTTCCTCATACCGACTCCACGTATGGATCTACATGACGATCGAAGAGCAGTAGACTTGGCTCATGAGGCTCTCTCTCCTTATTTCCCGTCGCCTTGGATTATTCATGAAAAGTTAAATGGAGGCACAATTTTCCAACAGAATGGAAGCGACCTTGCCGCACAGCATGCCAAGAAGGTTGGTTACAAGCCTATAGACATTATCTCTGACAATCTAATAATGAGGCACTGTTGATGTTCTTAGAACTTCAAGTTAAGAAACGCTATAGAGCTCCCGTTCAACCCAACAGAATGCTATACCTGTTTCGTTAAGAGGCTGCCTCTTAACAATCTATTCTAGTCAATCAGCTCTTCAATCGTATACTACATAGATGTCATCGAGCCTTCTATTTATACAGTTATCATGGTGATATAACAAATAATCTAAATCAGACTTCTCCTCGAAGTCCTCTAGATGATATAGTATTTCTAGGTCGTACACAAAGTCCTTCAAACTCGCCCCTTAATGATCCCAACGCAGTACGGGTGAGTCAGAAAGCATCATGTAAACCATATATCATACATATAGACCCTGAGAACACACTCACCAACCTCCCTCCCCCTATCCCTGATCAAAACAAGAACTCCCCCGCAAACGCCAAACCCTGATGTACAACGGTCCTCAACTCCTCCGGCATATTCAACGCCTCTGCCCTACTAAAGCTAGCCCAGACAAGCTCATCATGCTCCTTAGACTGTATAGCCAGACCCTCGTGGCTCTGGACCAGCACCGCGTAATTGAGCTGCAAGCACTCCTTCCGCAATACCAGCTGCGGATTATGGATCGGGGACCGTCTCGAGAAACCGCTTCCATTCCCACCGCCACTGCCAATACTGCTACTCCCACTGACGCCGGAGGAATTAGTACCAGAAGTTAGCGTCGCACCGTCGAGCACGGAAAGATTGCTACCGTCGCCGCCGGTGAAGATGCCCATGCCGTCGTCGTCCCAGTCCAGTATCCTTACTTCGCTGATCCGCCGCACATCCTGCAAAGCCCCCAACACACGCACCACACGCAACCCCGTCTGCTCAACCACGCGCCGCGCCAGCGCCGCCGAGATGCAGAAGTCGCCGTCGCGGACCTTGCCGCCGGGGAGTTCCCATACACCACTTCCTCTCTCCCCAGCGCCACCACCACCCCCTCTACTACTTCCATGAGAGCGTTGCAGCAGCCTATCCTGACGGCCATTCTGCCAAAGCGAAGTAATAGTCCTAGGAGTCGTAGGCGTTATCATAGCATAAGCATGCTCAACCAAAACCGCAGAAGCAGTAGAAGAAGAAGAAGAAGAAGCAATAGAAGCAGCAGAAGACGAAGAAGAAGGATCCGACCGGCGGAGCAGCAGCACGGACGGGCGGGAGCTGTGCGCGTCCATGCGGAAGATGCAAACGCCCACGTAAAGCTTATCGGCGGGCCGCGTGTTGCGGATGGCGTCGAGGAACTGTGCGCGCGACATAGCGAGGACCGACTTCTGCGCATGTGAAAGCGTCGTCCTCCTGAACGACGTCGTGGTTGTTGCCATGATTCGCTCTCGCTTCCGCCCTTGCTCACGTTATAAATGTAACTATTGCCGTTGACAGCAGCGCTGCTGCCGCTATTATCATGTCGTGGGAGGTAGCTCGTAAGCGACGTAGTTTAAGGAGATTGGACCTATACACCCCCTTTTCTAGTCTCGTCGGGAAGCCGCATGTAGATATGCAAAATGGGCGGGCAACAGTGGGGGAGCATAGAAGCATCAGTTCATGTTTCGCGCGCACCCGTCCCGTCTGTTCGTGTGTTTCCTATTCTTCCCTATGAAATGCGGCTGGCTACGTACTATTACCACTCTCCCGCCCACCTCTAAACTTCTCACAAGTGCTAAGAGAACAGGAGAAAGAAGCTAATAAGTCTGTCTACCTGTCTAGTCTTCCTCTCTGAATCTCCCTCAAAGGGGTAATATTCTCCTCCTTATATATCTCATAACTCCCCGTAGAAACAAACTTCCAAGCTAACCGAGCTAGGAGAGAACGAGATCTTCTAGACCTACGTGTCGTAGATATAGTTTTCAAGCCTCCCCCAGATTAACACCAACCACATTCCCGGGCGGTTCTAAAGTTAAGTTCCCAACGGCGGGCAACGTTGCGTGCGCGTTAGGGTTCAACCACCCCTCAAACGAATGCCAATCCAAGGTGTCGGGAACTTTGATAGAACCGGAGAACCCACCTCCCTAGATGCCCAATACCTATACGTGCGCATAACGGCATCCAAGCGTCCCGATGTGAGTCGGCAACCGTATTCATGTTGTGGTACCTGACCGTAACCCTCCTCCCCATCCCTCAATACGACCCCCTCACTATATGAGTTGACTAGAATCAAGTCTCTCGGTTCATACCTCGGCTTTCTCAATGTTTATGGCTAGCTATCATATAAACTTACTACAGCCTATAACGGCATGTAGTAGATGCCAGCAAGGCCCCCGGACTCGGACACTCTACCCTGGGAACCTAGTACACCGCCCGAGTCAAGATTAGAATAACATAGTAGCTATTGTATAACCTACCTACTCAGCCAGAACATATCATCGCAGAGATAGGATGTATAAGCGTGTAAACGTTGCGAGTCCATCGTGATTGTATTTATAGAGTTAGTTTTAGCAGTATCTATTGATCGACAACTCATGTCTAACTCGACTGATTCCACCTTCCGACAATTGTGCATTAAACCTCCAGAGGCATGTCGTCGATCGGGATCCACGAATGAATGCCAATTTTTCCTTTTCAATAGTTTTTGTTTTTGAAGAAGACCCGACGACCTGTTTGCCACTATGCTCTGACGCGTAACCCTTCCAAAGCATAGAATGCTATGTCTCCCCGAATTCCATAATCTGACAACCATGCCACTCTCCCGTGGGGGAATCGTGCTTTGAAAGAAAAGAACCCTGTCCTGTCCGAATCGATATACCGAAACATACACTAAACATGAAAATTGGGAAGTAGACGATACAACCGCATGTCGTTGATCACCTATCATCCCTCGTCGTTGATGCTATTAAGGGGGTATGAAGGTGTGCATGATACCTCCCCGGATAGCCGGATCGTCCATAACAACCTCACAGAGCCTGTTCTCTTACAATACCTGGCAAGAATGAGCAGATCGAAGCATGAGAGGGTGTACCAACGCCAGAAATGGGACACTCAGAACGAAATGTAACACCTAGCACATGGTGTTTACTAACGTGCCTTTTGCGTAGAGAACAGTTCTGGGAAATGCTCTTTGGCATATTGTTCACATGCCTATATTTACATCAATTAGCAAAAGCGCAGTGACTAGGTGTGGATGAGAAAATAACTGACCTTTGCTGGCTTGCCAACTTTCTGACCGATCGTCTTCCACTTATTATTCTCGTAGTCTTTGATAGCACTAAGGAGTGCCTGACTTTCGTCCTCGGCAAACTCGGCATAGTGCATATCCTAGAAAGCTGTTGGCAAAAAGAAACAAGTGATTAACGGGGCACACAAAATCTTACCTTGTACCAATGCTTCTTGACACTACCTTCGGTTCTCGTGGGAAAGGTCTATTATCGCTAGTATTAGTAGAAATTCAATGACATATTCTCAATAGTTTAACCAACCTTAGCAATCTCGGCCCAACTGTTACCCGCATCTCTCATCTGCTTGAGTCGCAATTCCTCGGCGGGAGTCCAAGGCGTATTCGTTCGGCTCTTCTTTGCCGGCGGCGGGACCGCAGGGGTGGTGTTCTCTTCCTTAGTCGGAACCGCCGGTGGGGCCACCGGAGTGACTTGCATCGGCGCGGGCGCGGAAACTGGAGTGGGTGCCGGCGCAGGGGCCGGAGTAGTCGCAGCGGGGGCTGCAGCAGTTGTAGCGACCGGACCAGGAGTCGCGGGGTTTGCAGTAGGTGCATGCGGCGGCTGGTGGGCTTGTTGGTGCGGCTGCTGCTGATGTCCAGGTGCGGGTCGCTTTCGACCACGAGGAGCCGGAGCCGGGGCTGGCGTGGGCGTTGATTGTTGGGACGGAGCAACGGGCTGTTGCGGAAGGGTCATCGGGGGCGGCACTGGAGTTGCATGGTGCTGTTGTCCCTGATGCGCAGTCTGGTGTGGCTGGTGATGAGGGTGCTGGGGGTGAGAGCCATGGGACTGCTGGTGCGGCTGGTTCTGGTGCTGATGTTGCTGGGGAATTTGCTGGTGGTGCTGCTGACCGTGCGACGGGTGCGGTTGGGCTCCAGGGTTCGGAGGTTGCGGCGTATAACCAGTAAACTCATTCCGACGTGACATGTCGGCTTGGTAAGGATGGTTGGAGCTGAATCACAGAGCAGTGTTAGCGTGCCCATATGGTTTAGTGTTGCTGGGAGCGACAACAGCGAAACGCGATGTAATCATGGCTGCACAGCATCCAGTGTCCCAAATCAACAATAGGTGCTGGAGCCGAGGACCAAGAGGTACAATTCAGCTGTGAGATGGGACAAGGGTATTAAGGCAGGCGAGATGCAGGGTAGTGAGTCCGGCTACGCTTGTATAGAGAAGACAAGGTGAGGCTATCATCAGGGGTCCTGCCACTCGCGGTGGAGCATGGACGGGGTCGGCCTTCGTTGAACGATTACGGGACGGACCCATGATTAAGACAACTGGTATACATATGGTACATATATGACCATGTTCTCTATACAGCGAGCACCGGTGGCATATGCGTACGAGCCCATTCTGGGGTAGACAAGGGAGGGGGGCGGAGGGGAGATTGGGGAGATGTATGTATTCGGGAAACAAATTGGATAGGTACAGTACATGGGGGGGACAGGATGTAGAGATGAAAAGGGGATGTACTTACTGCATGCCATCGTTCGCGTGCTGGGTGGAGTTCGAAGCATAGAGGTACTCCGTCGGCACGGGGCCGACCTGCCACTGCTGCATGATCTGAAAATGGCAAACTAGTGTCAGCTATAATAATAATACCAAAGTATCTTGTTCTTAATACAACTGGAGGAGTTAAGGTGCATGGACAAAGTTAAAAACTTGGGAGGGGAAAAAACAATAAATGGGACTGAGTCAAAAATAAAAGGAACAATAATTGAAACGGACAGTATGTAGGGCAGAAGTACAGAAAGAATTTGTTCTGCGCAAAACAAGAAGGCAGGGAGGCGAAGTAAGGAGAGTTGCCGGTGGCGGTAGAGGTGGGATAAGAAAAAATTATCACTGGCTTAGAAAAAAGATTGGACAAATGAAAGGCTGCGACAAAGGAGTGTAATAATATGAAAGGTGGTGGGTGGTGGTGGTGATGATGAGATGTTAACAGCGCGACATCATAGGCAGCGAGCCAAGTATCTACACACGCGAGCGCAGCTGAAGGAGGTTTAGGTTGATTTCCATCGGCGACGTGTTCTGTGGAAAGGATCGCTCATGAGGCCATGAGGCCAGACTAGGGTCTGGTCCAGCAGCATCGTGAACGGTTTTCTGGAGGGTTGAGCCATTGCGACGAGCCAAACACGCGTGTCTCGAATAGTCGCGCAACTTGTTGATGCAGGCAATGGGTGATGATGTTCCTTGAAGTGGGGATTCATGCTCAAAGGGAAAATACCAGAATACCTCATGCAAACGATGGAGATAAATAAGTAATAGAAAAAGTACTCGTACTTACAGGCAATCGGATTGAGGTGTAGATATCAGTGGTGCATAAAGTCACCGCGACGCTGAACTCTGTTTCTTCCTGTTGCGGAACAACGAGGGCGAGGCAATCAAAAGTATCTTGCCACGGTTGACGGTCGCGTACAGCAGTTTGTGTCTCTTCCCAACTTTGAAGCCGATTGATTCGAGATACAAGGAACGCGTCTCCCACCTGGTACTGGGCAGGTAGATTTTTTTTTTGGCTGCTAAACTAGGATAATTTCTGTTAGACAAATCCGAAGAAGTAAAGTGACAAGAAGGGTTTAGTCAATGAAGTGGGCGCAGGCAACCGACGCCCGAACAATTGAAGATTTGAGGTAAGGTTGGGGTTGAATGTTGTTGTTGCAATGACAGGGAATTGAGTTCAATGTATCATGCTTCGGGTGCACAAGTATGAAGTACCTTGTTGGGAGAAAGAGGAAAGTAGAGGGAACAAACTGTGTGGATTGGGAGGGGTGCAGATTGACTGAACCGTCGAACCCGTTAGAAAAGGATGAAAAGTAGAGGGAACTCCGCTCGAGGTAGCACCTGAGAAAGTTGCTCATCTACTTTTTTTTTCTTTTCGGTGCACGGGCCCCACACAGCCCCCCTTGTTGGACCGTGCCACAAATGTTATGAACTTTTATGCCGCGCTTGCGGTACAAAAAAGGGTTGGTCTGGGCTTTTAGCGGAGAATTGGTGACGCCTTGAAGTAACAGTCAAAAGATCAAAATGCGTCGCATATTCGCGGCACATGGACTACTATCAATGTCGAGAGCAAAGGGCAATTAGATTTTTTAACAGGTTGTATGCGCGGAATTGATGGGATTTTCCATAGAGATTATTGATTGTGGTATGGAAAGTTTGTTTGTGTTGCGTGGCGCCTTCGGTGTACAAACCAGATCGACGTAAGAAAAAAAAAGAAGGTCACGATACCTTTTTTAAAAAAAAATTCTTTCCTTTTCTGTTGGTCGACGACAACGGCTTCGTTTCCAAGTTGCAATGTCAAATTGTAATTCTACAATTGACAGCTTTTAATGCAAGGATTTCAACAGGTAGAGCGACGAAGTACTTCCAATGAAAAAAGTAACTGAAGATTGGATCCTGATACTTGAATAATGCAGGAAACCTCGACTAACCAGGAGTCGGATGTTGTCGAAGGTCCCCTTGGAAAGTACTTTTGATTAAAGTATCTTGTGCCTAGGCTGGTTTTCGATGTTTTGGATTGGTGTCTATTCTTTTTTTATTTTTTCGTGCGCGACCTGGGGGTGTGTGGGTTCGACGACTGGCACCTCACGAAAAAAGTGTGTGGAAAAGTTTAGATTTCGAGGTACGCAGCTGTCGAAGGTGGAATGTACCTTTAATGTTCGAGCCAGCACAGCCCTTGGAAGGAATGTGCGTTCTCTGATTCGCCAAATGATTTCTATGTGGTCCCAAATCTCTTGGCTGCTTCGTCCCGGTTTAACCCTTAAGTCGGTTAATCGTGGGTCAAGAATCCGAGCTAATGAGTGATTACCAATAACTCGAAGCCTTTATTCCGCGAACCATACATGCCAGCTTGCCTTAAAATAATCATGCACGTGATTCTAAGTCAAGCCCCAGGTACCGAACTTTCGGTTTATATGCATCGGTTTCCATATCCGTACATACACATTTAATGTCTCATATGCATAATGTTGGTGACGAAGCTCGAGGCTTAGTCTCATGGGAGTACTCAATGAGGAATTATCCCTTTGACAGCATTCGGACCTCGTCTGGAAAACTACATGTATGTATAGCCCAAGATATTTAAATGTACACACACACATTAGCAATGATCTTCGAGTGGCTACCCGACATATGTATAAACTACCACTGGAGCTAATAGCTAGTAAGTACCTCGCCTTCAACTTGTATTGAGATACAGTACGCGGCAGCTAGCATAGGCACAGTTCAACCCTTGTAATAGTGGCTGCTTATGACGCTGACTTCATATCAAGTGTAGAAGCGATATGCAGCTATCCATGCCGACTTTCCAGTCATAAGTGTAAGTATGTAGTACGTAGTCGTATAATATGACAGTTCACACGCTACATTCTGGAGGTGGCTAAATCTGATCTTAGCTTCTCCTCATCTACATACATTACATGTAAACACTAAACGCCTCGATTCTTTATGTACGATATAACGTATAGCTACCTGGTGTTTCTCTGCATGACGTACCATTGGCTGGTGGCATGTGTAATGCAAGTAGATCAGCTATGTACATACTTACAATACATACATATTGTGAACTGAGTACATGTACCTAACCAAATACGTCCAGTCTGTCAGCAACATTATCTACCTCCTTGTAATATGTCCTACAAATACAACTTGTCTTCATTTGAATTTTAAACTCGACGACTACGAATGTACTATAGCAATACTAGAGAGTTGGTATCGGTCAGGGAACATGTCAAAATGTATATTTGGGTCACGACGCCAAGACCATGCAACGCGAGGTAGCACTCTAGCCAAGTATTGCTACTTCTCCCCGCAGTACGGTGTACACGCATCCTCACGATACTTGACTCCCTAGTCCCGCAAGTACCTATATGCTCAAGGTACAGCATATCTGCAATGCAGCCTCGCGGTCACTTTAACATAATGTCTATTAATGCTTGCTCATTCGAGGACTCGTGCTGCTTGTCTTTTAGCTTTATCCCCCCAAATATGGACTCGTATCGGAGATAGTAGGTAAGCTACTTTGTTATAATCTTACTCCATATAGGGGTCCAACACTAACTACCTACCAGGTATAGTCAGAAGATCATAACAATACCAACCCATCAAGGCCATTTCTCTATATTCTGCAGAGAAGATTAGATTATGCCGTACTCAAGACTGCTTCCGTCCTCATGGTCTTAGACTACCTACCTTAAGGCGACGCAGGTGCAACATGCTAGGTAACCTTGCCATACAAAAATAAGTCGTCCATTTTCGTCCTGTCTCCTCAATTCTGTTTGGTATGGTCGTCCATGAAACAGTAGTACAGACGCAGTCATACCGTCACTTACATTCCAGGAAGCACGGCACCTGAGTTTTAGTAGATTACAGGTACAGGGACGCTGCCTTCTTTATCGTGTCTGGCAAAGGCAATACAGGATAACCCACATGAATACTCACTTGTCGTGATTATCGAACGGCTACACGCATGCCAAAGAATGGAAAGTGCACTACTTTATGGTATCCACTCAGTAAGGCGTACTGCCATGTCCATACTACTACGAGTTGAGACCAAGTTAGTGTGAGCTGATGGAATGCTACTAAATACAAGCGTTCCATAGCGCTGTTGACATTAAGCTTCCACTCCTACGACTATAGATATAACAAGATGTTGGAACCGATATCTAAGTGCCTTGGAGAATAGTCGGGTATAATAATTCTGATATCGAGCATCCTACTTGTTTTTTCTGCAAGCACTACAAGTTACCACCGCGCAATTTTATCCAACTAGGATAGAACCTGCGAATACGGCACCTATATTCAGCTTCAAGGCAAGAGTCATCACCTGGGTTAGGAGGCAGATAGGTTTTTGAGAGATACGAGGAAAGCAGGATGTAATAGATCCCGGCATTTAATGCCAGGTGCAATTAGGAATAACCCCAGAGTAGGAATCGCGGTTGTTCGGATGCCGAATTCTCCACGGAAAAGCAACGTTGAACCTAAAGCCAAGATGCAATCTATCGTTCCAAGGAGTAAAGATGGCGCCAACCTTGAAGTCCTTGTGTAATATTGCGGCTCTGCGACCATCAGAACACGACATCCGTGCCCCTTGCATGCTTGGATACGCGCCGAAGAGGCGCGGATACATCAGGACCATGTCGGCTACCGGAAGTCCCTTGAGGCCGAAATGAGTCTCCCCAATAGAGAAATCGAATATTAGCTAATTAGGACTCGCAACAGTTTCAATCATAGTAAGGAAGCAAATGATTATGCCAAGCAAGTCTCTGTTGAGACGATGGCCAGAAGAAAGTGCAAATAAAAAGCTGCGAGAAGGGTAGACCGAAGCGGATGGCGTCCGCACGATATCCAAAGGGACCTTCAGCGGACCGTAGATCCGGGATCTACCAATTCTAAGAAATCATCATGTATGGCTTTCCGAGTCCTTGCAATTGACCACTAGGCTCTTGCAATTCATCCCATCGTTGTCAGCTTGCCTACCAGGTTTTCAGGCTGCTTTCAATGCGAGCAACTGTCATCTGGTCTTCCCCAATGCTTGAGACCAGGCTAGGCCGCATTGGTCCACTTCTAACACGACGTGTTCATGTGTTTTCAAAAAGCCAGAACGATTGAAACTATGAGGGTAACAGGCTGTCGGAACACAGTTTGAGGATTGCGACTCTGACCACGACTATTGCTAGCAGCATACGCACGCGCACACGTCAGTAAAGAATAGGGTGTTGGTAGGACTAGATGAAAATGCAGTTTCTAGTTCTGTGGGTAAGGGGATTGAATCCTACGTATGTGCCTGTTTTTTATGTAAGATGTAGTTGATTTCTTTTCAATGAGATACCGGTACGAGGTATGAATGTGGTTACTCTAAAGCTACACCATCACAGGTATTCTGCATGTACCCCAGCTCACCCTCCTTCGACATTCACTTGCCGCTTAATTCGGAAACAACCTTAAATCTAGACTACCACCCCAGACCATAGTTCTGGGGAATGGTGTACGTGGTCCAGAGAATGTGTCAATCGGGTGTACAATTGTTCATTCCTTTGTACAGACAGATGTAGAGTGTTAGGTTATTGAGGACATTTTCGAACAAGCTCTGTACGAAAATCGATGGCGTATCAATAGACGTTGTCGATACCTGTGGTAGCGGGGGGACATTCGATTGATTTTGTAAGAACTCGGATCTGATGAAAGAAATCAGTCCACCCTTGTTTATTTGGATGTCGGCTGAGTGTTCCAGTCTCAATGTAGGCTGGAGAATATTTCCTTATCATATGATTAGGTATCTAAGGTATTTGACCAAGTACCTACTGAAAGGTTGGCACCTCACAAAGCACCAGTCTGGTAGTTATGACATAGAATTGGCTGTTCTCGCAAAAATTGCTGCATCATTATGTTCTTCAGTACAGAGAGGATCTCATTGTACTTGGACCCAAATAGATCATCGTCACTCGAGACGAGGACAGGGTTGATTCCCAGTGTTGCGAAGAGTACTGCCATATTGGCGACTTTTTCTTTCCTGCTACCTCTTTAGGACGAGACAATTTTTCTTATTTAGACTTGCCGCTAGCGTCTACTTCGCTATCAATAGTTAGGATTGCGAGAGATCTGAAATTATATTGAATAGCCTCATCCTTTCTCGCAAAAAATGCCCGTATCTAGAAGGGTATCGCACGCCGATAGTTTCGCCTGGCGCTCTAACCCTAGTACTCTAAGTTAGATGTTTGAAGTGGCCCAGCCACCGACTCCTCTGTTCTAGTCAATGTCAATATGTTTTAACGTGATCCTTAGAGCGTGGAAGACACGGTAACCCCGCTCGCCTTATGAGGCTGTCAAAGTCGCAAGTTGAAGTCCAACTTATTCCAGGTTGGGGTTGACCTAGCGTGCCATTATGGCGGATTCCTTGGTGAAGCTTATCTGAGGTTAAGTATGCATTAGTCTCGTCCTACCTACGCGCCGAGGTTACAGAACTAGGTGCTGCTTTCGGGGGGTTCGTTATGTGTCTTGTGCGTCTTCGGGTTTCGGGATGGATTATTGGGATGTTTGATGTTATGAATTCGACATTTCCATGCTCGGGAAAGTTGAGGAACAAGGATCGGCAATAACATTCAGCATGGCGACATTCTGATGAGAACCTTAGATAAAGTGGGTGTACCAACTTTGTGATATTCTTGAGTTGGCCAGGGCGTATACTAGGCTCTTGGCAAGTTTCAACAGCGCTGAATTGCGGTGGGCTTTGGCAAGGATATAGCCGTCCCTATTACGTTCGTCAAGTGTTGAAGATCCGGCTAGTCGGGCTACGACTCTCGAAATACGAAGGCAGCCACAAGATATGAAGGGCTATCTGGACCACAACGCCCTTGTATACCTCGACCTGGGCAATGAATTACGCCACGACCGGAAATGGCTAAAATATGCCGTACAACGAATTACATAGCTGGGTAGCCTAGTATTGTTCATCAATGAGCCAATAAAGCGACAGATGATATATGACTACTGCAAACGATACCTCAGTTTTATGCAGGTGAAACCAAACAAGATAATCTGGTCCAAAGTTTACCCGCTGTCCCATCGTAAAATCGAGAGATCTCTGTCTCTGAGACTTGATAACCTAGGATGTTAGTCGTAAGGCTCGAAAACACACTAAGATCCAGGTAAAGCTCAATCAAGAAACAACATGGAAGCACGGAACAAAACAAGGGGAGATTATACGGGGTATAGGTTATGTCGTATTGCTCTGGTTGCTTGACTCGGTAAATTCCAGACAGGTAAAAGTACATGGGCTTACCTTAAGGTAGTATTAGCGACACAGCGAAGAATCAAGTACATGTACTCGATGTAGCAGAGCCGCCGGGCGGCTGAACGAAAGGGGAATAAGAAGGGGTTTTAAGGTTCCATGCTAGTCAAGGGGCTAAGGACACACTACGTCGTAGCGGGGGTTAACAGAGCCAATGGGAAACCCTGAATACTGAGTAAGCGCGTCTCTGTAACACGGTGAAGCAACGACCATACAAAACCCCAACAAGATGTCAAACCAAACTCCCGACACAGACCCTTTTTCTTCAACCTCGAAACTGCACGAGGCCACCACGATACTACCACGATACCTCCGTATCTCTGCATCGGTCTGCTTCGGCTCGAGTACTGATCGAGTCCACTGCATCTCAAGCTATACTCACTAGAGAATTCTAAAATCCGTATCGTAACGTCTACTGTTAACCGTGTGCCCTACTGCTTAATTCTCCGACATACCTACGTATAGCAACTCGAGAAGAGGCCGGCCGACCTTCCGAATATAACCCTCACTACCAATCAGCGTAGCACAAGATGGGGAGTCAAGTGGGAGGGCAGCCCCTCTTCTCTGTAACTAGAGCAAGAGACCGCTCTTTCTTATTCCACCGTCGAAACGGACATGGGTAACGATGGAACCGAACAAGAAAACAAAAGTGCATCCCGTCTAGATCTGGATGTCGTTATGTCTGTCAAGCTTAAACCGCCATGGTTCGTGTTACATCCGGTACCAGTCGCACAGTAGCTATGATCCATATGATGGCCCGGAGGTCTTAGATTCGAGTCTGAGCCCATCTGATAGAGTACTGTGAAAACCTCTACATTTCCTGGGCGTGGCTTATTCTTGAGCGGCGTACCGATGACATGTTGGCGATTCGGCTTTTCAATGAGAATATTATCGGGTTTGTCCGTCTTCAAGATCGCCTCGGATAGCAGAGTGGAATACACCCACTCTTACTAGCGCCCGTCCCCGCTGGGAATGGCTGTTTGGAATCGGTTCAAATGGAGCTCAGCCCAGCGCATCAAGCCAAGATTATGCTTCCCTTTCTCGTCGCATCGACCCCATCTTGAGCTCATGTTACAGGGCTATCGTCGAAAGGACGTATGCAAGGTGTGGTAGTGCCCACACCCCGGCAACGTCAACCCCAGCTCGTCCAGGGTGTGTCGGCCGAGTATCATGATGCAGAAGCTGCATTATGGCTGCATTATCGTTATTATCCGCCGTTCGTCTCACTTGCTCTTACTTCTGTTCTTCTGTTTTGTTCCCTCTTTACCTCTGTATAGGTTCAACCACTGCATCATTGACAACGCTGTTGCGAGCCTCTTTTCTTTCCTTTCTTCGCAGCTAGCGACCACTTTCTTTCATTGACCAACTGGCTTGGCTGCTTACGCTCTTTTGAATAATTACTTGCGTCGTTGGTGTTATCGGGTTCCTCTACGACTATCTGTTCGATTCGTTTTAGTTTCTGGTTTATCCGTCTAATCTCCAAAGTGACGAGAACGAGCTCGGCAGGCAACACATTGGGGACATCAACACCGAGAATTGGCATAACCATATCGAAAGACTAGACACCCGATCTCATTAGCCTAACCACCTTCACCAACTTCAATTCTTGTTGCAGCCCGGCCTGCCTATTTACTCGTATCTATTTTAAATTCGATTCGTCGAGGCAACAACGTCCATACTCTTCCCGCAACTATTTTACCTTCGATAAAACAGAGACATGATGTCCCCGTCTATGCAGTTGACAGCGTCCTCCGGCGTTCCATATACGCCTACAAGCGATGCCATTGATCGTCACGAATATGGGATTACCAAGAATAGAAAACTTGCAGCCTCAACCGGTGGAGGAAGGGCCTGGAGCGAAGATGAGGTAAGGAAAATGTCAAGCATATAGTCGACACCTTTCCAAGCAACGGAAATACGTGGGCGTATAGTTCGTGTCTTAGTAATAGCGTCTAATGTGTATAACAAAATAGGAAGTATACTTGCTCCAAACCCGCCTTCAGAAGATGCCGTACAAGCATATCGCTGCTCACTTGAAGAAGACTGAGTTGGCTTGCCGTCTTCACTACCATCAGCTCAGCCACGGAAGCAACCGTCGGAAGCGCACTACGTCCGTGTCTTCGGGCTCATCTACCGGCCATTCACCCATATTGCCGGCCACAATTCCTTCGCCCATTCAGGAGGGTTCTCCACGTGATAACTCTCCGCCTATGAGTGCTGGTGCTCACGATCCCGACTCACCTAACTATACAACCTCGGTACAGCTTCCAAGCATTATGACGGGTGCCAATGCTTCACCTCGCCTCCCAGCTATCTTGCCGAAACCGGCGTCTATTACTCTCCCACCCGCTGCTCCCATGACTTCGTCTGCCTATCCGGGACCGGTTTCTGACGCAACTCGATCCCTGGCGCCATCTCCTTTTCCTAACCCGTCGCCCATCGGCCAGACACCTGTTCTTCGACTCGATTGCTCCCTTCCTCCTCCATCGGCTCACGTGGACATACCCCGACTCCAGTCCATATACGCAGCCCATCGGTCGTCATTCTGGAACGCTATTGCGTCTGAATATGGCTCTGGGATCAGCCCGATTGTCCTAGAGCAAGCATGGAAGGCAAGCATTATTGCTATGGGCGGCCAGACTCCGATCACGCCGGTCACTAGTCCTAATGATCGTGATGGCCTCTATGAAAAGCATGATAAAACTCGTATCAGCGCTATCCTTGGCATCGACGCCAACCCACGGAGTCCCAAGGAAAGAGAATTAGTCCGGCGGTTAGAAGAAGAACGTAGCGTCGGCGTAGCCGCCGGTGCCTAGAGAGAGGATCCCGTGTTTCCATTCAGAATCAAGGCTCCAGCTGAATCTTGCATGGCTCCTCACTAGGGTGCCTAGCATTCGGATCGGTTTCAAGTTGGTGCAACTTTTACTGATCCGAACTACCCGAGCCCATTTCCATGCCACCGTTTTACTCTTATGCCTCTAGCTTTTCAATCCACCCGAGGGTCATCTCCAATCTACGGGTCACTTCGATTTCGAGATATGCGGTGGTCGCAACAGCGATTTTCCTTGAATACCTAAACAATACATTCACTGTTCTTATTTTGGGTTTGGGCAACATAAGGGAGGGACCAGCCCTGGAGCTAGGATATTTCTGTTCACTTCTTCGAATGGATGAATTTACATGTATCTTGTCCAAAGAGGCATGGAAGACCTTAACAAGGCTGGTGGTGTTTGAGATATCAATGTTATTCCGATGGCTATGAGTCTGGTTAACAGAACTGGGTAAAGGCCCGTGTGCGAGACAACTTGGAAGGAAAAGATGTTATGTGTGCAACGGCCGCTAGCTATGACTTGGTTTAACGTGTACGCATGACTGGGTGGATTTTTCTCTTACTTTCATTTCTTCTCTATCTGCATGATTTACGATCGCAAATACAATACCCCATGCTTCTGGGTGAGAACCTCTGTACATTACTTCATTCTTTGCTCATAGGAGCAACCTCTTTTAGGGTGGTTAACTAGTTGAAAAGCTCTTTTTATCTAAAGCGAAGGGGAAAAAACGAACATCGCTCTCTCTATGAGACGTATCCATGCTCAATTCAATCGAGATTTTGCTCCTCTTCATGATCATAATATAATTAATTGTCTTGAATATCTACATTCTCCAAATTCCTATTGTGATATTATTTAATACATCAGACTTAAATCTTTATCATTTTTAAATCCCCTGGATGAAAGTTGACTCTTGGTCAATCGTCGTTTTAAAAGCGGGAGATTCAGTGACCCTTTTAAGCGTTCCGCGAAATTTAGCGCCTTCTCATCCGGAGCCGAACGTAGGAACTACAAAAGCCCTCAGGCAAGAAATAGCTACCTACCTAAGTAGAAATATGGGGGACCAGTACACTACGGAACCAGAGGTTCCAGTCGAGGCTATCCGGGTAGTAGATCCTGAAGTTGTCGCAAGTTAGTGGTATTCCTCTCCGGACTATGCAGAGACTCAAGGCACTAACAGGTATGTGAACCACAGAACTTCCTCCCGGGACACGGGTCTTGAATATCGCTGCGCATGGCGCGAGCTTCTGGACTCGCACTGCTCGTCTTGATGCCGAGCAGGAAGGGATTGGCAAGGCCTATTTTCTTAAGGTGAGGTACTGGTCTGCACGCAGCCTTAAAATTTGTTTCTTTCCGCCGTTCTGTCATGCGCACTATGTTACACGTCTAAGATACCTAGGTACTTAGGCGGGTACCTTTTCGTAGTAGAGTCCTAACTGCACACTATGCAAATAGACTTCGTACGGAGAGCTTGGTAGAGATATGATGTCGAGCGAGTATCGTTGCATGTCTAGAATACACGCTATCACGCCGGAACTCGTGCCTGAGCCCATCGCATGGGGAACGTACTCCAGCATACCCGATGCTCACTTCCTGCTGTGCGAGTTCCGCCGCATGACAGGCGAACTTCCGCCAGCCGAGGCTCTCGCTAAGAAAATTGCGGAGTTGCATCGCAGAAGGAGTGATGGCAGCGGCGGTAGGTTCGGATCCGATGTCCCGACCTTCCATGGTAACGTCCGTGTCGACCACGGCTGGTCTGACTCCTGGGAGGAGTACTTCGCAAGGACGACTAGGGTGCTTTTTGAGCTCGAGCAGGAGGTGCGGGTGAGTTTACGTGCTTAATGCAGTCTCTTTTAAATGAATTTATCAACCAACTCTTGCTTATCTATGAGTTGCATGGGAGTTAGGGACCCAATAAGGAGATTCGGCAGATGATGACCCCTTTCTTTGGGAAGGTAATACCACGACTCCTCAGGCCTCTAGAAACCAATGGTCACTCCATTCGACCATCACTTATTCACGGAGATCTATGGCACGGGAACGCAGAGACAGACGAGGAAACTGGACGGCCTATCATATTTGATGCAGCATCGTACTACGCCCATAACGAATGTAGATAATCCTTATTAACTTTCCTCGAGGGCTTAAGCAACGTTTGCCCGTGTTGAATTAGCGAGTTAATGAGAGATTGAAAATAGATGAGCTCGGTGTCTGGAGACAACCATGGAACAAGATCGGCGAGGAGTATAGGACGGAATACCATAAGCATTTCCCCAAGTCGTGGCCTGAAGAGGACAGCGATGACCGTAATGCTCTATATGCGGCGTAGGGTACCACTATTTCTTATATTCACATTTATCTACTATGACAATCCGCGAAGGGAGGCTAAGCGCTGATGTATGTGACAGACGTGTCAATATTCTCGACTCTATACTATATAAGGATGACCAGAGCTACAGACAAATGTGAGTAGAGTAAGTCGAAGGTTGGTACATACCTGTATGCTAAGCATTTATCCCAGGCTAATCTCTGGTATGCGCGAGCTCGTTGACAAGTTTCCCGGTGGCTTTGAGGAACGGGAAGCTTCGCAGGAAAAAGAGGACGCTTAGTTCAGGGTATTCTTCACTTCGATTCTTTGCCAGCTCCTATATCGTCGCCGCTTTAGATAGTTGGGGACGCGAGGTTTATCTAGAGACTTACTACGTACGTCGTATGACAACTTGAAGTCTTTGCACGATCTAATGCTACCTGGATAGCAATTGTGTGACCTTCCTTGAAGAGACTCAAGATATCTACCTATCTATCTATGTCCAAGGGGGCCTCCGATACCGATATGCGCATCTCTGCCCGGTCATATACACCTGTATGTGAACGTGTAGTACTGATTCTAAGCTTACCCCCTACAGAACAATTATTTCCAGCTCGCCTTTCTTCAAAGAACTAGTCTCATGACATGTAAACGGGATACCTAATCCGACCACGAGCTCCCTATTCGGATAGTAAGGAATAAGCCCCTAAATCTAATTGGTGCTATCGATCGCCTAGCTGAACTAGAATGTCTCTCCAATGCAGCTCAACTCCACATTCCCCTCGCTGACCTTACGTGGGTCCCGACCCTCGGCTTGGAGAACCTGGGCTAGTGACAAAGAAGTTGTCTGAGCTATATTGTAATAGGCACAGAATAACTGGACCGGGACGCTTGCTCAGTAAGTATTTGCTAGCCAGTCGTGTCTCGCGCATTTGCAATTAGAAGGCTCTATACGAAAATTCAGTACGAAAAAAAAAAGATACTGTAGCTGCGTAGCCGAGCTAACTCCGCTCCGGGACCCGGTCATCATGCCCGTCTCCTCGAAATATCGTCGCTATGTTAAACCTCCGAGTATCGAGATCGTCACTCCTTTCGATTGGATCTCGAAATAAACAACCCTTTCGCTGCTTTATTACCCCGCAGTAGACTGGAGTAGATATAAACCTTCTCGGAGTGAATTGTCCGAAGCATTTTGTAATTTCAAAGTTCTGGAGCTGGGATAGGGTAGCTGTTGTTCTTCGAATCTACAAAACCATAGCACCAAAAGTAATTCAACATGAGCGACACTCCGGCCGCCACTACGGGCTTTGGCTCTCTAGGCGTGGACCCCAAGTCCGATCCGCAGTATATCCAATTCAAGTGTCTTCCTCCGGGAGGTCCATTAAACCGTTGGTCTCACGTAGTCACAAGGGAACATGACTTTCCAGGCGCTCAGGTGTGTTTCCCATGGAATCTAAGGAAGAATCATTCTAATATGTCTACATAGGCTATGCTGTACGGCGCCGGGGTGCCTAATGAAGAGATGATGAAGAATGCTCCTCATGTTGGCATTGCGACTGTGTGGTGGGAAGGGAACCCTGTACGTTAATTGCTATTTCTGTATCACATCCACTTCCTTCGATGTCTCCTGCCTCGATGTTCTCTTAAACCAAGGGACCTGTACCTCACCCCTCATATTCAACGACTGCTAACTCCTGAATTTGTAGTGCAAGTAAGTGGCAGACGACTATGGTGCAGTTGTGGCAGTTGCTCGCTTACTGCCTTTCACCACTGCTAACCTTGTGTTGTGTATAGCACCCATCGTGAGTGGGCATCTAAGGCCCGGGAGACTCCTAACTCTGGGAAAGCTAACCAGTATAGTCCTTGACTTCGGAAAGATCGTGAAGAGATCGGTAGAGAAGCAGAAAATGCTGGCGTGGCAGTACAATGCCGTCGGTGTATCAGATGCTATCACAATGGGAGGCGAAGGTTTGAATTCTTGCCTCCTTTTTTTGTTGGCTTAAAATTCGGTACTGAACACCACCGATTCAGGGATGAGATTTTCTCTTCAGACTCGTGACCTCATTGCTGATAGCATCGAGACCGTTACTTGTGCGCAACACCACGATGCTAATATTGCGATTCCCGGTTGCGATAAGAACATGCCGGGTGTGGTTATGGCGGCAGCGCGCCATAATCGACCTTTCATCATGATCGTAAGTTGATAAACACTGTTGACGTCGCTTCCAATATTTCCCTTTGGTAGCTTACTCCAAGTATTCAGTATGGCGGGACAATTAAAAAAGGATATTCTAACCTCCTGGAACGCGATGTAAATGTAAGTACCTGTTACGAGGCGGCAGGGGCTTTCGCATACGGTCGACTCCAGGCCAAGACGAACCCCGGCGCCGAAGGTCGAACTCCGAGCGACGTAATGTCGGATATTGAACGTCACGCTTGCCCCGGAGCCGGCGCGTGTGGCGGTATGTATACTGCCAACACGATGGCAACGGCTATAGAAGCGATGGGACTTACTCTTCCCGGATCGTCTTCTTATCCCGCTTTATCTCCGGAAAAGGCCAGAGAATGCGAACGCGCAGCCGAGGTCATCAAAACAACCATGGAGAAAGATATTCGCCCCCGAGACTTGCTGACAAGGGAATCTTTTGAGAACGCGCTGGTCGTCACTATGATACTTGGCGGCTCAACCAATGGCGTGTTGCATTTCTTGGCCATGGCAAACACTGCTGAAGTGCCACTCACTCTAGAGGACATCGACAGGGTCAGCAACAAAACCCCATTTTTGGCGGATCTCGCGCCCAGCGGGAAGTACTTGATGGAGGATCTATATAAGATCGGCGGTACTCCATCAGTCCTAAAGATGTTGATAGCTGCCGGCTTAATCAACGGTAATATCTCAACAGTCACTGGACGCACGCTGGCGGAAAATGTCGCCGACTGGCCCAGCCTGCCGCCTGACCAAAAGATCATCCGGCCCCTCTCGGATCCCATAAAGGAGACAGGCCACATCCGGATCTTGCGTGGGAATTTCGCACCCGAAGGTGCCGTAGCCAAGATCACTGGAAAGGAGGGGCTTAGCTTCACGGGCAAGGCTCGAGTATTCAATAAGGAACATGAGCTCGACGACGCTCTATCCCGTGGCGAGATCCCGCGGGACGAGAACTTGGTGCTTATTGTACGGTACGAAGGCCCCAAGGGAGGCCCGGGCATGCCCGAACAACTCAGGGCTTCGGCCGCTATTATGGGCGCCGGGCTCAAGAACATCGCCTTGGTCACGGACGGCAGGTATAGCGGTGCTAGTCACGGCTTCATTGTCGGACACGTAACCCCAGAAGCAGCAGTAGGCGGTCCGATCGCATTGGTCAAGGAGGGAGACACTATCACCATCGATGCCATCAAGAACCGGATTGATATCACAAATGTTAGTGATGAGGAATTGAAGGAGAGAAAGAAATTCTGGAAAGCTCCGAAACCAAAAGTTAGGAGAGGTGTCCTGGCTAAGTACGCGAGGCTGGTTAGCGATGCTAGTCACGGTGCCGTCACGGACCAATGGGATTCGGAGAACTAGGTTCTCGTTCGAACGGGGCCACAAGATGCTATATAAAATGAAATACTGATATTTGCGTGCATGCAATGAAATTTTGCTAGGTACCTAGGTATTCGACGCTGTGTCTGAATGAATGCCTCATGCCGTCATTTCTGGAAAGTACCGGCTAGCTACGCCGATCTAAAGTGTTTTCTTGGTTGACTTGGTCGAAAGCCCGTCTTCACTCCGAATCAAGTCGGGCTTGATGTAAACGGCGAAGGTATGCCAAGACAGAGCAGGAAGTAAATTGACAGCACTGAGCACAAGCGCATTTAGTGTGAACCCGCTCTTTTCCGGTTGAGTGATATGCCATAATAGGACAGCCTCGATGAAGACTTCGCCGGCAATGAGCGTTTGGAAGACAACCCGGCGCTTCTCCGCTATAGCCTCGGAGTTTGGTATGCATAGAATGATAGGAACTGTGAGGGCGAGAACGAGGACGCCGTAGATCTGCCACAGGACGGCAGAACTTGGGGGTACACCGGTTGTCGAATCGGCGACGGCAAATGAGAGGCACCATTCTGGATACAGAACAAATGTAAGGGCTCCGGTAATGTTGAGGAACGCCTCGATGGCTAGGCCGATTTGGAAAATGCGCGTCATGGTTCTGGTGAGATTCGAAGCAGAATTTGAAGCCTATTGAAGATAATACGAAGCTGTCACAAAGTCGAAGGCCAGGCTTGTAGTACCTAGCCGTCTGTGTAGCACTGATGAACAAGGCTTTTAGTATGAAGCTGATGGCTGCCTATCAGGTAGCTTTCGCCGATGGTTTAAATACTCCCGATGAGAGGAATAGAGGATATATGGAAGACAACCTATTTGTGTTACCCACCATGTTATAAGAACAACTGATGCTGGTGATGATGGGACAATGATCAAGTCAGCAATGCCCTTTAGAGTTTATGGTTTTATCAAATGATCATCAAATATGCCGGTCGCTGGCGTCATCAAATGAGAGCAACAGGATTACGCACATGCAACGAGTCCTGCAAATAGTAGATAAGGTCGGTTAGGAAGAAAGCTGAATATGAATTGAAGCTCTCTCTAATCTGACAATGAATACATAGGTACCTAACTATTATACATCCATGCATACGTAACTTAAAGCATTTTATACAACAGGTACAACCGAGTCCACTATCGATAAGATACATCTAATCGAAGGCCCACATAAGGACCCCTGCCCCTGTACATCAGCCACAGATCGCGGGGTTGTCGAGGGGCATAGAAAAAAATATTCATTCTTTATTCTTGTGGTCCTCGAACTAGTCGCGATTAACTGCTTGACAAGACTCACCATTCTTCAGCGCCGCTTTTGAAACCATATAGCAGGAATCGCAATCAGCATCCGATAAGGCATTATGTCTAAACGTACAGCGGAAGGCGAGGACGGGGACACCCCCCTCAAGGGAGGTGTCCGTCCCGAACCGATGGATATAGACGACAAGGAAATGGGTGATTTTGAAGACGAATTCGAGGATGAGTTCGAGAGTGAAGACGAGATCTTTGAAGCGGGTGTCGACGGTAGACCAGATGCCGAACGCGAAGCAGAAGAACAAGCAGCTGGTGCCATGGACGTCGACAATGGTATTTTTATCGTTGGTCGCAATAAGCTTGAAGCCGGCCAGCACCTTGCTCCCGACTTAGGGACTTATGAAATGCTTCACAACCTCAGCACTCCCTGGCCGTGTCTCTCCTTTGATATTATTCGCGATGGACTTGGCGACAACCGAGAGAAGGTTTACCCTGCGACAATGTACACTGTCGCCGGTACCCAGGCTGAGAGCAAGCGCGAGAAGGAGAATCAGTTGATGATCATGAAATTTAGCGGGTTAAGTCGCATGCAAAAGGACGACGAAGACTCCGAATCAGAAGATGATGACGATGACGAAGACGCCGATCCTATTCTCGAGTCCAAGTCTATCCCGCTAACCTCGACTACAAACCGCATTCGAAGCCACCAGATCCCATCCCAAGACCCCTCCCGACCACCTACTACGCTCACTGCAACAATGACAGAGTCGACTAACGTCTTTATCCACGATGTTACTCCCCACCTAGCATCATTTGACAACCCTGGAACCATTATTACACCTCAACAGAACAAGCCACTTTCAACCATTAGAGCCCACAAATCGGAGGGTTATGGCATTGATTGGTCACCTTTAGTGCCGGGCGGCAAGCTCCTCACCGGCGACAATGATGGCTTAATATATGTGACCACGCGAACAGATGGCGGAGGCTGGGTCACGGATACGAGGGCGTTCCAGGGTCATACCGGCAGTGTGGAGGATATCCAATGGAGTCCGCAGGAGGTATCAGTTTTCGCTTCTGCGTCCAGCGATGGCACAGTCCGTGTATGGGATGTGCGAAGTAAGAGCCGAAAACCTACTATCACAGTACAAGTCAGCTCTACCGATGTAAACGTCATGTCGTGGTCAAGATTGACGACACACCTACTTGCGACTGGTGCTGATGATGGAGTTTGGGGAGTGTGGGATCTACGACAATGGAAGGGAGGCGCGCAGAAACCTAGCCCGATCGCGAGCTTCAATTATCATAAGGAGCAGATTACTAGCATTGAGTGGCACCCCACGGATGACAGTATGGTGGCTGTTGCTGCGGGAGATCATAAGGTCACCTTATGGGATCTTTCCGTGGAGTTGGATGACGAGGAGAGCAAGGATACTGCGGGCGTTAAGGACATGCCGCCTCAACTCCTCTTCGAGCACATTTCTGAGCACGCAAAAGAGGTACATTGGCATCCTCAGATCCCAGGCACACTAGTTGCGACGGGCCAAGAGTTCAGCGTCTTTAGACCTATACCTGTTGTCTACGGTATTCATACGAAATAGGAGCAATTTGCACCAGATTGAAAGCGGATCGATGTCGCTTGTGATACCAAGTCTTCTCTTGGAGCTATTGGTATCGAAGGGAGCATGGGTTCCCTTGATATGCAATCCGCGGCGCTCACATCTTAGAGAAGAGTTGAAATCCGCTCACAACTACATTTACCCGACCAACATCACACTTCAAATAAGGACGGGACTATATGACAATGGAATTGTTGTATACGCAGGATTTCGGGGGCATAGGAAAGACATATTCAGCACAGGAGTTTAGGTAGCTACAAAAGGTATTAGCTGAGGAAAACGTCGAGAATCCAAATGCTGGGAATGCTTCTTAGGCCTTGCAATGCCACGCCTAGGCGTTACGAAATAGAATAAAATGCCTTCCAAGTTAATATGTTAAATTGCTACATCGATTATGTCTGTGAAGAACAAGGGGAAGAGGAAGTTCGTCCTCACAAAATAAAATACCATAAGATCCTCCTTAACGTGTGAAGATTGTTCCTATCTATTCAAGTTATCTAAGTACTTTACAGACATTTCTTCATTGTGATAAGTCGCGGTTGGTTCCATGGAGATTAGAAAAAAGGAGCGAAAATAAATGTCCAACTCGTCATGCAGAAACGTTCTGCTTCTCTATTATAATTCTTACCCCTCACCCTCCTTGTTCACGTCCAAATTACTGCCTCACGGCGTAGAAACTCTGGAATAGTAAAAAAGACACGTATGCGGTCCAACGAAGGAAACAAAAATAATATAAGTGATGTTCAAAAAGACAAAAGGTGAATTCCAATGACCCCAACCCGATTTGAACGGATAACCTTTCGATCTGGAGTCGAACGCGCTACCGTTGCGCCATAGGGCCTCTGATGATTGATGATTGGTGTCGCTTATTGATACTTATATAGTGTATTTTGCTTTGGGGTCAATGCGACGAGTGCGAACATTGAGTGTGATAAGATAAGAGGGTTGAACTCCACCCAGAGGCAGCCAGAGGTACAAGAGGTCGAATAATACACCAACAAAGAGGTTTATAATAGTCCTTTCACTAGATAAATTGGTGATGCATGAGAAGTTCTAGCTTGGCGTATGTACGAGCAAGACAGCGAGCGATCGGAGAAGAGTGAGTAGTTTTGTAGAGGAGGGAGCTTGACAGCCGAACTCTGGCTTAATAAGACTTGATAAACACGTCGCCTTGAATGTTTGATACTTATCATTTCGCGGGACCCTACATATAAACTGACGGCTTAGATATCGTTTGCTGGTTCCATGCGGCAATCATAATGCATCGAGAAGAATAATTCAACTTTATTTCCTCCCTGGCTAATAAGATACCTTAGATGTGAATAGGAAACAGATATATTCCTAGGTTTAGGACCAATTCTTTTCCAATGATCCTTTTTGAGACATTGAAAGATCGCATATTACAGTAATGTATCAGTGAAGTACATGTATGACATCGATATAATGTTGTCGCAATGGCTCGATACTAGAGGACGGATGGCAAACATAAGAGCGGCCAGCTTAACCTGACTTATCATTTTCGTTTTCTCAAGGTCAAACGCCCCAAATTTGCTTCCCTTTACATAGAGATGTCTTTCAAATCAACGTACGAGAATCACCTTCAAATCCTCAATGTCTCGTCATCTCTCGAGAAATCCAGAAGACACGGATTATAAATAGAATAATTGAAGTTCAATCCAAGACAGGACATCTCGGCGAGGACGAACTCCACCCGCCTTCCGGAGTAGGCAGGTCAAGACTGGAAGCTATCCCCATCGGAGTTTAGCCCGCTCAGATTTTCTCCAAACACCATCCTCACGTGAAATTGCGTGCTCCGATATATGCAAATTCCATTTATATCCAATACCGCCCAGAGGCTCGCAGCGCGTTCATGATGGTTAATACGAGCTATGTCGTTGGTCCGGGGAAAAGGGAGAGTGACGTCGACGATCCGTTTGCCATAATTTCACGTTGAGGTAGTTGAGTCGAGCTATGGACATCGATACCGAGAAAAATGCCCGCCCTTCGGCGTCGGGCTCCGCTCGTCACAGCGTGGAACATCATGGGCCCGTGGCTGAGGATAGGCTGAGGCGCGCGCTGTCGCCGCGCCAGGTCCAGATGATAGCGATCGGCGGTACAATCGGCACGGGTCTGTTTCTAGGCACCGGGAAGGCCTTGGCGACTGGTGGACCGGCCTCGTTGTTGCTATGTTACGCCATAGTCGGAGCTATCGTGTTTGTCACGATGCTGTGTTTGGGCGAGATGGCTGCATTCGTACCAGGTGAGATAAACTAAAAAAAAAACCCCGGGTTAAACTTGAACTCATAATAAAAACTAACTTTGGGTAAAGTGGCCGGCTCCTTTTGTACATTCTCAGCCCGCTATGTAGATGATGCATGGGGTTTCGCGTTGACATGGAATTACTGGTTCAACGATGCGGTGTCTACTGCTGCTGATCTAGTTGCCTTACAATTGGTTCTTCAGTATTGGACTGATACATTTCCATGGTATGCGCTTGGGCTTATTATATGGTTTTTGCTCGTCCTGGCCAACATCATCAATGTGCGGGCCTACGGTGAAGTCGAGTATTGGTTGTGTTTGCTCAAGGTTGTTACTATCGTTATTTTCATAATCCTGAGCATTGTGGTAAATGCTGGTGCGAACACGATGCACGAGTACATCGGCGCGCGAAACTGGTATCTCCCCGGTGCTCCCTTCGTGGGTGGCATCGGTGGGTTTGCCAGCGTCTTCGTAACGGCGTCTTTTGCCTATGGTGGTACCGAATCGATCGCCATCACAGCAGGTGAAACCAAAGATCCGGCGCGTCAGCTACCGCGAGTAGTCAAGAACGTCTTCTGGCGGATTATGTTCTTCTACATTCTCTCCTCTCTGATGATCGGCCTTAACGTGCCTTACAATTACCCGAATCTAAACTCGAAGAACACGCGCACTTCACCTTTTACCATCGCTTTTTCGTTGGCCGGATCTAAAGTAGCGGGGTCCTTCGTCAACGCTGTCATCTTGACTAGCGTCATCTCGGCAGGGAACCACGCTTTGTTCGCCGGTTCTCGTCTGCTATACACGTTGTCCGTCAACGGCCACGCTCCGAAGGTCTTCAGTCACCTGACGCGCTTCCAAGTGCCGTGGGTTTCTGTCCTCTTCACCTCCGTCATCTCGGGCTTGCTTTTTGGCGCATCGTTCATCGGAGCTGGCCAGTTGTGGACGTGGCTGCAGAACCTTGTCGGTGTGTCCAACCAGCTGTCCTGGATCAGCATCGGCATCGCATCATTGCGCTTCCGTGCTGGCTTGAAAGCTCAGGGCAAGGAGCATCTCTTGCCTTTTAAGAATTGGACTTATCCGGCGGGACCAATCATTGCCATCGTGCTTAATAGCTTCATAGTCCTCATTCAAGGATGGAGTTGTTTCAGTCCGAAGTTCAGTGCTGTGGACTTTGTTAGTTACTATATAGAGCTACCTGTGTTTGCCTTGATGTTTGTTGTCTGGAAATTGGTTAAGAGAACGAAGTTCAAGAGGGCGAGCGAGATGGATCTGGTTACTGATGTATATACGAAGGACGACGTTGAGCCAGAAGAGGATGGGTTGGTCCAAAGAATGAAAAGGATCGGGGGCTGGTTTTGTTTTTAATCTATAAAGCCTAGTATGGCCTTGATTCATTATATCTGTTCAAATATACTCATCTTATATTTGGATCTTGACCTCGAACCTTTTAGTGATATAGAGACGACGCCGTCCGAGCAATTAGCCAAGGTTCTCTTTAACATTTCTTCATGTAACTCTTGTTGCGCATGAGCCCCCCTCGTAGTCCAGGGTGCTCGGACTCCGTTTAGGTTTCCGCTTCTTTCGTTCTACGCCCACCCCCGAAATAATTGAAGGTGAAATGATCAACTAATTTTGCAACTGCACTTCCTTTGTTATTTTTATGCGAATCACCTGCTCTTCTCCCGTACAACCGCTGATCAGTGCGCTATAGGTAGTGTACCTAAGCAAGGGTTCCCGATAGATTGGGACTGGTGAGCCGAAGCCCGAAGCCGAGACCGGGGGTAAAAAACGGAAAATTGCCACTAAAAAACACTATCAATACATATAACTTAGGTCAGATCCTTTACTCACCAATATAATATCGACAAGTTGGAATGATGTCGTACGGGACTGTAAACGAACCGGGGGAACCTACGAAGCAGTCCGATGCTTCGATCCGGTCATCGAGAGTCGAAGATGAGAGCCTTGAAAGTGGAAGCGTAACCCCACTTGTCGGTGAGCATGAGGAAAACCTCGTAAGCTCTGGGGACGAACGACCCCAAACGGTTTGGCAGAGGCTAAGAGGATTCTATGAAAGGAATATCGGCCTGTTCTTCGTATTCCTGGCCCAGGTATTTGCGTCTCTGGTACGCACAAGCCCCAGTTAGATCACAAGGCCGGTTGGTATTAATGAGTTCGCAGATGACAACGGCGACCCGGTTATTAGAGACAGGCTTCGAGAAGAAATTCCATGCTTTACAGGTTATCTTCGTCCGCATGTTAGCTACGGCCATATTAGGCTCCTTGTACATGTGGTACAAGAAGGTCCCTGATTTTCCGCTTGGTCGTCGGGACATTAGGGGACTTTTGGTCCTACGCGGACTAGCTGGCTTCACAGGCCTTTTCTGCTCTTATTGTGAGTGGAGTTTATCTATTCAGCATGTTCTGTGATTGTATCCTCATTTGAGTTTCATTGGAGAGACCAAACGCTAATATTTTCAATAAGACTCGCTGTCGTACTTAAATATCGCCGATGCCACCGTCATCACTTTTCTCGTCCCGACTATGACCGCATTCATATGCTTCATAGCTCTGAGGGTAAGTTTGACAGTCACCCATAGTGATTCTCTCGAGTGTGCATCGCACTCAACTAACTTTGTCCTCTTCTGGGCAGGAACCTTTTACGGTGAAGGAAGCTATCGCGGGTTTCATCGCCTTTGCTGGTGTGCTTTTCATTGCGCGACCGACGTTTCTCTTCCCACGAGAAAATGAAGAGCAACCAGAGGATGATGGTACGAGGTTATTTATGGCGGATAAGCCTAAGGGCATAGTGCCCTCAGTACCTGCAACGCCGGCTCAACGCTCGCTCGCCGTTCTCCTAGCCGTCATTGGCACTTTCGCTGCTGCTGCTGCATATTCCACCATCCGGGTGATTGGGAAGCGCGCGCACTCACTCGTCAGCGTCAACTACTTCGCCGTCCTTGCGACTGTCGGTTCATTCATCATTATCCTCGTCGTGCCGGATCTCCACTTCGAGATCCCTGAGAATGCTGTGCAATGGTACGATAAGATTTTTTGTATTTTATTTTCTCCACTGCCATTAACAAAATCATAGGTCCTTGCTGGTAGCAATAGGCGTCGCAGGATTCTTACTACAGTTCCTGCTGACTGAGGGATTACAGAGGGAGAAGGCGGGGAGAGCGACTAATCTCATCGTAAGTTGTCATTATATGAGTTACTCACATGCGATACTATGTGATTCTCGAGAAGCTAACAGTCGAATTTAGTACACGCAAATGGTATTTGCGCTGATCCTTGAGCGCGTGATCTGGGGCACGACACCTCCGGTCGAAAGTCTTTTTGGCAGCGCTTTGATCATCGGATCTGCGATATGGGTTAGCTTGCAGAAGAATAAGACCCCGACTCCGCAGAAAGTTGTTGCTGTTGACGAGGAGCAGAGCCTCTTGGGGAACGGTACTCCTACGGATAGACGCGATGCTTGATTCGGATTCTGTGTCACTTTTGGAAAGGCACTTCTCATTCGAGACAATATTGGACATAATAAGATGCGCCGCTGAAGCGCCTATCTTAATAAACTCATTACCGAAATTTTGGTGGAGTAAACGCTTGATCAAATCTATCTATTGTACCGCGTTCTACACGACCGCTCTTTTTCCTGCTCCAATTGGAATAGATCACATCTCATATATAGGTAGGTAGGTATGAACTCGCGAAAATAAACTCTGAAGTAAGGTATTGGCATTAATCGTATGCAATCCTCTCTTATTTAGTATCATTGACTGTAGTCGTCCAATATAAAACTCCTGCCTGAATAATCAGTAGATATCTCGTGGACGGGGTGGGGTGTTGGCATTTCCGCTAGTTGATAGCCATACGCCGAGAGCTCCTGTGGAGGGGGCTGTGTTGAGTATCCGGCCAGGGACTTGGGTTCACCCGCACTCGCGCCATTCGTGTTGTAATACGTTTCTGATTTATCCTTAACCAGGGGCCGGCCGCATAGTGAGAAACCCTTGCCAGATCTTCGATACCTCCATACGATAAAGCCGATAATCGCAAGTAAGATAACCCCCGCTACTCCGCCTACAGCCGAGCCAGCAATTGTGGCTGCCCCGGTTTTGGCCTCTGCCGACGAGGTTGGAGATGTCTGGTTCGTCTGCTCTCGTAGCGGCTCCCACGTTTCATCCCATGAAGCCTCCCAGTCGTTGTGGCTAGCATCAAGCTGTGTGCAATCTTCGCTCATAGCCTTCACGTTCTCGCCGTTGATATTCGGTCCGGGTGCCTGTGACAAGAAGTAGACTCCCGTTGCGAGGTTCGCGCCGAAGAAAGCGTCTTGTAGAAAGGCACGGCCAAGGGCGTAGTGCCCATTCGATACTGCGTTGCATGGGAAATAGGGGGTTGGCTGTTCGACAAGCGGCTGGTCCAGCGTCAAGTTGAGATGCATGAAAGGCACTGATATGTTAACTGTCTGAGAGTCGTTGTCTGGGTTTATAAACGCGAACTGTAGGGTAGAGGGAGACTTCACAATGCGGGCATAGTCTGGGGAGTCTGTATTCCAAAGATATAGCCCGAAGTCCTCGTTGTAAGTTACTGGAATTTCGGCGGCAATGGCGTCGCATGTACTTTTAGGGAGGTTAAGGTAGGGAAAACAGGGGTCAATGTCTAGGTTGAGTCGGTTCCCAATCGAAGAATTTCCTTCCGCCAATAGGCCTCCTTTGTAACTCCAAGGAAAAGGAGAATTTCCCTTAATGACATTGATAGATATGTCTATAAGAGGAGCACCGGAGAACTTTCCAAACGAATCGCCCATACTCACAGCCAACATGGTATTGACAGCTCTGTTTTGATCATATCCTCCAAAGTAGAGCGACCCCGGGACTTGCTCAGGAAAAGCTGACCCAATGTGCATTCCAAAAGTTTCAGAGCCGATCCTTTGATGTCTGTATAAAGTCCCTGTTAGTAAGCTAACATTGACAGCGCCTTCCAATTGTCCTGCGTTTACTTCGAATGACTGGTTGGCTTCTAGACGCTAAGAATCAGTGATCATAGTCTCCTGAGAGCCCAAGGAGTTATTACTAGATCTTCGAAGAAAGGATAACGAAAGGGCATTAAATAATTTCAAAAATGGACATACCGCTAAGTGCCGCGCCGAAACTAAGGCAACCTGCGAAGATTGGGTATTGTTTTCCACTAGGGTATTGAAACTTGGTACTATTTATGAGGACCATGTCAAAATTTTCGATTTGATCGTCAGCCCAATCGTTCGCAACAGTCCCTAAGTACATGTTGTCGACATGCCGCATTCCACCGGCACCGGTAGCAACCATGTTGGAAGTGAAGGAGGCGCCAGCAGAAAACGTGATATTTGTTATGTTCCCGGTGCCTGCTGACTCGTTGTATATAGCACCGGCCTGTTGTATATAGCACCGGCCTGTTGTGCATAGCACGGTTGGCCCGCAGCCGTAGTGTTTCGACAATAATTTTCACTAAGAAAGTAGGATTCCCACATCTTGCCTGGGTAGACTGTGACATCTTGACCATTTCCTAACATTACTGATATCGCGTTCCAAGGTCCGTCTGGTCCCAATGTCCTGTTCAACCAACGTGCTTTCCGGTAGTAACCTCCATCCGCGGCCTGAACTAACGATAGGGTCGCCAAACTGGCGAATGCCGTTAAGAGACGGTTCATTGAACCCTGCCGCTACTCTTCCGGCTTAAGACGGAAATTTGACGGGGAGCGTGCGCGTGGCAAAATAGGTAGGACACCTCGCAACTGTTGGTGAAGGATATTGATCGGCAACGACAGGAAAAGAGCATCAAGTATCTTACATTTTGAAAGCTAGTTGAGATGTAAGATCTTTGAGATCTGCTCCTCGGTTAGATGGGGTAGAAGAGACATCGGCTGGATGGCCTAGACCAGAGGAATCGTACGGCAAGGACCCCAATGGAGTACAACCAATCCAATGTATCCATGTATAGGCCGTTCCTGATAGCGATAGATAGACACCCAGAGTGATGACGCCTCAAACCATATCTCGTATTCTTACCATAATAAGCACCTTCTATGTAATATGGTCATCGACTGTCTAATGGGCTAGCTACCTCATATACAAAATATGCTGTTCTTTACTAAAGAAATATCATACGCTTGGGGTCACATATTCTCATATATGGATAGCATTTCATACGATAGCACAATACAGAAAGTCGATCGCGTATATTATTTTCGTCGATCAATTGGGTATCCTAGGTAGGTACATTACTTTGGGAAGATACCTCCTATATGCCAGTGTCGACAGCCTGTCAGCGCGGCACCACCCTCGGGCTGGTGACAAGACAAGTCCAAGCTGTGTTACCGCGCCAAAAATCTAGTATTAATCGGTCCGCCGCCAAGTAAAGGCTTCTATCCTTAGTAACTGCCATTTATTCTGGTGATTTGGTTGTTGCCTTTAGTGCTAGGAATAGGGGAGGGAATCACAAGTAGGAAGAAATCCCTCGATGATTACCAGAATGAAATTTCAGTAGAAGGTGAGCCATTATTGATCTTATTTGCTTGCGTATTCTACCGGGCTAGACTCGAGATAATCGAAATACAGTCAAGGTCTTGTGTTACCCAATAGCCGCCTCTTGTTAATTTCTTAATTTCTAACAGCATTTCATCGCAGCACAGGTAGTTCTTGAGGCCTCTAGGACTTGATATCTACACACCAACCTTTTCTTCCGGCATATTGTCTTAGCCAAGGAGAGTTTTGAGATTTCCAGCCCTAGAGTGCCAAGAGCCACAGGTGTGGGCGGCGAATCATGCAATAGAAAAAAGAGGTTGGCCGGTGAAGATTTAGGAATTCATGGTCAGCCTGTCGATCATCGACGATTTGCGGGAAAGCGAAGTAGGTAAGCGGGCCCCCAAGTCGCCGTGTCCCGGCAGTTTGGTGCACATGTCCCGTACTCTGATAGGCTATATCGCCAATAGATCCCATTAGATCAAGCCATGTCTTATCTGACATGTAGGTCTATTTAGTGTCGAAGCGTTTGCTTATTTATCTGATTCGTATATAGAGATCACAGTGATGCCATTGGACAACCGGATATCCAGGCTGAGTAAGGTGTTACCTCTTCTAGGTAGTAGGTAACACACGTACACTGGCCATTCCACAGTTCCGTAATTATACTTTCCACTTCGTATCATATAGCTTCTCGACGCCTCCTTCGGTAATAACGCTACATGGTTACACGCCTATACAACACCTACCTGCCTGTAGGTATATGTAGTGTACTAAAAGACCAATAAGAAGCCATTGCGGTATGCGGCGCTGTCGGCCAGCTGCAACCAATTGCCAAATATCTATAGCGTTACGTTTACCCTCGATATCGGATGCATCTCGACGTCAATTAGTGGACTCGATGGAGGGGAATATCGATGCCCAATTCAAATAAAGCTGCAATATGCATCGCTTCAAGTTAAGAAGGAAAAGGGAGAGTCACGTATTGTGACTGAACTCCAAAAAACTTCTTTTCATTCTGAAATGGCTCTCAAAGAGTCGTCGTATTCTACGCCCAAATGGTGGAAAGAGGCCGGTATGTCTTCTTCTCAACAGCTCTTACTACCCCTTATTGGAATTGAAATTGATTTCATGTTTCGTAACTTGTCAGACTTTATAGATACTAACCAATGGGTCCCAGTGGTATACCAAATCTACCCCGCTAGCTTCCAGTGTCACGTAAGTTAACACTGGGAATCTTCATATTCGCTGAACGTTATAATCGCTAAGAACACAAGGGAAAAAGCCTGGCGTAACTTCAGGATGGGGCACCGTCAAGGGCATCACGATGCGACTAGACTACTTGAAGTCGCTGGGCATCGACGTGGTATGGTCGTCGCCGATTCTCAAGTCGCCACAAGCGGACATGGGGTATGATATCGCAGACTACAAACAAATAGACCCACGGTACGGGTCACTAGAAGACGTCGACGAACTAATCGCAGAGCTCAAGAAGCGCGATATGAAGCTTATGATGGACTTGGTGGTAAATCACACCAGCAGTGAGCACCCATGGTTTCTTGAGAGCCGCTCAAGCCTCAACAACCCTAAGCGCGACTGGTATATCTGGAAGAAGCCGAAGAATGTCAGTCCCGACGGTGTGCCGGAGCCGCCGAACAACTGGGCGCAGATCCTTGGCGAGGCCAACTCGGCTTGGACGTATGATGAGAAGACTGGGGAATACTATCTCAGCCTGTTCACGCCGGAACAACCTGACCTGAACTGGGAAAATCCCGAGGTTCGGACAGCTGTCTGGGACGTGATGCATTTCTGGAGTGCGTACGGGGTGGTTCTTGTTAATATTGAAGTCGTAGCGTTTAGTAGCTGACTGTTTCCCATTTTAGTGAATCGAGGCGCATCTGGCTTTCGAATGGACGTCATCAATCTGATTTCCAAAGACCCTAATTATCCCGATGCCGACATAGTCCTCGGCCCCGGACACAAGTTCCAACCTGGAGGAAAGTACTTCGTCAACGGGCCAAAGTTGCATGAGTTCTTGCGAGAAATGTATCAAGAGGTGTTAAGCGAGTACGACACAATCACAGTTGGCGAGATGCCCGGGGTCAGCGACGAGAAGGAGATTCTGCGGAGCGTCGGTGCCAACGCCGAAGAATTGAGAATGGTCTTCATATTCGACTTGGTCGACATCGACAAGCCGAACGTCAGGATGGCTCTGAAGGACTGGGACGTTAAAGAGATGAAATCGATCATCACAAGGTGGCAGCGTGTCATGATTGAGAATGATGGCTGGAATGCGGTGTTCATCGAAAACCACGACAACCCGAGGTCGGTCTCGCGATACACCGACGACAGTGACGAATGGCGCGAAAAGGGGGCGAAGCTCCTCGCACTCATGCAGACGACACTCGGGGGCACACTTTTCGTCTACCAGGGCGAGGAGATCGGCATGCGCAACGCTCCTCCAACATGGGACATCTCCGAGTTCAAAGACATCGAAACTATCAATTTTTGGAAGAAGTCCGAGAAGTTGTACGCAAATGACAAGGAGAAACTTGCTTATGCGCGGAAGATCATCGATATGAAGGCGCGAGATCACGCTCGAACACCAATGCAATGGACTGCAGGGGAAAATGCGGGTTTCTGTGACCCCGGGACGAAGCCGTGGATGCGAGTTATTGATGACTACCAAACCGTCAACGTCGAAACCCAGATGAAAGCAGATGACCCTAGCGAGCATTTAGTCCGGCAGTTCTGGCAGGAAGCGCTGAAGCAGAGGAAAGAACATGCCAATGTTTTCGTGTACGGGGATTTCCAAGAGCTGTCCCCCGAACATCCCGAGGCCTTTGCTTATATTCGTGAGAGCGTTAAGTGTGAACGCTGGCTCGTTGTCCTCAACTTCTCCGAGAAGGAGCTAGAATGGACGATACCTCAAGACCTTGAGATTGAATCTTGGATCTTAGGCAATTATCTAAAAGGCGCTCCAGAGAAGCCGAAACAGACGAGCGTGCCCCTGAAACCATGGGAAGGCGTTCTAGGTAAATGCAAGTAAACCTAGAGCTAATGTCTTGCCTAGATGAGAGCTTTAGGGACTTGAATAGATCATATTTGAGATTGTAGCCTTACAAGACCCGCTCTATATACGGGCATGATGTGGATTTCAAAAGATAATCTTCTATATTTGTCTTCAAGCCATATTATTACGTTAGACGTTGGAATATGAGGCTTAGATGGCTTCTTTTTAAACTTGATCAACTGTAGTGTTAGTAAACATTGTCAGTGGTATTCTAGATCAGATTAGGTAGGTGTCGGCAATCTATGATAGGATATAGACCATTCAAGTTGGAGCCCCATAAACGACGAGACAGGCAATCGATTAGATTATGCGCATTAGTCTAACTCATGACTTAACATCTACTCTAAGATTGATGGAGCCAACAACGTCTGTATCGTAAGTCCTTTGTGAAATGACCCAGCTTCTAGTTGTCCAAAGGGCTTACGACGGGGTCCCAGCACACCGGGGCATATTCGTTGAACTCTAGCGAGTCCATGTCTTCCTTAGATAATTCAAAGTCGAAGACCTCTGCATTCTCCTTGATTCTGGACGGTGTGACACTCTTTGGGAGCGGGATATAGCCTTTCTGCAAGCTCCATCGAATCAAGATTTGCGCCTCGGTCTTGCCATGCTTCCCTGCAAGGTTGACTAGAACCTTTTCTCCGAATCGTTCACCCCGTACAACAGGAGCGTACGCTTCGAAAGCGACGTTTCGCTTGGCGCACCATTCGGCAACATCTCTGCGGGGACACCATGGATGGACTTCGCATTGGTTCACCGAGATAACTCCGCCTTTGCCCTTACCGCCTCGCTCAGCCTCAAACTCGGCAATGTGCTTTTCTAGCTCATCTAGGTGATGGACGCCGTAGTTGCTGACTCCGATAGATCGGACTGTGCAATGTCAGTGATGGTCATTCATTGGAGCTTTGAAATTCATCCGAAAAGGATAGTTGGGTAATAAGCGGAATAGGAAGAGGAAGAGGATAAAAGAGGTGTAGGTATACATACCCTTGCCCTCCTCGACAGCTTCTACGAGTGCTTTCCAAGCTCCCTTCCGCGCAGCCGAGCCGCCGAATGGGGAGTGGATCAACATGAGATCGATATAGTCGAGACCAGATGTTTTCAAACTTGTCTCGACTTGTGCCTTGGCGCCCTCATAGCTCATTCCGCTGCGCGGAATCTTAGACGTGAAAAAGATGTCAGAGCGTGGTATTTTACTAGCTCGAATAGCGTCGCCACATCCGGCCTCATTGCGGTAAGCAGCGGCCGAGTCGATGTGACGGTAGCCGACCTTAAATGCTTCCAAGACGGCCTTCTCAGTTTCCTCTGGGGGTCTGCAAGCTAGGTGTTAGTTTCGACGCAGACACTCTTGAAAATGACAACAGACGTTTGATATACCTAAACGATGTCAATTTGGTTGTTTATAACTGTACGGGCCATCGTGATATAGTGTACTTACTCCAAAACCCAAGCGAGGGATTTCATAGCCGCTGTTCAATTTGAACGTGGAGTTGATATTGTAAGTGGCCATGGCTACGGCTCTACAAAGCGAGAGTGACTGGTTAGCTTACACTTTTCAACCTCAAACTCAAGATACGACAGTGTAAACTTCATAGGAATTTATGGAATGAGGATTGAATCGGCATAAATATATACGAATTATTAAAAAGTTATACTCACCTCACTTTCTTTACTAGAGAAGACGTCGTGATGGTATTGGTGGTACGTATGTACTACCTACAAACAGGCCACTCGCGCTTCTTGTTGCACTAAGGGGAGGAAACGGGAAGGAAAAGGGGGAGAAAGAGAGATTTGTAGAGATAGCCCGACGCTCGATGAGGGACAATAAATCCGTATTTATACGCAAATCCACAATCTCTTCCTCATCAATTACCAAGCATGCAGCACTAGGTAAAGCGCATTTCAGATCGGCGTTTGTTAACTATCTCCGCGTTGCACAGCGAAAAGCCTCATAGAATGAAACAACAAAGGCCAACCAGAGGCACGGATGGGTTTCTGTGAGTCATCCATCTACATTAGTAGACTACGGGTACTACATCCCATATTTGGCCTTATGGAGCTTCTACGGGGATAAGGGGATTAGAAGAAGAACAATTGGATTAAGTCGGTATGAATGCTGATGGATCGCAATTGATGTCACTAAAGCTTAACTGAGAGCAACGTCGGATGCTATGACCACCAGGGTATTATAATTCAACCAATCAAGAGCTTTGAACGCCGCTTAGTTTCCCGTCTCGCGCAACATTGTCGATAGCGGGGTGAGGGGCAGCTCTCAGCTTGTTACGTACATGTAACTTTGGCTTACCATCATCTATCCGTATTATTTACCTTTCTATACCATTTTTGAAAAGCACTGCGCATCTACTTACCCATCTTACACGGTACTCGTATGACGGTAAACGAAGATATCTGAGATTTTAAGGATCATAACTACTCTCTCTTACACAACACACGCTATCCGCCTGTCATGCAGCTAGTTGGATCAAAATCGTCGCAACGCCTAGACGAGATAGGCGAGGGGAGCGTCACCTTGCTTCCCGTCGAGCCAGAAGACATGGTATGTTTTACACCGCGCTGGGCGCAAACCTGGCTCGTAATGCAAACTCCCTGTTTAGACTATCTAATATGCGAAGTGGCACGCGAACAATCTAATCAGCCCCGAAGATGTCGTCAAGGCGCATGCGATCCGAAAGGTGACGACGGAAACGAAGACTGGAAGCACCATGTCGGAGAGGGTCCATACCGACCTTACGATACGTGTTACTTCAACCTTCTTTGACCCAGGCGCATCGCAATTGCATGTCTCGGGCACCGTCATCGTCGAGAACAACTTTGTCAGTCTCGGCCAGTATCACACCCTCGATCTCGAGCTGAATCGGCCTTTCACGCTATGGAAGAAGTACGGGTGGGACTCGGTGGCCAAAGAAACACTCGCCGATGCGCTGAAGCAGGATAAGGAGGGCGCTGTAGCCGCCGTTGTGATGCAGGAAGGCATCGCCAACATCTGCCTTATCACAGAATACCGCACTATACTCAAGCAAAGGGTGGAGAGCACAATACCAAAGAAGCGGTCGAGTAGCTCCGAGCAGGACTCAGGGATGAAGCGCTTCTTCGACAAGACCTTGAGTACATTGACTCGCAGCATAGACTTCTCGATACCTCGGCCATTGCTCTTGGCTAGCCCGGGGTTTGTCGCAGCAGACTTCAAGAAGTACATATCAGATGAGGGTGCTCGAAGAGGCGACAAAATGCTGATAGCTATGGCCAAGGAGGCAACAGTGGTACACTCGAGCTCTGGGCACTTGCACAGTTTGAATGAGATCCTCAAAAGCTCCGAGGTCCTGGCGACTATGAAGGATATGAAGTTTTCCAAGGAGACGAGGTACATGGACGAGTTCTTTGACAAGTTGCGCAAGGATGACGGTCGCGCCTGGTACGGCACAGCACCTGTTGAGAAGGCAGTCCGCGAGGGTGCTGTCGGTAGGGGAGGCGGCGTCTTGTTGATTAACAACTCGCTGTTTCGAAGCCAGGATATTGGAACAAGAAGGAGATACGTTGCCATGGTTGATAAGGTCAAGGAGGATGGAGGAGAGGCCAGGATACTAAGTAGTGATCACGAGAGCGGACAGCGACTAGACGCCCTGGGTGGTATAGCCGCCATCCTGACATATCCCATGCTAGATATAGATGAGGATGAAGATCAGGCCGGTGACGGGCAAGCCGAGGCTGAAGAGAATATGCTTATATGAATTCTCCCACAACCTGAATTTACTGTGTACCTATTCAATGAGACGTGTAACTTGTCGTGTTATACCCCGGGTCTACCAGTTCAATTGCGGTTGCCGAGTAATTTCACATTTCATACTGAGAGTGGGTATCCAATTAGTAAGGACCTGACTATTATGTACAGTCACGTAGTAGAACAAGGGCTGTGTGTGATTCCCGATGTGTATTAACGATAGCGACATTCAATTGAATTGCAGTTGGAGCGCAGGATATTGGAATGACGTACCGAAATGACATGCATGAAAGCTAATTAAAACGCGGGCGCTTACGTCATTATGCGCTCCGTTTCATTTCCGTTTCTATTCTTTTAACCGTTTGCAGCGTTTGTAGACTCAACAGTCTGCTTATATGTACAGCTAAATGAGCGTATACGGTTAAGCTTATTGTCAGTTTTGCGGTGTATATTTCCCCGTTTCTGCCGGTGCCGTTCCCGTTAATTCGAGGCTATTTGCCAAGAGAGGTAGCTATCTGCTATCTCAATGCGAATCCGAGTCGCGCCACCCGCGGCATGCTGTCACTTCTCATTGTTGTCGCTGAACACAACATTCTTACTAGTATGCCTACTTTCCAGCTTTATTGAATGCACATTATACTGTATATAAATATTCCCGTTGCTTAGGATATTCTAGCTTAAGCGGCGGGTATGGCCACTATTCTTATTGGATGTCTGAATTTTATATCTAATTCCCATCCATAATTGAGACATCTGAATCATTAGTTTCTAGGCGATCCTTTGAAGCCGGATGTGACGGGTTTGCGAAAAGAACGCGCTACGATATCTTACCATAAAGCGAAAACCGCTGACCGCGCAATTATTCACCTCGATTGACTTTGCGATAGTAGATATATCCGGGACGATAGACCCATTTCCGCGCCCGCGCGATACACTCCCCTGTCGCTCTGAATAACCTCGGTCGCAACTAGAGAATGGAAGATGTCGACCTCTTCACCGGCCACCGAGGTCGCGCCGCGTCATCAAGATGATCCTACTCCTGCTCATGCAAATGCGAAATTGAATCAAAATGGACTGGAGTCGTTTCGTGACTTGGGACGTTCGCCGACTTCCTCTGACGATCCGGGTATGTTCATAAGCCACATTCTCCCCCTTGTCTTCGTATTCTTTTGGTAAATGATTTGCGCCACTACCTGTGCCGCCCACATTACTTCTAAGTCCGGACATCTGCCTAACACGTTATCCGTACTAGGCACCAACATCCAACATGCAGGTCCCGGCAAGAAAGCCGTCGCAAAGCTTTCGCGAAAGGATACAGCGGGGAAAGATGCGAAGGATAAGAAGGATACGGACGCCGGGGCTCGGGTTAGCCCGCCAGTCCCGTCGTCCTCGGCTCTTGATCCATTATCCCATGTAGGTCTCAGTTTATCAGACCGTCCAATCGCGAGGCTGACCCTTACGTCAATTGTAGCATATCTTCGTGCGAACCAATACAGACCGCTCAATTGCCTCGAGGTTTCGTACTCCAGGACGACCGGATAGTCCTGCAAATGAAGCACTACCTCGACAATCCTCCGACTTAGCCGCCAAACCACCGGCACCCCAACCCGATCCACCTAAAGACAGGAGGTACGTTTATGAGAGCCGTATAGCGAGGATTATTAGACTTGTCATATACTAACACGCGCTGTTCATTAGGAAGGGAGGGTTTCTGAGCCGCCTAAGCATGATAGGTGGCAAGAAAAAGGAAGGCGGCATCCACGACGACGAGTCCGAGATTAGCGAATTAAGGACCGAGGGCGCCAATGCCGTTGCTTTTTCTTCTACCGTTGGTGCGGGCGGTTTCATCCCTCATCACAAAGAGCCACCGAGGTATATTAGAGTAAGAGCGCAGAACAAGAAAATAAAAGAGTTCAACCGCATGTTTCTTGCGCAGGAACTAGTAGGTACACAGCGGCTGCACGAAGATGATCGACCAAAGACACCCAATGGAGCTACGGCGGGTCGTAAATCTAGCAGGGATGATCCAGAATTAGGTGGCCCCATCTGGGCTGTCGAGTTCAGCAAAGATGGCAGATATCTGGCCACCGGAGGCCGAGACCGGGTTGTGCGCATATGGGCAGTCATCGCAACGGAAGAGGACCGAAAAGTGGACGAAGAGGAAGAAAATGCCACGAGTGATAAGGAGGAACGTCTGAGCGCCCCAGTCTTTCGCGCAAAACCGATCCGGGAATTTGTTGGCCACACAGGTGATATTCTTGATCTTAGTTGGAGCAAGAACAATTTCCTCCTTTCCTCATCCATGGATAAGACCGTTCGCCTATGGCATATAAGCAGACAGGAATGCTTGTGCACATTCAAACACAAGGATTTCGTCACTTCCATTGCCTTTCATCCTCGTGACGACCGATTCTTCTTAGCGGGCTCTCTCGATTCTTATCTACGGTTATGGAGTATCCCCGACAAAGCTGTTGCTTATTCAAGCCAGCTTTCTGATTTCATCACAGCCGTTGCTTTTTCCCCGGATGGGAGAACTGCGATAGCCGGATGCTTGAATGGATTTTGCATGTTTTATGAGACCGAGGGGCTCAAATACCACACGCAGATTCATGTGCGATCATCTCGTGGCAAGAATGCGAAAGGGAGCAAGATCACCGGTATTGAAACAATGAGGTTTCCCCCAAATGCGCCTGATGGCGTGGTCAAGGTTCTTATCACCTCGAATGACTCCCGTATCAGAATCTACAACTTGGGTGACAAGAATCTCGAATTAAAGCTGAAAGGTCACGAAAATACGTGCAGCCAAATCAGAGCCACATTCAGCGACGACGGCCATTATATCATATGCGGAAGTGAAGATAAGAGGGCATTCATATGGTCAACTAGTGCGCGACTCGCCGAGAATAAGGAAAAAAGGCCCTGCGAATACTTTGAGGCTCATTCTCATATTGTAACGGGAGCTATCTTTGCCCCGACCGCCGCACGACAATTATTACAATCTTCCGGCGATCCTATATTCACACTCTGCAATCCTCCGCCAATAACGTTGCGCAGCAAAGAGGAAGCAGCAGTGAATCAGGTTGGAGAGGCTCAAGATACTCAGTCCGAAAGCTCAACCAAAATAAAAAAGCCTGATGAGTCTCCTGGGTATATTGCGCGCTCTACCCATTACGACGGCAACATCATCATAACGACCGATCAGGCTGGCTTAATCAAGGTCTTTCGCCAGGATTGCGCGTTTACCAAGCGCCGCCATGATAATTGGGAGACTGGGTCGACATTCTCTAGGAAAATCGGAAGAGATAGTTTGCTCGGGCGTAGCGGTAGCATCGTGACACGAATTAGCGCCAGTAGCCGAGATCCCCATTCTCGCCGTGGCTCGCTTACGCAGCCGCCCCAGATATTCCAGGCCAACTCAGATAGGATAAATACATGGCGGCATGGTGTCGAAGGACATCCAGGTAGGCCGGTATCGATATCCGTCTCAACACCTGCGCGCAGCGAGCGATCCTTATCCCCGAATAAGACATCTCGTACCCCTGTAAACCCTGCCTCGGGAGCGAGAAGGCAGCTCTATACGAACGCATCGGCTCTCGGTACTCCAACTAGTCCTACTGCTAGTGTGCAAGCGAACAGGACCAACGAGCGGTCGCACTTACGAGAAGCATCGGTCCCACCAACGCCGAGCTTCTCCTTCCGACCCGTGGACGAAGAAGATGACGAGCTGCGCGTGGACCCAGCCGGTGCCAGCTACTCCTTCTGGAATCTAAACAAGTGGCGGAACATCGCCCCGTTACGAAGTAACGGTAATACCGGGTCCGCCACCGGTTCAGATTCGGGACACAACCGTTCTCAAAGCACGGCCTTAGCCTCGGACACAACAGCGGCTAAGGAGCTTCGGCGGAAGAGCACAGCTATAGAGACAGAAGAAACCGGGCCAGCTGAAAAGCCGGAGAAACAACATAGCCGCCGGAAGAGCGTGCCGGCGAGCGCCATGCTGTCTAGAGAACAGGATGATAGCCACCTGGCACCCCCGGTACCTGTTGCTCCGAGGCCTGAATCTTATGCTAGTCGGTTGAGCTCGGAACTCACTAGCGAAGACGGCGAGGATATGCAGTGTCCATCGTGCGGCAGTCGAGACTTCAGGGCGAAGAGAGTCGCCGGCAGGCAGAGGTTGCTGTGTGGGAAGTGCGGTCGTGCGGTTAGCACATAAAAGTTTTACGACGAATTCTAATTAGGCCCCCATTTCAGCCGGAGCTGTAGGATATATGATGAGTAAGTAGTTGTACGAAGAACGAATCTCGGATTGGTTGGTTGCATATATGCATGGCATCGTTGGCGGCAACTTTTGCAGGAGTCTTCGGAGTTGGAAAAGGGAGATTTTTTTCCTTGACATTGGTCGTCGAGGCGGAGATACCACCATGATACGCTTATGAAAGATGAAAGAGTTTGTTTTAACTTCTCAAGACTTAGGTGCTTCGCTTATTTGCGAGTGGGCCCAATATATCGCTGCTTAGGGAGCTTCGCGATTAACGCTCGAATTTAGAACAGACTCTCATATGACTTTCTTTAAGTGCCGCATAATCATACTTTCGTGACTTGAAGGTTGCGTTATCTTCAACAAGAACAACCAAGTCCTGGGCTACTCTCATTTGTCCCCTATTCTTTCTATATTGTGGTATAAATCAAGGATGTTCATATACCTACTATGTAGTCATTCTGTTTCCTAATAATTGTTAGAGATTACGCAATACGTCGTGACATACATCGCAAAGAAATTAGGTTATATTCAGAGACCAGCAGACACGAATGAACTAATCTAATGTCCCCACGGGAAGATCGGCTTATACCCCTGAGGGATCATCTAAGATCTAAAGCAAATGCAAACACTAGGTGATAGAAATATGTGTCACCTCCTTCAGGGAAGCCTTCAGTACTATAACTGGCCAGTGATATCTATTATTATACGATTTGTTGATTACATCTTCTCCGAATGATGTTACGTCGCTCGGTTTCATTTCCTTTATAAGCTGCTTCGATACAGACCGATTTGTCTGATTTATTGCAGCCCGAGCGTGTGGTTCAGTTATCATGCAAGACAGCTGTCAAATCTTAATCAAGATCAACATATGTACTTCCTACCCATGCCAAGACGCACTTCAAAGTACTGACGCCACTCGTCATGGAGGGCGTTCAAGAGGTTATTAGATAGGCAGTTCCTTAACTATGCGTAACGTTGAGCTATGTAGAGCAACGTAGCACAGCAGCACGGGAGTACGGCAAGAGCAGCTGCACAAGTAATATAATGTACTGTCCACCCCAGACCAGGTGATAATAATCCACCAACGCATTAATAAATATAATTTCTTAAAATTTATAATATTCGGCCCCATTTATATTATATTTTATAATAAGGTTATTATAAAGATATATAAATAATTTTAATATTATTAAATATATATAATTAAAATTTAAATATTTTAAAAAAGTTAATTAAAGCGATTTTAATAATATAAAGTTTATTTTAATATATTACCTTTTAAATATATAAATTAAATAAAAAGTTAAATAATAATTAAAGTTTTATATTATATAAAGTAAAAGTTATTATAATAATTATTAAAAGTTTTAAAAAAGTTAATTTATTATATTAACATTTATTAATTAATAATATTATTAAAAAAAATGTAATAAAATAAAACTTATATTATTAAAATTGCTTTAATTAATTTATTTAAAAGATATATTATTTAATTAATTATATCTTATATTATTAATATTATTATTATTTTTTTATAATTTTTTAAAAAAGGTTTAATTAATTAATAATAATATTTTATTATAATTAATTATAAATAATATATAATATTAATTATTAAATAATTATTTATTAAATAATAATTATTTTCTTATTTTTAAAGGCGATATTTATACTTTTTATTTAATAATAATAATAGTAATATATTTAAATAATTTTATAAAGTTATAAATAAATTTAATATTTTATTTTTTTTATTTAGCTTATAAAAATAAAAAGTTATATTAAAACATTATTAAATACCTTAAATAAAATATTAAAATTATGTTATTAATTTTTAATAAATTATATTTTATTATTAAAAATTAAATAAAGTTTATTTAATTTTATAGTTATTAAAAATAAATTAATAAATTTTTTATATTTATTAATATTTATAAAAGTTAAAATAATAATTATATTTTAATAAATATTATTATAAATAATATTTAATATATTAATTTTATAAGAACATTTATTTTTACTATTATTATAATAATATTTAATATAAATATTATTTAAATAATTTAATATAATAATATAATGTTAAAATATACCCTTATTTATTTTATAATTTTTATAAATATATTTTAAAAATAAAATAATATTAATCATTATTATATATATAGTTATAATATATTAAAAAAATTTCTATAATTAAAAAAAATTAATAAAAAGTTATTTTTATAATTAAAAATAAGTAAGAATATAAGTTTAATTTTTTAATAATAATATATTTAATATTAATATTACTTTTTTAATAAAAAAGTTTATTTAATTTTAAGTTATAATTTTTATTAATATTTTTTTTTAAATATATTTATATATATATAATAAAAATACTTATATATTTAAATTATTAATTATTAAAATAATAACATTACTTATATATATTTTCTTAATTTTAGTTAAAATTTAATTTATATATTTAATAAAGTTTACATTATTTATTATTATATTTAATTTATTTTTAATCTTTTTATAAAAAGAAATATTAATAAATAATTAAAACTTAATTAAAAAGTAATTCTTTTTAATTAAATCTTAGTTAAAGATTTTTATTTAATTTTAATTAAAGCTTAAGTTATTATTTATAAGCTTAAAGATTATTAAGTTAATATTAAAAAGGTTAAAAGTTTTATTATTTTATTTAATAAGATTAATTTTTCATTTTTAAAATATAATATTAAAAATAGCTTTTTAACTAATATTAAGCTTAATTTGGTTTAATTTTTTTAAATAAATTATATAAGGCTTTAATATAATAAATCTTTTAAAAATTAAATTTATAATAAATATTAATTAATAAATAAAAATAAATAATAAATATTAATAAATAAATAAACATTATATAAAAATAAAGTTTAAAAAAGGGATATATATATTTTAAAAGTAAATATTAATATATACTTTAATATTTAGTTAATTTTATAAATATAAATATAATTATTGTTAATTTTTTAAGCATTATGTAAATATTTATTTAATATAATATATATATTGTTTTTAGGAATAATTAAGATTAATAAAATAATAAACCATATATAAATATATATTAAAATATAATTAATTATTAAATATTAGTATAAAATTAAAGGATATTTTATTAAATATAAGATATTATATTTCCTAATTATAATTTAAATAAAAGGTTTATAAGTTAAATAATTTTATTATTATTAATAGGTAAATATAATATATAAATATTAAGTAAAATAAATAAATAAATGTAAAAATATAAATTTAATATATTTATATAAGGTATATATTAATTAATAGTAATAAAAGTTAAGGAAAAGAAAATAGTAATAAAAAATATACTTTATTTAATTTATAGTATTAAATTTATATATATACCTTAATTATTATTTAAATAAGTATTTAATATTTTATTATTATTTAAATTATTAATAATTAATATTTTAATATTTATATTATTTTTTTTTTATATATTTAATCCTTTTTTCTTTTTAATTTAAGTTTTTTAAAAGCTTATTAAACTTTTTATAATATTATATCCTTATTTATTTATTATATATTATCTATTTTTAATTATTTTTAAAAATAAATTATCTTTAAAATTAAGTTATTTTTAAAAATAAATTACTTTTAAATTTAAGCCATTTTTAAAGATAAGTTATGCTTAAAAACAAGCCATCCTTAAAATTAAGCCATCTTTAAAAATAAGTTATTTTTAAAAATAAGCTATTTTTAAAATTAAACCATTTTTAAAAATAAGCCATTTTTAAAAATAAGTTATTTTTAAAGTTAAACCATCCTTAAAAATAAACTATCCTTAAAAATAAATCACCTTTAAATTTAAATTACCCTTATATTATTAATAAGAATAATTTTATATCTTTTTTAAAATATATATTTTATATTTATATCTTTTACCTAATAAAATATTTATAAAAAATATATAAAATATAAATATAAAAATATAAATAATTAATATATTAAATAAGGATTTATAATTTTTTATTATAATTATTATTTTTATTAATATTAAAATATATTACTTTTTAAAATCCAAAGATAAAATAATGCTTTCTTTATTTTTTTTAAGAATTATTTATCTTTTTCTTTTATATTATTTTTTACAATAATATATTATTTATAGGTTAATTATATTTTCAAATAATCTTTATAAATAATAAAAGAAATCTTTTTTATTTTTAATTATATTTTTTAATAAAAAGTTAAACTTATTAGTGATTATTTCTTTAATTTAAATATAAAGAAATTAATATAATTTTAATTAATAATCTTTTAAAATTATTTAAATATATTTTCTTTTATTAGTTATAAACTTATCTTTTTATTTTTTAAAAGAAAATATTAGGGAATTTATAAATTAAAAAAAATATAAAGTTATAATAAAAGTATATTTTAATTATATTTTTAAATAATATTAACTTATTTATTTATATTTTAATGAATAAAGATCCTTTAAAATTTAAAGTAATAAATAAAGCTTTATTAAACCTTATATATAAACTTAAAGTTAATTTTATTTAATATTAGTATATTTTTTTTAATATATATTTAATAATATTTTAGAAATATTAAGTTAGGAATTAAAAATTATATTATTAAGTAAATAAATATTTCTAAGATTATAATTATATTAATATTAAATACTAAGGTAATAATAATAAGATAATAATTTATTTTAAATATTTTAATTAATAATATTAATATTTATATAAAACTTTTATATTTTATATTAAGATAAATATAGTGGTATTATTAAATATTTATTTTAATTAATTATTTACTATAATTACTTAATAAGCTTATAAAATATAAGAAAAAAAAGCTTACTTATATACTTATATTTAATCTTAAAACCTATTTATAAGTATTAAACTTTTTAATAATACCTAATCTTAGGTATTAAAATAAAAAGAAGGAAAAAAAATAATTAATACTTACACCTTTATTTAATTTATTAATTATAAAGAATTCCTTATATATTAAATTTTCTAATAATATTTAAAAACATTAACTATTAAAATAAAAGAAAGTAATTAATGCCTACATTTTTATTTAAATTATTAATTATAAGATTTTCTATTTTTACCAATATATTATATAAGATTAATTAATAAGATTAAATATAATATTTAAATTATATTTAATAAATTTAAAAGTAAAAATAAATAATACTTTAAAAGCTTTTAAATTAATATTTATATTTATATAATTATTTATATTACTAATAATAAATATAAATAAATTTAATAGAAATTTTTCTTAACTCTTTAAACTTAAGTTAATAAAAATATAAGAACAAATAAATATATAAGATAATAGCCTTTACTTATGTTTCCTATTATAAGAATTAATCAAATTATAATAATAAATATATTTTAACATATATTTAATATTACTATCTTTAAATTTATTATTATTAATAATATTATATAAACTTATATATTTTTCTAGCTAATTATAAGATTTATTTATAAATTTTTAATATTTTAAACTAATATTATATTTAATATTTCGCTAATAATTATTTATATTTTTACTTATAATTTTATTTATATTCTTATATATATTTTTATAAAGACCATTATAAAATAATAAAACATTATTTAACTTAAAATATTTAATACCTTTTTTAAACTTAGTTATATTATAATTTATTTATAATAACCTTATTTCCTTAATTAATATTTCCTTTCCCTTATTTTTTATATTATTATTTATATTAATAATAATATAAATAAAGAATATATTATTATTAAAGTTAAAAATAAATATATATATAATGATAAAAAAAACCAAACAAAATAATTAAAAATAAGTTTATAAGGGATTTTATAAAATATATTAAATTTATAATTTTAATAACACTATATTAATTTAAAAACATAAATTTTATCCTTTATTAGTAATATTAAGATAAAAATAAATAAGTTATAATAATTAATCTTTAATATAAATTTAAGGAATAAAATAAATATACTTATATTATAAAGTTTATAAATATCTTTTTATAAAAGGATATAATTATAATACTTTATAAAGAGATTTAATTTTAAATATTTTATAAAATGATATATTTATTTATTAATTTAATATGTAATTATATTAAGAATTATTTTAATTAAATTATAATAATTGGTTTTTTTAATAAAAATATATTTATATAATAATTAATAATATATAAAGTTTTAATTTGGAAATTTTATTTATAGCTTAAATATTTCTTAAGGGAATATTTAATTTTTAAAATTTATAGTAATAGGATATTTATATTTTTTATTATTTATTATAGTAATTATTATTAAATAAAGATAAGAATAAAGATATATATACTTATATTTATAAGAAGAAATTAGTATATAAAAGTATAGCTTTTTTAATAAGGTATTACTTATTTAAAAGATATTATTTAAAAATATTTTAAAAGATTTAATAAATATAAGATCTTTACTTTTAAATAGATAAGGGCTAATATACTTTTTATTTCCTTTATTATTTAATTAATAATTTCTATTAAAAAGATAAAATAGGTAATTTTTATTATTATATTAATAATTTTTAGCAATAATATAAAAAGTATAATATACTAATAAATATTAAATATTATTATTAAATTTTATGGCTATAAAAGTAGCTAAGGTAAGATTATTAAATAAAATTAAGTGGTATATATTAAGTTATAAAATATTAATTTATAAGAGTTTTATAATAAATAATTTCCTTTTATATATATTTATTAAAACTTAAGGTAAAATTAAATAAAGGACCTAATTTAAGTAAATAATTTTAATTAAATTTAGGGGATTATTTAAAGGTTAAATTAAACCATTAAATAAAAATCCTATAGTTTAATTATTAAAGATTATAGTATATTAATTTCTTATATATGTTAGATTAATAAATAATCAAATATAAAAAGATTAGTAAATAAAAGAAGAAAAATATTTTAAAAGGTGTATATAATATATTAAGAAAGTAAGGAATTAAGATAGAAAAAGATAATATTTCCTTTTATAATAATATTAATAATAAATAATAAGTAATAAGGTAATAAGGGAATAGGAAAGCTAAAAGGAATAATAAAATTAAAATTTAAAAGAAGGTAATAAAATTATTAATAAAAGGAGGTAAGGGATAGCTAATAAAAATTATTATAATTATATTAGTAAATGGTTTAGTGATTTAAAAGTTTAAGAAATAAGATTACACTTTAATTAAATTATTTTTAATAATTAATTCGCTTTTTTTTATTATTAGGTATAATATTTATATTAATATTGTTTAAGATTAATTATATTATATATTTTAAAAGGCCAAATATTTAATTAGAATTAATAATAATATTATTTTTATATTAATATTAAATATATAATATAAAATAAGATGATATTATTAAGAGTAATTTATTATAAGGATTAAAATAATATATTTTTTATAATTTATTAAAGTATTAAATGTTATTAATATATAAGTTATTTATAATATTTTATATTATATTAATTTATATAATATTAATATTTTATTTTTTATAAGGTTATATTTATATATATAATTAAGTTTAAAATGATTATATAAATAATTAACATACTTAATTATATAATTAATTTAATAAATTATATTATAATTAAAAAAGATATTTATATATAAATCTTATTTAAATATATTAACCTTATTTTTAATTTTTAATATAATATCTTTTTTAAATATAAAATAATAAAAAATTAATTATATTTATTATATATAAAGTCTTAGCTTTTTAATAATTATTTTTTCATATTAATTAATTAAGATTTAATTATATTAAATAATTAAGGCTTTTAATTTATTTTATATTAACTATATTAAAAGGAGTAAAAGTTACTAGCTTATAGTATATATATATAAGTGTTAAAGTTTTAATTTTATACTTATACATTATACTTAATATATAAAATCCTTTTATTTTTATTATTTCATTATAAATTATTATATATTAAGTTTAATATATAATATATTTAAATATGTTAATTATATAATTAGATTAATTAATTATATAAGTTATATAAATATAAGATTTAATATATATATATATATATATATATATAGGTTAGGTTATTTTATTTTTTTAATTTATATTACTTAATTAGAAAAAAATATCCTTATATTTTTAAAAATGTAAATAGTTTTATTTACTTATATATACCTTATTTAAGTGATTTAAAAGGCTTATAAATATTACATTTACAAATTATTTGCTATAATTTTTAATAGCTTTATTATATTTTTAATTTAATTAGTTATATAAGCTTTTAAATAAGGATAACTTAAATTTACTTTTATCATTTTAATATTTTTTATAAATATAATTTTATTTATTATTATAAAGTTTAGAAATATATAAATAATAGGGAAGGGGTTAAAAGTTAAGTTTTTATATTTAAGGAAAATAAAATATCTTAAAGATTAAATTTAATTATTAAAATAATTTATAATAAATTTAAGTTACTTTTAAATAATATAAACATTTATATTAAACTAATCTATATATAGGTTTTTATTAAATACTAATTTCCTTTAAATAGTTTTTATTTTTTTTTAATTTTTTATATATGATTATAATATTACTTTATATTATTATAAAGTAATTCATTATATATTAATTTTAAATCTTTATTTTTATTCTTATAGTTTTTTAAGTAATTTTTTAGAGTAATATATTTATTTTTATATGGTTATATTAGATCTTACATATTTAATAAATTTTTTACTAGCCATTTATTATAGATTTTTTTTATTTTTAGTAATAGAAAATTATTAAAATTGTAATAAGTTAATGGCTTTTTTAATATATAAGTTAATTATTATAAACTTAGGTTTTATATTAAGTTTTATTTATAATTTTTTATATTTAAATTTAATAAATTAGGTATATTTAACCATATTAAATAAATATAATTAGTTATAATATCTTTATTATGTAATTAAAACCAGATCTTATATTAATTTCATTTTATAATAAAGTTAATAATCTTTTGTTATATTATATTTTTATAAAGGAAATATATAGCTACTTAATTAGGTATTTTATTTTTATTAAAATCACCTAGGTTTATTAGTTTTTAAAAAAAGTCTTATTATTATTAGCTATAACCTAATCTTTTCTTTTTAAAAAAAGGCTAAAAAAATAAACTTATAATTTAATATATATTAATAAATAGTATTAATTATAGTTATTATTACTTTATTTTATTATTTACTTTACTTATTTTATATTTGTGTAAATTTAAGAAATAATACCTTTATATTTAAAAAGTTTTTATATTATTTAAGTTTATAATAATAATTAATAGCTTTAAGTATATAACAAGTTAATATTATACCTAAGTTATAAGTAAGGTTTTAACTTTATAATTTATTTTAATATATTAAGGTTAAAAATTTAATTTAATAATAATCTAAAGAAATTAATATAATATATTAATAAATAAATAATTAGATTTATTAATATTATATTATAAGATTTTATAAGAATATATATTAATAATTATGTAAATTTTAAATCTAATAAAACATAATTTATAATAATTATTTATATATTATATAAAATTTAGCTCTAATACTTTATATTATATTTACTTCTTTGTTTTAACTTATAGCTTAAAATTAGCATGTTATTATATAGCTTAAAAGTAATATAAATGATATATCTTATATATTATTATTTATAAAATAAGGATTTATAGAATTTTATAAACCTACCCTTATAACAAGTCTTATTTTATATATTTAAAGTTATTTAATATTTACATATATATATTAAGGAATTTATTTAATTTAATTATTATTTTATATTATTTATTTAGATTAATTATTTTCCTTTTTATATTATTTTTAAGTTAAATTTAAATAAAAAGGGGGTATGTTAACTTAATATCTTATAAATATTAAAGTTAATTTAAAATCTTAGTATTATAAAGCTTTAAAAAAAAATAAATATTATATAAGATTTATAAATTTATTAATATAAGGTATTAGATTAAATTAAATCTTTCTTTATATTTTTAATTTATACTTTAATATTTAATATATTAACTTAATCTTAGATTATTCTTTTTTTAAATATTTAATTATTAAGTTATAGGATAACCTAATTTTAAATAATTATTAAATTTTAAGTTAAATAATATTAATATTATATTTGTTTTTAAAAAGTCCTTATTTTATCAAATGTTATTAAAAAGACTATTTGCTAATTATAATGTTATATTTAATTTAAAGCCTTTAGATAATAGCATATTAAAAGGTTTGATTTTTTATATATTATTAATTAATTAATTTTTTATATAATTTAAGGTTTATGTGTATTAATGGTATAATAATTATAATAAATAATTAAAATGGTATAAATATTAATTAAAGATTTAGATTTATATAGTTTTAATTATATATAAAAGAATAAATAATTTTAATTTTTATAATTTTTTAATATTATTTTTTTTTAAATTTTATATTAGGTATATTTGATTAAAGTTATAGGCTTAAGCAATAGTTACTTAATGGTATTATTACTTATTTTAATATCTTTAATATACTTATATAATAAATAATTTTATATTTAATATTATTAATATAGGTAGGAAGAGAGAAATTTTAAATTAAATAAAAGAATTAAAAATAGCTAAATATATATAAATAATTATAAATAAACTAATTTAAAATTTAACAATTTTAATATTATATTTATATAACTTTATTAATAATATTTTTAACTTATAAGTAAGGATTAATATATTTATAAAGTAAGTAAAATATAAGTATAAAATAATAAGTTAGCTTTATTAAGTAATTTTTTATAAGTTTTATATTTATTAAATATTTTTACTAATTATTTGTTAATTATAAGATTCATTTTTTATTAATAATGATTTAAATAAGGTTATAATTTTTAAATATTTTTTTAACTTTAATTAAAGATTAATATTATTATAATTAAAAAAGGAATAGTTTATAATTTAAGAAAATATTATTAAACAATTATTAAAAGGGATATTAAAAGATATATTAAAAGAAGTATTAAGAAAAATGCTTAAAGATATATTAAAAGAGGCATTAAGATAAGCAATTAGGGAAGAAGTTTAATAATAAGTAAGGTAAAAATGTCTTATATAATAAAAAAATAGAATATTTAAAATAATTTATTTTTTATCTTTTTTAAAATTATTTTTAAAAAAGTGATTTATTTTTATATTATATTATAAATTAGATTTAAATTTATATAAATATATATAATATAGTTAATTTAATATAATATATTATTTTTATAATATATATAATATAAATTATTTTTTAATTATATTATATATAACTTTATTAATCTTAATTAAATAAGTTTATTAATTAATTTTATATATTAGGTATTTAATAATTAAGATTTATATTAATTAGTTTTTTATTTATTAATATTAATTTAAATATATTATAAAATATTATAGCTTATAAAATTAATAAATAACTATTAAAATTAGTATAATATAATTAGGTAAAGGTATATATGATAATAATTAAATGTATGATAATATTAAATTAGATAAGGAAGTAAATATTAACTTATTTTAGTTTATATTAAAGGCGAGTAATTTAAATTTTTCTTTTAAAAATAAAGTTATATTTATTATATTTTTTAATTTTTTACCCTTTTAATTAAGTTTAGATATTATATTAATTATATTAATTCTTATCTTTAATATGATTTATTTAAGGTATTTAAAAGATGTTATATATGTATTACTTAAGTAATATAATTAAATAATAATTTTATTATATAAAAACTTTTATATTATATTTAATTATAATTAATATAATTATTATGGTTATTATTATTTATTTTATTATTTCTTTATTATTAATATTATAAATTAATATAAAGAAAAAGAATAATAAGTAATATTTGTTAATAAAATTATCTTATTTTTAAGTATGCCTTTTAACTTTAATCTTATTAGCATAGGATAATATATAAAATAAATGAATTAATTAATTATATTACCTATTAATTTGCCTATTATTTATTGCGATTTAATAATGCCTTAGAATTTATTTATATATATATCCTTTATTATTTTTATTAGCGGAAGAAATATTAATTTTAAATTAGGATTATATTTTTATAATCTTACCTTATTTTAATTAATAGGAAATATATTAAATATAATATATGCTAATATTTTATAAGATTTTAATAAAGGTTATAAAGATATTAAAATAAGATTAAAAAAGTTTAAATAAGTTAATGTTTAAAAGAATTAATAAAGTTAAATCAACTTTAAATTAAATTATAATATTATTTGGTTATATTTTAAATAGGTTTTTTATTAATATTATATAATTAATAAAGGCTTAAATAAAAAAATATTTAAGTTAGGAATAGAAAAAGGATATAATAAGTTTAATTTAACTTTTATTCAATTTTATCTTATTTAAAATTTGATATTAATATTACTTTTATTTTAACTTATACCTAGGTTAAAATATTAAATAATAAGCCTTAATTTTCATTAATATATTTGCTTTGAATTATTTATAATTAGCTTAATAATAGTTTTTATATAATATATTAAAAGGTAAAATTTATAATATTTTATAATTATATTTTTAAATTTAAATTTAAAAATAAAGATTAACCTTTATAAATTAATTAACTAGGGGATTATAAAGTAATAATAATAAGGGATATATTTATAAAGGATAGTATATTTTAAAAATTAAAAAAGAATAACTAACATTTTAATATATATTATATTTTTGTAATTATATATTATAAATAAGTTAATCTTTTTACTTTATAAGGTTGGTTAATAAGTTTATATAAAACTTTATAAAATGAAGATTTTAATAATAACCTTTTTTTTTATAAAACCTTTTAATTTTAAGTAACTTTAACTATAAAAGAATGGTTAAAATAAGTAAGAAAATGACTTTATTTTAATTAGTATAATATTAACTAGTTAACGCCATTGCTATAATTTCTAAGCTTTAATGTTTAGATTTTGTTAAAAGATTTTGCCATTTTATTATAGGTTAAAAAAAGCTTAAATAATAATATTTCATTTTAATAAAATATAATAGTAAGCATAGCCTTTTAATTTCTTTATTTACTTTTTTTATTTTTATTTATTATTTAAATTATTATTAATTTTAGGTTAAAGCTTATTATTATTAATTTAACTAAGGATAAAAACTTTAATATTAATTTTTTACTATTATTATTAAAATATTATTTTTTTAAAAACTAAATAAATAATTCCTTAAAATAAAATAAGGTTAACTTTAATTAAAAATAATTAACCTTTTAATAAAAAGATTAAGCCAAATTTAATATAAATTTATTATAATTAAATAATATTTAATTATTAATTTTTTAATTAAAAAAACTTAACTTTCCTTATAATAATAAAAACTTTACTAAATTGCTTATAGTTATAAAGTAAAGTTTAATTATAATAAACATTATATATTTTCCCTTAAATATATAATATAATATACTTATTATAAATATAAAAATATTAGGTATATAAGATAATTTAATTAATTTAAATAAAGGAAAAAGGGTTTATTTATTTGTTAGGATTAATCCTAAGCTTATTAATAATAATTGTCTTTTAATAGCTAATAATTTAATCTTTAAATTATTAATTACTTAATATATCCTACCTTATTATATAATTATTAAAAAGTAAAAGGTTAATAAAACATTAATTAAGTTTAGTAATTTGCCTAATAGAAATAATATTAAAATTTATAAATATAATATTTATTATAAGCTATTATAACTTAATATAAAGTATTAAAGGGAAATTAATATTTAAGCGAAAAGAAATATTATAATTTTAAGTTATAATTATATTTTGGTAAAAATAATAGGGGAGTATAAGATTAATTATTATATTATAAATAAAAATAAAATAAAGTAAAAGATATAAATTTTATTAAATTAAGATTTTTAACCTTATATTATTAAACTTTATAATAATTATATAAGTATATTTCTTTTTTTTTCTTAATTTTATAATTATAAAAATTATATTTATTAATAAATTATAAATTTAAATTAATTATAAATATTAAATAAATAAAATTTATTATATATATAATAAAGTATAATTAATTATATAGCTTATTATAAATGAAATTAATTTTAAATTAATTAATAATATTTAAGTTTAAGTATAAAAATAGCTTTATAAGGTGTACTATATAACTTAATATTATATAACCATATTTTAATAATAGGATTATAAAAATCATTAATTATTAAATTAATAATAACTTTATTAAAGCTTAAAAAAGTTAAAAAAAAATTATTAAAGGTTATAAAGAAATTATATTTTTATTTTAATTTTTAAAAGAGCAATTAAATTATTTTTATTAGCCTTTATTAATATTTATATAAATATTATCTTTAAAAATTTATTCTATAGGAAAATAATTATTATTTAATAATAGTTATTATTATATATTATATTTAAAAATTAATAATTAATGCCAACTATTATAAAAATATAATATTAGCTTTTAAATAACTATTTATTAGGTAATAGTTATTTTCTTATAAACTAAACTTTTAAAAATAACATTTATATTAGGTATTTTTAAGCTATAAAATACTTATTTAAAATCATATATAAGGTTATATTATTTTTATATTTTAATATATTTCTTTTTATTTATTTATAGATTTAATTTATTAAACCTTTATAATAATATAATATAATATATAATTTCTAATTTTTTTTCTATTCTTTATAATAAAATAACCTTATATAAACTATTTAAATAGGTAAATTATATAATAATATAGTTGTAAATTAAAGAATTTTAATTTTTATTTAAATTTAATATATTCTTTTTATTTTATTCTTATTTTAATATTCTTTTCCTTATTATTTTATTATTTTATATATATATTATTATATTAATATAATTAATTTTTTATATTTAATTAATATTTAGTTCATTTATTATTAAATAAATTAAAATAAGATTATTAAAATAAAATAAGATAAAAATAGGTTATAATTTAAAAAATTTATCTAAGAATAAATATTCCTTTAATTATTATAAAGATTTTAATATTCCTATTTATTAAATTTATTAGTATAAAAAAATAAAAGGAAAGATATTTTTAATTAAGTTTATATATAACTTAATTTTAATAAATCATATATAAATTTTAACCTTAACTTTAATATATAAACCCAATTTAATTAATTGTTTATTAATTATTATAAACTCTTTTTTTAAGTTAATAATAATTAATTTCTTACTTAACTTAATTTAAATTAAGCCTTTGTTTAATCTAATTTTAACCTTAATTAATTACCTATAAATTTATATTTTAAATTATATTTATATTTAAATTAATATTAAATATTTATATACCTAAACCTTAAATTATATTTTTAACTTAACCTTAATTAAACACTTATTTTATACCCTAATATTAAACCTATAATTTAATCTAATTATAGCTAATTAATCTTATATTAAACTTTTAAATATTATTTAATATTAAATCTTAATAAATTATTTATATATTTTAATATTAAATACTTTATTTAATTTAACCTTAATATGTTTTTATTATTAGTTAGTAAAGATTTATAACTTATTTAACCTAAATCTAATTAAGATTAATTCCTAATAATCCCAACCCTTTTAATAATTAAGCCATATAAATAATTTAATCTTTTTTTAAAGTTTTATATTAAATTATCTATTTAACCTATTTTTAATAAACCACTTATATATATTATAAAAAAGATAAATAAGCAAAAAAGAATAATTAACACATACTTTAATTATAAGGTAATAAAAGTTAAATATAAACTTAAAACATTATATAATAAATATTATCAAATAGGATAAGTTTATATTTAAAATAAAATATTTAAGCCTAAAATAATTAAATCACAATTTATTAACTCCTATTATAATTAAAACCTAAAAAACTTTTAATATATTAAAAAAAACAAATTTATATTATTAATTTAATTTAAAATTATAATATAAATTAAATTTAATAATACCTTATATCCTTAAATTTAAAAAGTAAAAAGTAATTATATATTAACTTTATATAACATAAAGCTTTAACTATTATTTACCTTCTTAATTAACTTTTATAATTAAAAAGTAATATATTTTAATAAAATTTATATTATTAAAATTAAATTACCTTAATTAATTATTTTACAAAATATAAATTTTAACTATATATACCTATTATTATTAATTAATATTAAATCTATAATATATTATTAACTATATATATATAAATTTATAATATGTTAAGCGGTGTAACCCTTACCTATTAAATACATATATAACTTATATTATAATAACTTTTAACTAAAAGGAATAATTTAAATAAAATTTATATTATTTAAAAATGTTTAATTATATAATTTTAATAATATAAATTTTATTTAAATATACTTAATATTTAATATGCTATATATGGATTTATTTTTAAATTTTTTAAATAAATATTATATACTTTTAAAGAATTTTATTTTAAGTAATAAATATTTTATTTTAAATTTAATATTTACCTTATTTTTAATTATATAATATATAATTATATATTTTTTATATTATATATAATATAATATAACATTATATTAAATTTAAAGTTAAAATTTAAACTAATTATATTACTTTTTAAAAATATTAATAATAATACTTTAACTATAACTTATTTATTTAATATTAATATTTATTATTTTAAATATTTTAAAGCTTATAACTTATTTTTACATTTCCTTACTTTAAATAATAAAGGTATAAATTATAATTTAATCTATTATACTTATTATATTATAATTAATAATATTTTATTTAATAAAAAATAAATTATAAATAATATAACCTAAAATAAAAAAATGAATGCTTTAAACTATTTAAATATTAAATTTAGGATTTATTTTACTTTATTTTTAAATTTATTAATTATAATATTTATTTTATAATTATTTAATAATATCTTTTATAAAAGAATTTATTATTTTTATATTAATATAAATTCTTTAAATAAGTTTAATATTTATTAAATTAATATAGTTATAATTAACCATTATATAAAACCTTATCCTATTATTTTTACCTTTAACCATTAAATATTCCTATATAAAAAATTACCTTTTCCTTAACACTTTTTTTACATTTATTTTATCCTATATTTAAAACTTTATACCTTATTTAAAATAAATATAAAAACCATTTATAATTATAATAAAAACTATTAAATCTTACAATCTTTTTATAACCTTAATTAAATATATATTATCCTTAAAGTTACTAATTTTTAATTTATTAATAATAAAATAAGCTAATATTTTTTTAATTTATTAATAATATTTAAAATTAATAAGTTAAATAATATAATACTTTTTCACCTTAATATTTATAAAATGTTTAATTATAAAAAATTTATTTTAATTTTAAAGTTAAAAAAAAAATATAAAATAATAACTTATATACTTTATATATAATTTTAATATTTCTTTAAGTAAAAAAGTTTATATTATAATTATAAATATTAAAAATTTTATAATATTATTTATAAATTCTTTTTTATATGTTTTATTTAATCTTTCTTTTATAGCTTAATATTATAAATTTTTAAAATATAAATTAATCTTATTAAAATTATTATTTACTAATTAAAAGATTTTAAAGATATATTAATTATTATTATAATGATTATTTATTTTCCATTTTAATTTTTTATCCCTTTTTTAATTAAGGCTTAAAATAATAAATTAACAACTAGTTTTAAAAACAAAAAACAATTATAATTTAATTATAATATAAAGAATTATACTTAATATTTTAATATTACTTAAAAGGAAATAATTTACTTAATTTATAATATAAATAAGTTAAAAAATAAAAATATTATTAATAATAAAAGATTTTATTAAAATTAAAAGATTTATTATTAAAATAATTTTAATAATAATTTAACACTTAACCTATTATTATTATTTACTAATAACATTAATAATAATAACTATAATATTAAAAATATAGCAATAATAATAAAAAAGAAAAATATATATAATATTATAATAAAATAAATTATTTCTTTTAAATATAAGGATTAAATATTAAATTTTAAATTAAAATTTTAATATTAATTAAAAAATTTACTAGGTATAATAACATATATAAAATAAATTTACATTTTTTAATATATATTAAATTATAATATAAAAAATTAGCTTAAATATTTCTAACCTTAATAAATTAATACCACTTTAATTAATTATCATTTATTACCTAATAACTTAAAAATACCTTAATATTTTTATATGTTAAAAATCATTTTTAACTTCTTTTACATCTTTTATAACTTAAACTTTTTTAATAATAATTATTTTATTACCAAATAAATTATTTAAATTAATTAAATAAAGCATATTTTCATTTTAAAATTTAAGATTTAATTTATAAATAAGTTAAAGTTATTATATAATTTATTACTTTTTATATTTTCTTTTTATTATTTAGTTTTATTTTATTTAATATATAATTAATAATTAATTAATTGCTTTATTAATTTAAGGCTAAGGATTTTTAAAAGGTTTTTTATAAAATTGTTTAAGTTAAAAAACTTTAAACAATTTATTATAAGGTTATTTAATAAAAGGTTTTATATTATTAGCCTTTAAATTTTTATAAAATTAACTTTTATTTTTTTTAGCGGTTAATTTAATTATAAAGTTAATAATAAAGTTAACTTATTAACTTTTTATATATTATTACCTTTAAGATTTAAATTTATAATATTTTATTAAAATAAGCTATATTATAATAAAAAATAATATACTTTAAAATATAATTTATATTATTAATATATTTTTATACTTTTTTTTTAATTTAATATTATTAAAATAATTTAAAAACCATTAATAAATTTATCCCTTAGTTTAATAAAAAAATATAAGCTTAATAATTTAACTAAATAATTAAAGAATAAAAATATATAATAACTTTTATTAATTTAATTAATTATATAATTATAAATTATTAAATAAAATAAATATTTTTTATAAAAAAAAAACTATAATAAAAGAAATAATATAAATTACTTATTTTTAATAATTATATTATATATATATTATTTAAATTTATATTATTAGCTTATATAAATAAAATAATTTTTTTTTATTTTTTTATATACGTTAATAATAAAATATAACCTTTTAATATAAATATATTTTTATCTTTTAAAATTTATTTTTATTAGTTAATAAAGAAATTAATTTTTATAATAATAATAATATTAATTTATAAGTAATAAATAATTAAAGCTTATAATAAAATAAATTAAATAACTTTTTTATTATATAATATTTTTTATAAATAATTAAAAAAAAAATTATTATTTTTAAATATAAAAAAGGTTATATTATATTATTGCTATTAATAAATAAAATTATAATTTACTAATTATAATTGTTAAAATATAATATAAGTAAGCCCGAGCATAATAAATTTTAAGAAATTATATTTATTAGCGCGTTAATAGATTTTTTTCACTTGGTCCGGGGTGACTATTTCCCGCACCAATAAACTCATATGAAGGTGTGCCTTAGGAATAACATGCTGACAATGATGTCATAGTGCTTTTTAGCTAATCTTTGTTTCTATGAGATGCCGTATCACAGGAACTTTTCGGGTTCGAGGTCACCTTATTGAGACAACAATGGCTTGAAGTGGTGTGAGCAAGCATTGCGGCAGGGGGTATATCTGGTCGTATAGGTACAAGTCGCATGACTCCTTTTATTCACCTTTTTCGTAATAACGTGACTGCAGGACAAAATGACAAGGAATCCAAGAGCAGGGTTAAGAAATGGAGATAATAACGCAGCAATAGTTGGTTTTTTTGGTTTCTCATAGGGGATGGTGTCGTGCACGTTGATCGTTGTCTAAGGGTACGTAAGCAAGAAGGTCAAATGGGAAGAAAGAATCCCACTTCGAGTCCGTATCTAAGATCTCAACATGGGACGAGGAACCATGTAAAATCTCCATACATGGTCGAATGACTGATCGTATGCAGATGTTGGTCCCACCGGCAGGCGACGGCGGGCTGGACCTCTTACAGAGCAGGGATCTGAAGAAGGTTTGGGTCAGCCTATTATACGTGCAGTTTTTCTCTTAAGATTATTTTTATTATACCTCTTTAATCTCCCACGAGTTGTTAAATCCGAATTGTTTCCTAGGTAGCTTTCCATGTTACCATTATGCTTCCCTAACTTCCAGGTACAAAAAGAAGCATTCAAATATAATCGACTCACTTTAAAATTAATGTGAACGGTATGTGTAGCCGGAATGCAGCAAGAACTATGCATACCTAGTGTATTTTCTGATCCCGCAATCCTTCAAACTTGCAGATTCGCGGCTCTGCTTTGGTACGTGCTAGTCTACGGTGAAAAGAAAGATGCCCAAGCGACGCTGCACTGCAACATTATACTTAAATGTGCCGCGGTGGTGCGTGACAGCTGTATCCCAAACACCAAGCTATCCCTGTTGCTTTGAGAGTTAGCGCGGATGCATTAATCTTCACAAGTCCATATTCCGAGCCCACAGGATCTTCTATCGGGTATGCAGTCTTGGCACTTGCATTTGTTCCGGTGACTAGGCCTCTCCCGCAAGCGTATAGTCGGCGATTTTGGCATTACCCGTCACGCCCAGAATGGGCTGAAAGGACTACGTCTGTAAGCCTCGATCTTGGCAGCACGACTAGCCCGATTTCATACAGCTTCTCGACCGACGTCTTTGTTCAATCTTTGCCTGAAAGTGGAACGACGGACAGGGCCACGACCGGTTATATTCGCTGAAAATTTTAATAGATTTTAGTCTACCATATCAACCATCTCAGCCGTATTTCATCTTACGTCTAACGTAGGTCTAGAACTATAATTACGAGCTTTTCAATCACTTATATGCTTCACTCTAATCCGGTTCCTCGAATCAAAGTGGTGGTCATGCCCCAGGAACCGGGCGGAAAGTGTTACATTCTCCAATCTGGCGGTCCAAGCTTCCGGAAGCCCGGCGATTCCATGACTCTATTTCTTGTGCTACCATTGGTCCGGCACTGCGGGTACATCTCACCTACTTCGTGACGACCACGTAGGTACTGCCTGAGAATCTGTTATTGGGCGTGTTCTCAAATTGTGGGCACAAATGCTACATGAGACTCAAAAACTCATGCGGTCCTGAAGAATATGTTGAGATAGGATAAGCTAAGCCGAGTCTGGGACGCTGAAGGCTTTGTCACTGACACGAAAACGAGGTCAATATGAATTTACATTACCTGACCCCTGGGAAATCTCGTGGTGGCGCTTCTGTCACCCTTGTTCGGCGGGCCCTCGCATATAAGCGAATCTGGGGTGGAAATGTATGTGACATGTCACGCCTAAACTTGATTCCCTATGAGAATCTAGCCCCCAGCTATACCTCTGAGTGGACTAGCGATTGACTTATATAATAATGATGGAAAACGGCTTCTATATTAAGGGGGGATGTAAGACCCAGATCTGCGAGTCTGACAGCTACTTTTCCGGTACCTTACAGTTAGACGGCCCACATAGGAGAAAGGGAAACAGAAGCGCCGCTCTGAGCTTCTTCGAGAAATCAAGATGATCTTTACTTGGGGGCTCCTCGCCTCAGCCGCTATCCTATCTGGACTAGCCTACGCTGACACTTGTTCTACCCTTAAGGAGATATCCAACATTGAAGTAACTGAGCTCCTTGACCTATCATACCTGGAAGAACAAAGTCACTACTGGTCGACTTCTTGTTCTTCCATGAAACCTTCTTGTATTATTTTCCCCAAAGATGCTGATGAGGTAGCTGCTATCGTCAAGGTTCTCAACAACAACACTGAGAACTTCGCCGTCAAGTCAGGCGGACACAACCCCAACAATGGTTGGTCAAGCGTCGCAGGCGGCCCCCTTATCTCGACTCAGAAGCTCAAGCAGGTCATCCTTGACAAGACCACCGGCATAGCTAGAGTTGGCCCAGGACAGCGTTTGGACAGCATATCCAAAGAACTGCAAGGAACAGGTTGGACCTTTGTCGGCGGCCGAATTGGCAATACAGGTGTCGGAGGCTTAGTCCTTGGCGGTGGCCTCTCGTATATGTCGGCACAGTACGGATGGTCTGCTTCATCTGTGCTGGAGTATGAAATCGTACTTGCTAATGGTACCATTGCAACTGCATCCGCCACTCAGAACCCTGATCTGTTCAAGGCCCTCAAGGGTGGTGGCAATAACTTTGGCATCGTAACGACTTATGTCCTCCAAACATATCGGCAAGGCAACGTTTTCGGTGGTAACCTTGTGTTCCTTCACACAGATGAGACGGACGCCAAGATACTCAAGGCCGTCAGAGACTTCACCGAGTATAACACCGACGATAAGGCGGCTGTGATCGTCACTGCCGAGCGCGGAAACATCGACCTAATAGATACGTGGATCCTCTTCCTTTTCTATGATGGAGAGGTTGTCCCCGAAGGGATCTTCAAGAACTTCACCGATGTCGGGCCGCTGCTTGACACTACCAAGATCCAGACCTATGCCGACCTGATGGCGGGCAGCAACTGGGTTATTGTCAAAGGGTCCGTCGTGCAGATTGGAACCGAGACGATTCCGATGCCATCAGCCGCAGACAGTGAGAAAGTCATGGGCGGCATTCATGCTCACTGGCGAGCCATTACGGACACAACGCTGCTCGAACCGGGAATCATCGCCTCCATTGCCTACCAGCCCTTCCCTAAGCAAATTGCTCAGGCTGCAAAGGCAAGGAGCCCCGATTTGATTGATGCTGATGACGCGGCCCACCGCCTGATTCTTGAGATGAATTATAGCTTCCTGCCACAGGGCGACTATGCAAAAATGGATTTGACTTTGCAAAAGACGGTAAGCACAACTTGAAATTACTTAAATTTCTCCAACTCCTTCCTTATGCGTATACACGCTTATGCTCATGTATTGATTCATCTACCTAATCTATACGTGGGTGATGATCACATGAACGCAGACCTCACATCGTAGATATACTCGTCACATATCTCCTAAACAATAATATTTGCTAACTTCGTGCTCCAGTACGGCGGTGTGCGTGACCGCGTAGTCGGGTGGCAGCAAGATGGGACGTTGCCGGACATTTACCTCCCTGTTTTCATGAACTATGGGTTCCACCAGCAAGATTACTTCTCAAGATTGCGTCCCGAGAACAGAGCTTTTGCACACGCGGTATCGGAGAGTGTTGACCCGACGGGTTTCTTCAGGACAAGAACAGGGGGTTGGAAGCCTTAATTACACCAGACTCCTTTTTGAAATAGGTATGTGTTTGGCTTAAAGCCTTTATATTCATTTTAGCGACACTTGGCTTATTATTTACGGCTTGGATTTGGAAGGAGTAATATTTAGCCCCAATGCTTAAACAGTATATAACTCACAATAATATAGCTCAAAATAACAATGTTTCTTATGGAACCACTTTAATCCTTCATATGAAAACTACACTCAAATAGATGAACCATAAATTCAATCATTCTCCCTTAAGATCCGTAGAACGTATGCCTATAAGATGGAAGAAATAGCAGTATGTACGCAACATTAGTCACCATTATCACCCCAAGCGCCATAAGCATACGTCTCATTGACCTATCTTTTTTGGATAATCAAATATTTCGTCCAACTACCTACCTAGGTATACAAGTTTATACTAATTACCTAGGTACAAAAATTTCAGGGCAATGACATACGTCCCTTTTAGTGCTAAGCTGACTGGTGGCGTCGTTTGTTCCCAGCCTTAATAAACATTAGATAGTATAGTAATAAAATTAGAAAATATTCTAAGAAATATTAAATAATACATTTGAGTACCCATTGCCATAATTTTAATAAGAAATGTGACGTTGTATATTACTACTCATATAAGCTGTGTCATGGTGGTGACATGAGTGAACGCCATCGCGATCTAAGTTAATGAATAGCCCAACTAAGTCCAGTGTCGTGACGGCAGTTGTGGGGATATAGGTTCAAGGTCGAAATCAAAAGCAAATTATGTTGGTATACAAAGTACCTAAATTGCCTGTTTGGCGGTTACTGCGTATTTAAATATTAAGAAATGAGGACCAGATGAATAACAGAGGCGACGAGTATCTACGAATTTCATACGGATCATTTACTTTCATACGGGGAGGAACTGCCTTTTCTTATAAGGGATAAATTATTTTCCTTTAGGTAGGAGCCTTTACTTTATAATATATAGCGTTAGATGAGTAGAGTCGGTCAACAGCCTGCTTCCTATAAAGAGCCAACGTTTGTTGTGAACCAGCGTCCCTAGTAAGGGGCGGGCTAATCAATAGCTCTTCACAGCTGTCGGATTGTATTTACCGAAGTTTAGCCCTAATTGGTCAGTGTGCTACAAGGCTATTTAATAGCCTTGTGGCACACACACTAATCCACACACCAATCGAACAACAATAACAACAACACACTTGGGAATAGCCTCAATTTTGATCGTACTGCAGTACAGGACCTGTATCGATTATATAAATACACCTTGTCCAATCAACACATCGAGTTCGAGGATTTTTACGTGAATAAAAGCGCCCCCGTCAAAGTAAATCATCACACCGTGAAAGCCTGATGTCGCGAGTATAAACCCTCGATTTACCATCAGCTCTCTTTTCCGAGCTTCAAAATCGGAGCGTAGAAACTCCTGAAGAGGCTGAATCTTCTCCCATATTTCGGAATTGCCCTTGAAATCGCCTTTCATGAAGACTTGATACACCACTGTAATGATGAGAGTCAGTAATTAGTTCTCGTTTAAGGGGTCTGAAACACGCCTTAGGCGCAATTTTTGTCTATTTGCTTGATTGGGAGGCTCTGGGGGCGAATAACTCCCTGTTTAGCATACCGAAACGCTTCTCCGGATTGTATGGGTCGGGTACCGAGATTATTCGTCCCTCCGCACCTTCAAGCATCGGTATAGAGCCGTGATCTACGACCTCGCTATTCAAGACTTTGCCTAGGGCAAAGCGACCGGCGCTCCAAAATTTGTTTATAGTTTCTTCTGACTCGCTTTTTCTCATTCTCTTAATATTATCCGTATACAAGTCGATAAGCGTGGAGAAGTTGGATTCGGAAACCAGTAATGATAGTGGAATTATCATTACAGCCCCAAATGAGCTGGCTAACAGCTTCGAATTGTACGGCCGTTTACCCGGGGCTCTCATGGCGGGGCCTTGGCGTGCTTTGTAGAATTGTGCCCAAGGGGAATCGCGGGTCATTCGTGTTGTTCGTATGAAAATAGATGCCCCTGGCGCTCGTGCGAAGCGTCCTCGGATACCAATCCACGCCTGTCGGAACATGATTGTAGATGAGGATGCCCGAGCTGTCCTAAGAGTCCAAGTATGGGAAGTCTGGTGGTTTGAATAGGTAGGGGGAGAATTTTTTCCAACGCGGAGCACGATGGCTACGGGAAAAGAAACGCCACATAATTTCTTTTTGGATATGATAGGTGTTGATATTTACAAGCCTCATACGTCACTTGCGATTGATTTATGATAGGTAACAAATTAGTAGAAGGGATAAACTCTCTTTGTTTACGAAGAACTACCTAGCCAGCCATGAAAGTAAACTGGGTGAGTAAACGGGTACCTATAAATGATGCTGTAGTGTTATCGAAATATCAATATGGAACTTGTTGAATAATTTAGTGAAAATGGCTCTTTTTGTATTATTCCTCCGAAGTCTGCATATCTATTAATACCTATGAGGCATCTACCGCGCTACGAGACCTATCTTCATATAGAAATAGCAATGAGCCCTGGTGTCTTCTTTAGACTAGGTCTCAACAAACTAGCTCGTATCTCTTTACCAATTAGGGCGTCGTGGTTGGGATATTGCCCGAGGTTGTGATAGTAATGCCCAACAGGTATCGATAGGCCGTGATCTTAGAGAACTATTGCTACTGCAAGGCTGAACTGAAGCTCTAGTCTTATCTAAATTAGATGCCCACCTACCTAGGCAATCCTTCAACCTCCACAACATCTTCGGGGGCAGACGGACCGATTGAATATCATCTATACACCCATTCAATAGGTGACGAAGATGATGATACTACTAACGGGGAAAAATAGTATCATGCTCAATTGTCGTTCAAGGCAGAAATTGAGCCGTATACGATATTACTGTCTCGGCCTGGGAGTGGGAGTATCGTGGCGGTGTAATGAGTCGCGAACGTGCAGTATAATGTGAAATCTGACATCGGCATTAGCCGGATCTCTTCATTGCTAATAATGGTGATCCGCAAACGCACATAAACTTATGCCCCCATAGTCTGTGGCGAGAAGCAGTATGCTCGGTATAGGTTCTGGAAGGCTCTCTATAGTTGCATAGAGCTGTATGAGGCTGTTGTCTTGGTGGTTGTATTAGGTATCAGACGAGTAACGTTGAATCTTAACCGGGCCTACCTACCTACCTGGCCCTCGGGCGGTTTTAAGACGGTCCGATGCGAGAGAGATCGGAACCTGAGTGTCCATGGACGGATGCTTATAGGTTGGTATTTTACAACCTTCTATTAGTGCTTCATAGTGCTTCATAGTGCTAGTAGAGCCCAATGACGTATTTTAGAACACGAAACAAGTTTACCTGATCTAAGGTATGTAACCTACCTGCATATCTGGTATATCATATCTGGTATATGACCCCTGACCAGTCTGACATTGGTGAGGTCTATAAATAGCACAATGCAGATGGGCTAGTGTACGGTAGCGCCTAATCAACCCCACCTACATTTGTCCTCCATAAGGGACTAAGGTTACCGAGAAGGATTCTCCCCGCTTGTACATAGCTGAATTTTCAACAGATTGTGAAGATTTTTTTGTTCTTTCTTTTCTACCTGTCTTGATACTGCCAAGTACCTAGGTATGTAATTAGATGAACCGAACTAACCATGTGTTGTTTGTATTAGCGACGCGACTTGGGGGGCTTTACGAAAGAATAAGCTTTAGAGTATACATACGGACTCGGCATAGCCCACAGGCGATGTAGCTTCATGTTAATGAACCAAAGCCTCAATTTTGTCTTCGATGTTACTATACCCACAAGAATAAGAAGTACGGATGTATGTAATCTTAAGTGAGAGAATAAACTACCAATTACCTACATGTACCTACTAATCCAATTATTTATCGTAGTCTTATGCTTGTTCTTATCAAAATTCCAGAGGCGACGTTAGGGCTGATACAGTACCTAATGTAGGTAACTAACCCCCCCTGATGTACATGTAGGTATGCGGCCTTGTCTGATAGCGGTCGTCTGAAGCGACTTGATAATTTATTAAGGGATTTGATTCCTTGGTACGTGTATTCCAAGTTGATCCATACTATTTCTATTTGTAGTTAGCTTCCTTGGTTGAATACATACATCTTACATGTATTATGGATGTAGGTTACATGTATGTTAGTTGGATGTATATACACACTACATGTAGGTATTGGATGGAATTGGGGAGAGAGAGCCCTGAGAGAAGTTGGTTAACAGGTGGAAACTGCCTATTGCGGAACGCCTTGTTGCAGTGTGCTTTCCCATCTGACAGCGAATTGACTGGCTGAGCAATACGATCTTTCTCAATTCACCTGCATTTTCCCATCTTCAATGTTCATTCGAAATACATACTTCCTTCGTCATCAGGCTTTCCCCAGTCCCTCTTGGCGCTTTGTATATTGCCCAGTCTGTCTACATATTTAGCTTATTTAGCTTATTTCCGTATTGTCATTCTTTGTGTTGCTAATGAATACATGGCTCTTGTGTCCCTCTGATTTTTTGCTCTATCTACGCCTTATCCTAGACGTCGAAGCTCCCTTCACCTAGGTCGGATTGGCTCACTTTCTTACCGCGCAGTTTCCCACGCCGATCGCGATTCGCGCACAGCCCATAAGGAAGCGGAGAAGGTCCGTCAATCTGGACCATCCTAGGAAAGAGAGGAGACGCGGATGAGCTCGAATATATCTTGAAACCTAACCTGTTTTATTGTCTACAATAACAATCGCTTCAAATCCAATTAATACGACTGGAGAAGACGCTCGCAAGCCAGCCCCTTGCTTTGCCTACCAAAGACAGCAGTAACGAAGTGACAAAGCAGAGCGAGAAGGGAAATATCGTCAGCACAGCCCCCCATAGAACGGGAATCCCTGTAGGTAAGAGGGGTGCATGTGCGAGTGCGAATCCAATCCTTGGAGAGGCGCGCAGTAGTTCAGACGGCACACATCCAGCGGAATAAGCCAGATCATTTCAATCTATCAATTCATCAAATCCCGCCTCTCTGTGCGAAGCGGTTAACCCTGGCCTGTCCTGTGCCTCGCCTCGCCTCCGACTACCTACCTGTCTGGACTTGAGGCTGTGGGAACGACAAAAGGAGGCAAAGAGCGAGCGCGACAAAAAGGCCTAAGCCCGTTAGATAAGGGAGAGAAACGTGACAATAATACCATTATGCCCTCGTTCGGTCGCATTGGAAAGCATAGCAATCGTTCCCAGCATAACCTGGTTGAGCAACAGCAACATCACCACCACCTTATTCTTCAGCAGCAGCAACAGCAGCAACAACAGCAGCAGCAGCAGCTTTCATCCCTTCAACAACAGGTGGCGGGCAGTGGAGCTACTGCACCGCCCCATCATCCTCTTCAACAGCAAGCTGGTAGTACTGCTAGTACTTCTGCTTCTGTCTCTGGATCTGTAACAGGACCTGGACCTCTGAACGGAGGTCGTCGAGTATCTGCTGCTGGTGTTGCCGTTCCCGTGACCGGCCCCGTAGGTGTGCCAGTGGCCGTCACCGAGTCTAGTACCACACCTCCGTCAGCCTCGTCAATTGGCCTTAACTCGAGTGAGTCTTTTCAACAACAAACACAGCAGCAGAAACAACAACAGCAGGCCGAAGCCAGGGCTACCCAACCACAACCACAGCAGCAAACTCCACATAGCTCACCACACCATCTGCACCATCATCAATTGGGTGGGCAGCAACAAGGCCAGGCGACCCAGCCTCTAGAGTCGTTCGGAAACAACCAAAATAATTTACCCACAAATTCCATACCCCTCAGTCAAGCCTCCGCTGCTTACACCGCGCGACAACAGCCCCACGATAATTTCGCTGAACTGGTGTCGCGCTCTCAGTCTGCAAGATATTCCCAATTAAACCCACTGCAGACGCAGTCACCGTTTGGCCTCTCATCTAGCTCGGTCGACAACCTACCTCAGACTGTTTCTTCCCCCGTAATTGCTCCTAACCAGCCACCCGTACTACATACCCAAACGGCCCCCACCGAGCCAAAGCGATCAGCTCGGAAGCTCATCAAGAACTTTATCGCCGGCTCCTCTTCCTCTAGTCGGCCCGCCTCAGACCACTACCAGGACGCCTCCCTCTACGATAACGGCTCTACTTTAACTCGCCGGCCATCTAAGCGGGCGGGTAACACATCTACCGCGAGAGGAAATCCTCTTTTATCACGGCCTATTGACCACCCAGACTGGGTCCCACCCCAAAACAATAGCTCGCGCAGCCATAACTCACCGGTTCAACCTGTATGCGAACTTGACGATCCCTTCTGTGCCGTTAGTTCTAACCAAGAAATGCTTTCGCAGAACCACCAAGATCAGTCGCAGACTATTAGACAAGTCCCACCCGACTCCGACACTGACACCGATAATTCCCCCTACATCCACGAAGACCTTGCCTTCCACCAACAACAGGCAATTGTTCAACACCAAGCTCAGCTTCAGGCGCAAGCACAGGCACAGGCACAAGCTCAGGCCCAAGCCCAAGCCCAAGCTCAAGCACACGCTCAAGCTCAGGCACAGGCGCAGGCTCAGGCAGAACAGCAGTTATACGGTGGCCAGATCATTATCGACGCGGCACAGAATCAGTATCAATACGCACCTCCTTACGACCAGTATCAGGCAGGAAATCGCCGACCGTCCCTTTTCACTGGACATCTTACTGCGGCAAGCCCGCAGCCCAACCCAGAAACCGTCTCGCAGGTGTCACATGAGTCGCCTGATTCCGATTCGGATCATCAGCAGCGACAACAACCGCAAGAGAACTCGCAGTCTGCACAGGATTCACCCGCCGTGAATTTCGCGCAGCAGGACTCACAAAGCTCTCAAAACCAACAACAACCGTTGGTGTCAACGGGACAAGACCCGAATATGCCACCGCCTCCTGGAGGACCTACACAGAGCCGTAGATCCGGAGATCACGACAAACAAATGCGCTCCATTGAACCTCCCCCTGGCCCTCCACCCGGTTATAGACACAGCCAAGGGCCTCTAAATGCGATGAACCCTCTCCCCCCTACACCAGGTGTAACCGGTGCACCACAGAACTATCGCACTAGTGGCGTACAAGACCGGCCACAATTTGATGGACCTGGTCCCGAGGGTGGGCGAAATAGTCCCCAACCACCGCCTAATGCGGAGCGGGAGGCCGACCCAGAGAAGCAATTCAAAGATCTGTGTAGGGGACACCTTTAAAAAATCGTCCAGCACACTACTAACTTCGTGTCCTAGTAACCAAATATAAGAATGTTAAGAGACTCTATTTTGATGGTAAATCTCAGATCGAACAATTGACTTCTCAAGTGGAGCAATTACAAAATGCGGTTGCGAACCAGAGAATGTCGCAATCTCGGACTGCGCTTGACGACAACGAGTATTCAACCCGGTTTAACCGACTCAATGGCGCGATAAATAACTTATCATTCAACATCCGTAAGGATTGGCGAACGCTACCCGGCTGGATCGAGAGGTATGTCAGCCCGGATGCGATAAAGACAGGCAAGCAGGAGATGACTGCAGTCGGTCGGGCTGTAATCGTACGGTGGATAGTGGAAGAAATTTTCAACAAGTGCTTCCATCCGGCCCTAGACGTCCACCTCAGCTCTCACCTAAAGCAAATAGAACAGAATATCCGCAGATTTTCGTACACGCTAAACAGCCAGGAGGAGTATGACGCATTAACAGCAAAGGTTGTGAATTGGCGAATGGCTACTCTGGAGGGTCTACAACACATGCTACAGTCACCCGAGAGCGCCGACTATCGCGCCGACTTCACTAAGATGGCTACTAGTAATCTCACAGCAACCCTGTTCCAGTACCTGACAGACCCACCACCTGCAGGAGTAGACGGCAGTGCATCGATGATCGTCGAGTTAGCAGTAGGAATAGCAGCCAACCTTCCCCTCGAGAGCCGCGACGTTGCCATCACTTACCCACTGCCCGGAGATTCCATACAATCCGACATCATGGAGACGGAGAAGTCGCCCCTGCCCCCGTTACCAGAACCCGCGGACGAGGCCGAGGAGCCCAACGACAAGGACAGCGACAAGACAAAGCGAGACAAGACAAAAAGCGGTATGTTGAATATGCTCGGCGGCACGTACCCCGCCAGCAGGAAAGGCAGCGCGGCTTCGGTTCTTACTGACACCACGACATCGGCAGCAACAGCAACAGCAGCAGCAGGAGGAGCAGGCTCAGCAGTACCTCCTAAAGACCCTAACAAAGTTCGATTTGCCGGTTTCGTGGCCGTCGAGGTGAGAGGACGACAGGTTCTCGTCAAAGCCCCCGTTTGGACCCTAGCTTGAACCCCCC